>OX424575.1:113404620-114004620 GCA_949152435.1 Gastracanthus pulcherrimus | reverse complement strand
GAAACGAACTGTGCCATCCTTTGCATAACCAACAAAAAATACCCGTGTTTTTTCTTTTGTCGATTACAATTGTTTATAACAAATTATTTAAACAAATAACCCAAAATGTCGTAATTTTGCAAAACTGAATGCGGATATCGATTCTACGGGCAAAAACACGAAAAAAACCTATGTAACGTTTTTTGTCAGAGTTCAATTTGTTAGTGTAAAATACCTATAAATAATCGTACGCTGGGAAGGGGGCATTGACCATGCCAAATACCATGCAAAATATGGCAGAGATATCGAGAAACGAACTGTGACAGCCTTTGCATAACCAAAAAAAATACCCGTGTTTTTTCTTTTGTCGATTACAATTGTTTATAATAAATTATTTAAACACATAACCCAAAAAGTCGTAATTTTGCAAAACTGAATGCGGATATCGATTCTACGGGCAAAAACACGAAAAAAACCTATGTAACGTTTTTTTGTCAGAGTTCAATTTGTTAGTGTAAAATACCTATAAATAATCGTACGCTGGGAAGGGGGCATTGACCATGCCAAATACCATGGAAAATATGGCAGAGATATCGAGAAACGAACTGTGCCATCCCTTGCATAACCAAAAAAAAATACCCGTGTTTTTTCTTTTGTCGATTACAATTGTTTATAACAAATTATTTAAACAAATAACCGAAAATGTCGTAATTTTGCAAAACTGAATGCGGATATCGATTCTACGGGCAAAAACACGACAAAAACCTATGTAACGTTTTTTTGTCAGAGTTCAATTTGTTAGTGTAAAATACCTATAAATAATCGTACGCTGGGAAGGGGGCATTGACCATGCCAAATACCATGCAAAATATGGCAGAGATATCGAGAAACGAACTGTGCCATCCTTTGCATAACCAAAAAAAAATACCCGTGTTTTTTCTTTTGTCGATTACAATTGTTTATAACAAATTATTTAAACAAATAACCGAAAATGTCGTAATTTTGCAAAACTGAATGCGGATATCGATTCTACGGGCAAAAACACGACAAAAACCTATGTAACGTTTTTTTGTCAGAGTTCAATTTGTTAGTGTAAAATACCTATAAATAATCGTACGCTGGGAAGGGGGCATTGACCATGCCAAATACCATGCAAAATATGGCAGAGATATCGAGAAACGAACTATGCCATCCTTTGCATAACCAAAAAAAAATACCCGTGTTTTTTCTTTTGTCGATCACAATTGTTTATAACAAATTATTTAAACAAATAACCCAAAATGTCGCAATTTTTAAAAACTGAATGCGGATATCGATTGTACGGGCAAAAACACGAAAAAAACCTATGTAACGTTTTTTTGTCATAGTTCAATTTGTTAGTGTAAAATACCTATAAATAATCGTACGCTGGGAAGGGGCATTGACCATGCCAAATACCATGCAAAATATGGCAGAGATATCGAGAAACGAACTGTGCCATCCTTTGCATAACCAAAAAAAAATACCCGTGTTTTTTCTTTTGTCGATTACAATTGTTTATAACAAATTATTTAAACAAATAACCGAAAATGTCGTAATTTTGCAAAACTGAATGCGGATATCGATTCTACGGGCAAAAACACGAAAAAAACCTATGTAACGTTTTTTTGTCAGAGTTCAATTTGTTAGTGTAAAATACCTATAAATAATCGTACGCTGGGAAGGGGGCATTGACCATGCCAAATACCATGCAAAATATGGCAGAGATATCGAGAAACGAACTGTGACAGCCTTTGCATAACCAAAAAAAAATACCCGTGTTTTTTCTTTTGTCGATTACAATTGTTTATAACAAATTATTTAAACACATAACCCAAAATGTCGTAATTATGCAAAACTGAATGCGGATATCGATTCTACGGGCAAAAACACGAAAAAAACCTATGTAACGTTTTTTTGTCAGAGTTCAATTTGTTAGTGTAAAATACCTATAAATAATCGTACGCTGGGAAGGGGGCATTGACCATGCCAAATACCATGCAAAATATGGCAGAGATATCGAGAAACGAACTGTGCCATCCTTTGCATAACCAAAAAAAATACCCGTGTTTTTTCTTTTGTCGATTACAATTGTTTATGACAAATTATTTAAACAAATAACCCAAAATGTCGTAATTTTGCAAAACTGAATGCGGATATCGATTCTACTGGCAAAAACACGACATCAACCTATGTAACGTTTTTTTGTCAGAGTTCAATTTGTTAGTGTAAAATACCTATAAATAATCGTACGCTGGGAAGGGGGCATTGACCATGCCAAATACCATGCAAAATATGGCAGAGATATCGAGAAACGAACTGTGACAGCCTTAGCATAAACAAAAAAGAATACCCGTGTTTTCTCTTTTGTCGATTACAATTGTTTATAACAAATTATTCAAACAAATAACCGAAAATGTCGTAATTTTGCAAAACTGAATGCGGATATCGATTCTACGGGCAAAACACGACAAAAACCTATGTAACGTTTTTTTGTCAGAGTTCAATTTGTTAGTGTAAAATACCTATAAATAATCGTACGCTGGGAAGGGGGCATTGACCATGCCAAATACCATGCAAAATATGGCAGAGATATCGAGAAACGAACTGTGACAGCCTTTGCATAACCAAAAAAAAATACCCGTGTTTTTTCTTTTGTCGATTACAATTGTTTATAACAAATTATTTAAACACATAACCCAAAATGTCGTAATTATGCAAAACTGAATGCGGATATCGATTCTACGGGCAAAAACACGAAAAAAACCTATGTAACGTTTTTTTGTCAGAGTTCAATTTGTTAGTGTAAAATACCTATAAATAATCGTACGCTGGGAAGGGGGCATTGACCATGCCAAATACCATGCAAAATATGGCAGAGATATCGAGAAACGAACTGTGCCATCCTTTGCATAACCAAAAAAATACCCGTGTTTTTTCTTTTGTCGATTACAATTGTTTATGACAAATTATTTAAACAAATAACCCAAAATGTCGTAATTTTGCAAAACTGAATGCGGATATCGATTCTACTGGCAAAAACACGACATCAACCTATGTAACGTTTTTTTGTCAGAGTTCAATTTGTTAGTGTAAAATACCTATAAATAATCGTACGCTGGGAAGGGGGCATTGACCATGCCAAATACCATGCAAAATATGGCAGAGATATCGAGAAACGAACTGTGACAGCCTTAGCATAAACAAAAAAGAATACCCGTGTTTTCTCTTTTGTCGATTACAATTGTTTATAACAAATTATTCAAACAAATAACCGAAAATGTCGTAATTTTGCAAAACTGAATGCGGATATCGATTCTACGGGCAAAACACGACAAAAACCTATGTAAGGTTTTTTTGTCAGAGTTCAATTTGTTAGTGTAAAATACCTATAAATAATCGTACGCTGGGAAGGGGGCATTGACCATGCCAAATACCATGCAAAATATGGCAGAGATATCGAGAAACGAACTGTGACAGCCTTTGCATAACCAAAAAAAATACCCGTGTTTGTTCTTTTGTCGATTACAATTGTTTATAACAAATTATTTATACACATAACCCAAAATGTCGTAATTTTGCAAAACTGAATGCGGATATCGATTCTACGGGCAAAAACACGAAAAAAACCTATGTAACTTTTTTTTGTCAGAGTTCAATTTGTTAGTGTAAAATACCTATAAATAATCGTACGCTGGGAAGGGGGCAATGACCATGCCAAATACCATGCAAAATATGGCAGAGATATCGAGAAACGAACTGTGCCATCCTTTGCATAACCAACAAAAAATACCCGTGTTTTTTCTTTTGTCGATTACAATTGTTTATAACAAATTATTTAAACAAATAACCCAAAATGTCGTAATTTTGCAAAATTGAATGCGGATATCGATTCTACGGGCAAAAATACGAAAAAAACCTACGTAACGTTTTTTTGTCAGAGTTCAATTTGTTAGTGTAAAATACCTATAAATAATCGTACGCTGGGAAGGGGGCATTGACCATGCCAAATACCATGCAAAATATGGCAGAGATATCGAGAAACGAACTGTGACAGCCTTTGCATAACCAAAAAAAATACCCGCGTTTTTTCTTTTGTCGATTACAATTGTTTATAACAAATTATTTAAACACATAACCCAAAATGTCGTAATTTTGCAAAACTGAATGCGGATATCGATTCTACGGGCAAAAACACGACAAAAACCTATGTAACGTTTTTTTGTCAGAGTTCAATTTGTTAGTGTAAAATACCTATAAATAATCGTACGCTGGGAAGGGGGCATTGACCATGCCAAATACCATGCAAAATATGGCAGAGATATCGAGAAACGAACTGTGCCATCCTTTGCATAACCAACAAAAAATACCCGTGTTTTTTCTTTTGTCGATTACAATTGTTTATAACAAATTATTTAAACAAATAACCCAAAATGTCGTAATTTTGCAAAACTGAATGCGGATATCGATTCTACGGGCAAAAACACGAAAAAAACCTATGTAACGTTTTTTGTCAGAGTTCAATTTGTTAGTGTAAAATACCTATAAATAATCGTACGCTGGGAAGGGGGCATTGACCATGCCAAATACCATGCAAAATATGGCAGAGATATCGAGAAACGAACTGTGACAGCCTTTGCATAACCAAAAAAAATACCCGTGTTTTTTCTTTTGTCGATTACAATTGTTTATAATAAATTATTTAAACACATAACCCAAAAAGTCGTAATTTTGCAAAACTGAATGCGGATATCGATTCTACGGGCAAAAACACGAAAAAAACCTATGTAACGTTTTTTTGTCAGAGTTCAATTTGTTAGTGTAAAATACCTATAAATAATCGTACGCTGGGAAGGGGGCATTGACCATGCCAAATACCATGGAAAATATGGCAGAGATATCGAGAAACGAACTGTGCCATCCCTTGCATAACCAAAAAAAAATACCCGTGTTTTTTCTTTTGTCGATCACAATTGTTTATAACAAATTATTTAAACAAATAACCCAAAATGTATTAATTTTGCAAAACTGAATGCGGATATCGATTCTACGGGCAAAAACACGAAAAAAACCTATGTAACGTTTTTTTGTCAGAGTTCAATTTCTTAGTGTAAAATACCTATAAATAATCGTACGCTGGGAAGGGGGCATTGACCATGCCAAATACCATGCAAAATATGGCAGAGATATCGAGAAACGAACTGTGCCATCCTTTGCATAACCAAAAAAAAATACCCGTGTTTTTTCTTTTGTCGATCACAATTGTTTATAACAAATTATTTAAACAAATAACCCAAAATGTCGTAATTTTGCAAAACTGAATGCGGATATCGATTCTACGGGCAAAAACACGAAAAAAACCTATGTAACGTTTTTTGTCAGAGTTCAATTTGTTAGTGTAAAATACCTATAAATAATCGTACGCTGGGAAGGGGGCATTGACCATGCCAAATACCATGCAAAATATGGCAGAGATATCGAGAAACGAACTGTGCCATCCTTTGCATAACCAAAAAAAAATACCCGTGTTTTTTCTTTTGTCGATTACAATTGTTTATAACAAATTATTTAAACACATAACCCAAAATGTCGTAATTTTGCAAAACTGAATGCGGCTATCGATTCTACGGGCAAAAACACGAAAAAAACCTATGTAACGTTTTTTTGTCAGAGTTCAATTTGTTAGTGTAAAATACCTATAAATAATCGTACGCTGGGAAGGGGGCATTGACCATGCCAAATACCATGCAAAATATGGCAGAGATATCGAGAAACGAACTGTGCCATCCTTTGCATAACCAAAAAAAAATACCCGTGTTTTTTCTTTTGTCGATTACAATTGTTTATAACAAATTATTTAAACAAATAACCGAAAATGTCGTATTTTTGCAAAACTGAATGCGGATATCGATTCTACGGGCAAAAACACGAAAAAAACCTATGTAACGTTTTTTTGTCAGAGTTCAATTTGTTAGTGTAAAATACCTATAAATAATCGTACGCTGGGAAGGGGGCATTGACCATGCCAAATACCATGCAAAATATGGCAGAGATATCGAGAAACGAACTGTGACAGCCTTTGCATAACCAAAAAAAAATACCCGTGTTTTTTCTTTTGTCGATTACAATTGTTTATAACAAATTATTTAAACACATAACCCAAAATGTCGTAATTATGCAAAACTGAATGCGGATATCGATTCTACGGGCAAAAACACGAAAAAAACCTATGTAACGTTTTTTTGTCAGAGTTCAATTTGTTAGTGTAAAATACCTATAAATAATCGTACGCTGGGAAGGGGGCATTGACCATGCCAAATACCATGCAAAATATGGCAGAGATATCGAGAAACGAACTGTGCCATCCTTTGCATAACCAAAAAAAATACCCGTGTTTTTTCTTTTGTCGATTACAATTGTTTATGACAAATTATTTAAACAAATAACCCAAAATGTCGTAATTTTGCAAAACTGAATGCGGATATCGATTCTACTGGCAAAAACACGACATCAACCTATGTAACGTTTTTTTGTCAGAGTTCAATTTGTTAGTGTAAAATACCTATAAATAATCGTACGCTGGGAAGGGGGCATTGACCATGCCAAATACCATGCAAAATATGGCAGAGATATCGAGAAACGAACTGTGACAGCCTTAGCATAAACCAAAAAGAATTCCCGTGTTTTCTCTTTTGTCGATTACAATTGTTTATAACAAATTATTCAAACAAATAACCGAAAATGTCGTAATTTTGCAAAACTGAATGCGGATATCGATTCTACGGGCAAAACACGACAAAAACCTATGTAACGTTTTTTTGTCAGAGTTCAATTTGTTAGTGTAAAATACCTATAAATAATCGTACGCTGGGAAGGGGGCATTGACCATGCCAAATACCATGCAAAATATGGCAGAGATATCGAGAAACGAACTGTGACAGCCTTTGCATAACCAAAAAAAATACCCGTGTTTGTTCTTTTGTCGATTACAATTGTTTATAACAAATTATTTATACACATAACCCAAAATGTCGTAATTTTGCAAAACTGAATGCGGATATCGATTCTACGGGCAAAAACACGAAAAAAACCTATGTAACTTTTTTTTGTCAGAGTTCAATTTGTTAGTGTAAAATACCTATAAATAATCGTACGCTGGGAAGGGGGCAATGACCATGCCAAATACCATGCAAAATATGGCAGAGATATCGAGAAACGAACTGTGCCATCCTTTGCATAACCAACAAAAAATACCCGTGTTTTTTCTTTTGTCGATTACAATTGTTTATAACAAATTATTTAAACAAATAACCCAAAATGTCGTAATTTTGGAAAAATTGAATGCGGATATCGATTCTACGGGCAAAAATACGAAAAAAACCTACGTAACGTTTTTTTGTCAGAGTTCAATTTGTTAGTGTAAAATACCTATAAATAATCGTACGCTGGGAAGGGGGCATTGACCATGCCAAATACCATGCAAAATATGGCAGAGATATCGAGAAACGAACTGTGACAGCCTTTGCATAACCAAAAAAAATACCCGCGTTTTTTCTTTTGTCGATTACAATTGTTTATAACAAATTATTTAAACACATAACCCAAAATGTCGTAATTTTGCAAAACTGAATGCGGATATCGATTCTACGGGCAAAAACACGACAAAAACCTATGTAACGTTTTTTTGTCAGAGTTCAATTTGTTAGTGTAAAATACCTATAAATAATCGTACGCTGGGAAGGGGGCATTGACCATGCCAAATACCATGCAAAATATGGCAGAGATATCGAGAAACGAACTGTGCCATCCTTTGCATAACCAACAAAAAATACCCGTGTTTTTTCTTTTGTCGATTACAATTGTTTATAACAAATTATTTAAACAAATAACCCAAAATGTCGTAATTTTGCAAAACTGAATGCGGATATCGATTCTACGGGCAAAAACACGAAAAAAACCTATGTAACGTTTTTTGTCAGAGTTCAATTTGTTAGTGTAAAATACCTATAAATAATCGTACGCTGGGAAGGGGGCATTGACCATGCCAAATACCATGCAAAATATGGCAGAGATATCGAGAAACGAACTGTGACAGCCTTTGCATAACCAAAAAAAATACCCGTGTTTTTTCTTTTGTCGATTACAATTGTTTATAATAAATTATTTAAACACATAACCCAAAAAGTCGTAATTTTGCAAAACTGAATGCGGATATCGATTCTACGGGCAAAAACACGAAAAAAACCTATGTAACGTTTTTTTGTCAGAGTTCAATTTGTTAGTGTAAAATACCTATAAATAATCGTACGCTGGGAAGGGGGCATTGACCATGCCAAATACCATGGAAAATATGGCAGAGATATCGAGAAACGAACTGTGCCATCCCTTGCATAACCAAAAAAAAATACCCGTGTTTTTTCTTTTGTCGATTACAATTGTTTATAACAAATTATTTAAACAAATAACCGAAAATGTCGTAATTTTGCAAAACTGAATGCGGATATCGATTCTACGGGCAAAAACACGACAAAAACCTATGTAACGTTTTTTTGTCAGAGTTCAATTTGTTAGTGTAAAATACCTATAAATAATCGTACGCTGGGAAGGGGGCATTGACCATGCCAAATACCATGCAAAATATGGCAGAGATATCGAGAAACGAACTGTGCCATCCTTTGCATAACCAAAAAAAAATACCCGTGTTTTTTCTTTTGTCGATTACAATTGTTTATAACAAATTATTTAAACAAATAACCGAAAATGTCGTAATTTTGCAAAACTGAATGCGGATATCGATTCTACGGGCAAAAACACGACAAAAACCTATGTAACGGTTTTTTGTCAGAGTTCAATTTGTTAGTGTAAAATACCTATAAATAATCGTACGCTGGGAAGGGGGCATTGACCATGCCAAATACCATGCAAAATATGGCAGAGATATCGAGAAACGAACTATGCCATCCTTTGCATAACCAAAAAAAAATACCCGTGTTTTTTCTTTTGTCGATCACAATTGTTTATAACAAATTATTTAAACAAATAACCCAAAATGTCGCAATTTTTAAAAACTGAATGCGGATATCGATTGTACGGGCAAAAACACGAAAAAAACCTATGTAACGTTTTTTTGTCATAGTTCAATTTGTTAGTGTAAAATACCTATAAATAATCGTACGCTGGGAAGGGGCATTGACCATGCCAAATACCATGCAAAATATGGCAGAGATATCGAGAAACGAACTGTGCCATCCTTTGCATAACCAAAAAAAAATACCCGTGTTTTTTCTTTTGTCGATTACAATTGTTTATAACAAATTATTTAAACAAATAACCGAAAATGTCGTAATTTTGCAAAACTGAATGCGGATATCGATTCTACGGGCAAAAACACGAAAAAAACCTATGTAACGTTTTTTTGTCAGAGTTCAATTTGTTAGTGTAAAATACCTATAAATAATCGTACGCTGGGAAGGGGGCATTGACCATGCCAAATACCATGCAAAATATGGCAGAGATATCGAGAAACGAACTGTGACAGCCTTTGCATAACCAAAAAAAAATACCCGTGTTTTTTCTTTTGTCGATTACAATTGTTTATAACAAATTATTTAAACACATAACCCAAAATGTCGTAATTATGCAAAACTGAATGCGGATATCGATTCTACGGGCAAAAACACGAAAAAAACCTATGTAACGTTTTTTTGTCAGAGTTCAATTTGTTAGTGTAAAATACCTATAAATAATCGTACGCTGGGAAGGGGGCATTGACCATGCCAAATACCATGCAAAATATGGCAGAGATATCGAGAAACGAACTGTGCCATCCTTTGCATAACCAAAAAAAATACCCGTGTTTTTTCTTTTGTCGATTACAATTGTTTATGACAAATTATTTAAACAAATAACCCAAAATGTCGTAATTTTGCAAAACTGAATGCGGATATCGATTCTACTGGCAAAAACACGACATCAACCTATGTAACGTTTTTTTGTCAGAGTTCAATTTGTTAGTGTAAAATACCTATAAATAATCGTACGCTGGGAAGGGGGCATTGACCATGCCAAATACCATGCAAAATATGGCAGAGATATCGAGAAACGAACTGTGACAGCCTTAGCATAAACAAAAAAGAATACCCGTGTTTTCTCTTTTGTCGATTACAATTGTTTATAACAAATTATTCAAACAAATAACCGAAAATGTCGTAATTTTGCAAAACTGAATGCGGATATCGATTCTACGGGCAAAACACGACAAAAACCTATGTAACGTTTTTTTGTCAGAGTTCAATTTGTTAGTGTAAAATACCTATAAATAATCGTACGCTGGGAAGGGGGCATTGACCATGCCAAATACCATGCAAAATATGGCAGAGATATCGAGAAACGAACTGTGACAGCCTTTGCATAACCAAAAAAAAATACCCGTGTTTTTTCTTTTGTCGATTACAATTGTTTATAACAAATTATTTAAACACATAACCCAAAATGTCGTAATTATGCAAAACTGAATGCGGATATCGATTCTACGGGCAAAAACACGAAAAAAACCTATGTAACGTTTTTTTGTCAGAGTTCAATTTGTTAGTGTAAAATACCTATAAATAATCGTACGCTGGGAAGGGGGCATTGACCATGCCAAATACCATGCAAAATATGGCAGAGATATCGAGAAACGAACTGTGCCATCCTTTGCATAACCAAAAAAAATACCCGTGTTTTTTCTTTTGTCGATTACAATTGTTTATGACAAATTATTTAAACAAATAACCCAAAATGTCATAATTTTGCAAAACTGAATGCGGATATCGATTCTACTGGCAAAAACACGACATCAACCTATGTAACGTTTTTTTGTCAGAGTTCAATTTGTTAGTGTAAAATACCTATAAATAATCGTACGCTGGGAAGGGGGCATTGACCATGCCAAATACCATGCAAAATATGGCAGAGATATCGAGAAACGAACTGTGACAGCCTTTGCATAACCAAAAAAAATACCCGTGTTTTTTCTTTTGTCGATTACAATTGTTTATAATAAATTATTTAAACACATAACCCAAAAAGTCGTAATTTTGCAAAACTGAATGCGGATATCGATTCTACGGGCAAAAACACGAAAAAAACCTATGTAACGTTTTTTTGTCAGAGTTCAATTTGTTAGTGTAAAATACCTATAAATAATCGTACGCTGGGAAGGGGGCATTGACCATGCCAAATACCATGGAAAATATGGCAGAGATATCGAGAAACGAACTGTGCCATCCCTTGCATAACCAAAAAAAAATACCCGTGTTTTTTCTTTTGTCGATTACAATTGTTTATAACAAATTATTTAAACAAATAACCGAAAATGTCGTAATTTTGCAAAACTGAATGCGGATATCGATTCTACGGGCAAAAACACGACAAAAACCTATGTAACGTTTTTTTGTCAGAGTTCAATTTGTTAGTGTAAAATACCTATAAATAATCGTACGCTGGGAAGGGGGCATTGACCATGCCAAATACCATGCAAAATATGGCAGAGATATCGAGAAACGAACTGTGCCATCCTTTGCATAACCAAAAAAAAATACCCGTGTTTTTTCTTTTGTCGATTACAATTGTTTATAACAAATTATTTAAACAAATAACCGAAAATGTCGTAATTTTGCAAAACTGAATGCGGATATCGATTCTACGGGCAAAAACACGACAAAAACCTATGTAACGTTTTTTTGTCAGAGTTCAATTTGTTAGTGTAAAATACCTATAAATAATCGTACGCTGGGAAGGGGGCATTGACCATGCCAAATACCATGCAAAATATGGCAGAGATATCGAGAAACGAACTATGCCATCCTTTGCATAACCAAAAAAAAATACCCGTGTTTTTTCTTTTGTCGATCACAATTGTTTATAACAAATTATTTAAACAAATAACCCAAAATGTCGCAATTTTTAAAAACTGAATGCGGATATCGATTGTACGGGCAAAAACACGAAAAAAACCTATGTAACGTTTTTTTGTCATAGTTCAATTTGTTAGTGTAAAATACCTATAAATAATCGTACGCTGGGAAGGGGCATTGACCATGCCAAATACCATGCAAAATATGGCAGAGATATCGAGAAACGAACTGTGCCATCCTTTGCATAACCAAAAAAAAATACCCGTGTTTTTTCTTTTGTCGATTACAATTGTTTATAACAAATTATTTAAACAAATAACCGAAAATGTCGTAATTTTGCAAAACTGAATGCGGATATCGATTCTACGGGCAAAAACACGAAAAAAACCTATGTAACGTTTTTTTGTCAGAGTTCAATTTGTTAGTGTAAAATACCTATAAATAATCGTACGCTGGGAAGGGGGCATTGACCATGCCAAATACCATGCAAAATATGGCAGAGATATCGAGAAACGAACTGTGACAGCCTTTGCATAACCAAAAAAAAATACCCGTGTTTTTTCTTTTGTCGATTACAATTGTTTATAACAAATTATTTAAACACATAACCCAAAATGTCGTAATTATGCAAAACTGAATGCGGATATCGATTCTACGGGCAAAAACACGAAAAAAACCTATGTAACGTTTTTTTGTCAGAGTTCAATTTGTTAGTGTAAAATACCTATAAATAATCGTACGCTGGGAAGGGGGCATTGACCATGCCAAATACCATGCAAAATATGGCAGAGATATCGAGAAACGAACTGTGCCATCCTTTGCATAACCAAAAAAAATACCCGTGTTTTTTCTTTTGTCGATTACAATTGTTTATGACAAATTATTTAAACAAATAACCCAAAATGTCGTAATTTTGCAAAACTGAATGCGGATATCGATTCTACTGGCAAAAACACGACATCAACCTATGTAACGTTTTTTTGTCAGAGTTCAATTTGTTAGTGTAAAATACCTATAAATAATCGTACGCTGGGAAGGGGGCATTGACCATGCCAAATACCATGCAAAATATGGCAGAGATATCGAGAAACGAACTGTGACAGCCTTAGCATAAACAAAAAAGAATACCCGTGTTTTCTCTTTTGTCGATTACAATTGTTTATAACAAATTATTCAAACAAATAACCGAAAATGTCGTAATTTTGCAAAACTGAATGCGGATATCGATTCTACGGGCAAAACACGACAAAAACCTATGTAACGTTTTTTTGTCAGAGTTCAATTTGTTAGTGTAAAATACCTATAAATAATCGTACGCTGGGAAGGGGGCATTGACCATGCCAAATACCATGCAAAATATGGCAGAGATATCGAGAAACGAACTGTGACAGCCTTTGCATAACCAAAAAAAAATACCCGTGTTTTTTCTTTTGTCGATTACAATTGTTTATAACAAATTATTTAAACACATAACCCAAAATGTCGTAATTATGCAAAACTGAATGCGGATATCGATTCTACGGGCAAAAACACGAAAAAAACCTATGTAACGTTTTTTTGTCAGAGTTCAATTTGTTAGTGTAAAATACCTATAAATAATCGTACGCTGGGAAGGGGGCATTGACCATGCCAAATACCATGCAAAATATGGCAGAGATATCGAGAAACGAACTGTGCCATCCTTTGCATAACCAAAAAAAATACCCGTGTTTTTTCTTTTGTCGATTACAATTGTTTATGACAAATTATTTAAACAAATAACCCAAAATGTCGTAATTTTGCAAAACTGAATGCGGATATCGATTCTACTGGCAAAAACACGACATCAACCTATGTAACGTTTTTTTGTCAGAGTTCAATTTGTTAGTGTAAAATACCTATAAATAATCGTACGCTGGGAAGGGGGCATTGACCATGCCAAATACCATGCAAAATATGGCAGAGATATCGAGAAACGAACTGTGACAGCCTTAGCATAAACAAAAAAGAATACCCGTGTTTTCTCTTTTGTCGATTACAATTGTTTATAACAAATTATTCAAACAAATAACCGAAAATGTCGTAATTTTGCAAAACTGAATGCGGATATCGATTCTACGGGCAAAACACGACAAAAACCTATGTAACGTTTTTTTGTCAGAGTTCAATTTGTTAGTGTAAAATACCTATAAATAATCGTACGCTGGGAAGGGGGCATTGACCATGCCAAATACCATGCAAAATATGGCAGAGATATCGAGAAACGAACTGTGACAGCCTTTGCATAACCAAAAAAAATACCCGTGTTTGTTCTTTTGTCGATTACAATTGTTTATAACAAATTATTTATACACATAACCCAAAATGTCGTAATTTTGCAAAACTGAATGCGGATATCGATTCTACGGGCAAAAACACGAAAAAAACCTATGTAACTTTTTTTTGTCAGAGTTCAATTTGTTAGTGTAAAATACCTATAAATAATCGTACGCTGGGAAGGGGGCAATGACCATGCCAAATACCATGCAAAATATGGCAGAGATATCGAGAAACGAACTGTGCCATCCTTTGCATAACCAACAAAAAATACCCGTGTTTTTTCTTTTGTCGATTACAATTGTTTATAACAAATTATTTAAACACATAACCCAAAATGTCGTAATTATGCAAAACTGAATGCGGATATCGATTCTACGGGCAAAAACACGAAAAAAACCTATGTAACGTTTTTTTGTCAGAGTTCAATTTGTTAGTGTAAAATACCTATAAATAATCGTACGCTGGGAAGGGGGCATTGACCATGCCAAATACCATGCAAAATATGGCAGAGATATCGAGAAACGAACTGTGACAGCCTTTGCATAACCAAAAAAAATACCCGCGTTTTTTCTTTTGTCGATTACAATTGTTTATAACAAATTATTTAAACACATAACCCAAAATGTCGTAATTTTGCAAAACTGAATGCGGATATCGATTCTACGGGCAAAAACACGACAAAAACCTATGTAACGTTTTTTTGTCAGAGTTCAATTTGTTAGTGTAAAATACCTATAAATAATCGTACGCTGGGAAGGGGGCATTGACCATGCCAAATACCATGCAAAATATGGCAGAGATATCGAGAAACGAACTGTGCCATCCTTTGCATAACCAACAAAAAATACCCGTGTTTTTTCTTTTGTCGATTACAATTGTTTATAACAAATTATTTAAACAAATAACCCAAAATGTCGTAATTTTGCAAAACTGAATGCGGATATCGATTCTACGGGCAAAAACACGAAAAAAACCTATGTAACGTTTTTTGTCAGAGTTCAATTTGTTAGTGTAAAATACCTATAAATAATCGTACGCTGGGAAGGGGGCATTGACCATGCCAAATACCATGCAAAATATGGCAGAGATATCGAGAAACGAACTGTGACAGCCTTTGCATAACCAAAAAAAATACCCGTGTTTTTTCTTTTGTCGATTACAATTGTTTATAATAAATTATTTAAACACATAACCCAAAAAGTCGTAATTTTGCAAAACTGAATGCGGATATCGATTCTACGGGCAAAAACACGAAAAAAACCTATGTAACGTTTTTTTGTCAGAGTTCAATTTGTTAGTGTAAAATACCTATAAATAATCGTACGCTGGGAAGGGGGCATTGACCATGCCAAATACCATGGAAAATATGGCAGAGATATCGAGAAACGAACTGTGCCATCCCTTGCATAACCAAAAAAAAATACCCGTGTTTTTTCTTTTGTCGATCACAATTGTTTATAACAAATTATTTAAACAAATAACCCAAAATGTATTAATTTTGCAAAACTGAATGCGGATATCGATTCTACGGGCAAAAACACGAAAAAAACCTATGTAACGTTTTTTTGTCAGAGTTCAATTTCTTAGTGTAAAATACCTATAAATAATCGTACGCTGGGAAGGGGGCATTGACCATGCCAAATACCATGCAAAATATGGCAGAGATATCGAGAAACGAACTGTGCCATCCTTTGCATAACCAAAAAAAAATACCCGTGTTTTTTCTTTTGTCGATCACAATTGTTTATAACAAATTATTTAAACAAATAACCCAAAATGTCGTAATTTTGCAAAACTGAATGCGGATATCGATTCTACGGGCAAAAACACGAAAAAAACCTATGTAACGTTTTTTGTCAGAGTTCAATTTGTTAGTGTAAAATACCTATAAATAATCGTACGCTGGGAAGGGGGCATTGACCATGCCAAATACCATGCAAAATATGGCAGAGATATCGAGAAACGAACTGTGCCATCCTTTGCATAACCAAAAAAAAATACCCGTGTTTTTTCTTTTGTCGATTACAATTGTTTATAACAAATTATTTAAACACATAACCCAAAATGTCGTAATTTTGCAAAACTGAATGCGGCTATCGATTCTACGGGCAAAAACACGAAAAAAACCTATGTAACGTTTTTTTGTCAGAGTTCAATTTGTTAGTGTAAAATACCTATAAATAATCGTACGCTGGGAAGGGGGCATTGACCATGCCAAATACCATGCAAAATATGGCAGAGATATCGAGAAACGAACTGTGCCATCCTTTGCATAACCAAAAAAAAATACCCGTGTTTTTTCTTTTGTCGATTACAATTGTTTATAACAAATTATTTAAACAAATAACCGAAAATTTCGTAATTTTGCAAAACTGAATGCGGATATCGATTCTACGGGCAAAAACACGACAAAAACCTATGTAACGTTTTTTTGTCAGAGTTGAATTTGTTAGTGTAAAATACCTATAAATAATCGTACGCTGGGAAGGGGGCATTGACCATGCCAAATACCATGCAAAATATGGCAGAGATATCGAGAAACGAACTGTGCCATCCTTTGCATAACCAAAAAAAAAATACCCGTGTTTTTTCTTTTGTCGATTACAATTGTTTATAACAAATTATTTAAACAAATAACCGAAAATGTCGTAATTTTGCAAAACTGAATGCGGATATCGATTCTACGGGCAAAAACACGAAAAAAACCGATGTAACGTTTTTTTGTCAGAGTTCAATTTGTTAGTGTAAAATACCTATAAATAATCGTACGCTGGGAAGGGGGCATTGACCATGCCAAATACCATGCAAAATATGGCAGAGATATCGAGAAACGAACTGTGCCATCCTTTGCATAACCAACAAAAAATACCCGTGTTTTTTCTTTTGTCGATTACAATTTTTTATAACAAATTATTTAAACAAATAACCCAAAATGTCGTAATTTTGCAAAACTGAATGCGGATATCGATTGTACGGGCAAAAACACGAAAAAAACCTATGTAACGTTTTTTGTCAGAGTTCAATTTGTTAGTGTAAAATACCTATAAATAATCGTACGCTGGGAAGGGGGCATTGACCATGCCAAATACCATGCAAAATATGGCAGAGATATCGAGAAACGAACTGTGACAGCCTTTGCATAACCAAAAAAAAATACCCGTGTTTTTTCTTTTGTCGATTACAATTGTTTATAACAAATTATTTAAACACAGAACCCAAAATGTCGTAATTTTGCAAAACTGAATGCGGATATCGATTCTACGGGCAAAAACACGACAAAAACCTATGTAACGTTTTTTTGTCAGAGTTCAATTTCTTAGTGTAAAATACCTATAAATAATCGTACGCTGGGAAGGGGGCATTGACCATGCCAAATACCATGCAAAATATGGCAGAGATATGGAGAAACGAACTGTGCCATCCTTTGCATAACCAAAAAAAAATACCCGTGTTTTTTCTTTTGTCGATTACAATTGTTTATACCAAATTATTTAAACAAATAACCGAAAATGTCGTAATTTTGCAAAACTGAATGCGGATATCGATTCTACGGGCAAAAACACGAAAAAAACCTATGTAACGTTTTTTTGTCAGAGTTGAATTTGTTAGTGTACAATACCTATAAATAATCGTACGCTGGGAAGGGGGCATTGACCATGCCAAATACCATGCAAAATATGGCAGAGATATCGAGAAACGAACTGTGCCATCCTTTGCATAACCAACAAAAAATACCCGTGTTTTTTCTTTTGTCGATTACAATTGTTTATAACAAATTATTTAAACAAATAACCCAAAATGTCGTAATTTTGCAAAACTGAATGCGGATATCGATTCTACGGGCAAAAACACGAGATAAACCTATGTAACGTTTTTTGTCAGAGTTCAATTTGTTAGTGTAAAATACCTATAAATAATCGTACGCTGGGAAGGGGGCATTGACCATGCCAAATACCATGCAAAATATGGCAGAGATATCGAGAAACGAACTGTGACAGCCTTTGCATAACCAAAAAAAAATACCCGTGTTTTTTCTTTTGTCGATTACAATTGTTTATAACAAATTATTTAAACACATAACCCAAAATGTCGTAATTTTGCAAAACTGAATGCGGATATCGATTCTACGGGCAAAAACACGAAAAAAACCTATGTAACTTTTTTTTGTCAAGAACACGACAAAAACCTATGTAACTTTTTTTTGTCAGAGTTCAATTTGTTAGTGTAAAATAAGGATAAACAATCGTGCGCAAAGTAGTAAAAGTTTCAATAAGTTTCCGAGTTATGAACCCAATTATGGCTCATTGCCGTGATCTTCTTTGTGTTTTCTACAAATAGGTTTGCAACATTGCTTACAAAACCATTCTGTTCTTGTCGAACACGTACCTATCCCGCATTTTTTCATACTTCCTTGTTTCATGATGTGTTCTGAAGAATTTTCAGGCTTCCTCTTTTCCCTGGGAATACGTACTGATGATAGCTTCTGAATGTAATATTCACAAACTTCTTGAACAATATCTTTGGAACCTTTCTTTTCATCCGGATGGAGTTTATTGTAAGTCATCGTAGCGTTCGCTAAAGATTCTTGAATAAGTCGCATAAAAAGACACCATGTCCATTTTTTACCTCTTATCGAAGGCATCAGAGCATTACAGTGTTGATCGTGGAGATCGACACCACCCATGTGTTGATTGTACATGAAAAAATAATGAGGAAAGAGAATGGAATTTTTCGACGATTCCTGCCATCTTTGCATTGCTACTTTCGGTTCATCCCCATATTTAGTTGAGAGAATCGATACGGGTTTGGAATCCATTACCGTAATGAAATTCAACCCTGAATTTGCTTCATGCTCAGAAATAGTGGTTCCTCTTTCGGCTTTTTTTGGCATTTCGACCTTCTCTTTCACGCGATTCTGCCGGGCAGTGCCTGTTGATGATAAACCATTCTTCTTCAAATGTATCATTAGGTCTGGATTAGAGAAAAAGTTGTCAAAGTACACGTGGTACTTACTCAAATCTTCTTTTCCGGTTCCTTCTAACAAAGTAGAAAGTGATTGTATTACTACTCTTGAACCCAATCCAACAGAAGCTAAAACTTTTTGTATAATATTCCCTGATTTACCTGTGTAAATATCGAGGTCATAGATGTATCCATCAGAAGAACAAAGTGCCCACATCTTTATTCCAAACCTGATAGGCTTATTCCTGATACACTGCTTGATACCAAATCTACCGAAATATTTCACCATTACTTCATCTATCGATAGGTTGTAGTCGAAGAAACCGAATTGCATGCAATTCTCACGGAACAAGTCATACATCGTTCTTACTTTCCAAACTTTGTCAGTTGGATTTTCATCTTGATGTTTGTAAAATCGAATATTCTTCTTGATGGTAACAAATTCAGTTCTTGTCAAAAGTTCGGTAATGATTGGACACTCTAGGATTCGTTTTGTTGACCAATAATCATAAAGACGTTTTCTAGAATTGTAAATAGTAATCATTATGATAACAATAAATCTTTCTAGATCATTTTTAGACAAATCGAAATGATTCTCAGCATTAGCTTCCACAACATGATTCTTCATCGATTCCGAGAAGAATAACTCGAATAATTCCAAGGAATTTTTAAAAAACAATGGAGAAATAGCTGACAGATTGGAGTTGTCCTCGATATCAGGAGATATATTGTCCAGAGTATAATCTTCCCAATCGTAAATATGATTCGCCTCCAACAATTTTTGAGTACTTGTGTAAGTACTTTTCACATGTTCGTAAGAACCTGTAGGAAGATCATGAGGTGTTATATCTTCTTCTAGATCAACATCCGAATCTCTATCTAAACTTTCATGATCAGCAGGAACAAATGCTATATCGACATATTGATCTTCGTCAATGTCAGAATCCTCAACTAAATCAGGTAGATCCCTAACTCTCCGTCTCGACATTATCAATTGCGTTATCGACACAGAATAATGTGATCTATTTTTATGAAAAGTTCTATTCCTAAAGTCTAGTTTCGAAAGATAATTTTTTTTTCAATTGATGTACCACCGTTAGCCTGCCACTCAAACGTGATCTCTAACACGGAAGGTTTTGAAAAAAAATAAGCTCATCCAATTGTAGTATGCAACACAACGGTATTCGGCAGGTCAACATCGAAGACGGATGAGAAGGATGATTTACATATGAAAAGTTCGTTCCTGTTTTAGACTAACAAATTGAACTCTGACAAAAAACGTTACATAGGTTTTTGTCGTGCTTTTGCCCGTAGAATCGATATCCGCATTCAGTTTTGCAAAATTACGACATTTTGGGTTATTTGTTTAAATAATTTGTTATAAACAATTGTAATCGACAAAAGAAAAAACACGGGTATTTTTTTTTGGTTATGCAAAGGATGGCACAGTTCGTTTCTCGATATCTCTGCCATATTTTGCATGGTATTTGGCATGGTCAATGCCCCCTTCCCAGACTACGATTATTTATAGGTATTTTACACTAACAAATTGAACACTGACAAAAAAACGTTACATAGGTTTTTGTCGTGTTTTTGCCAGTAGAATCGATATCCGCATTCAGTTTTGCAAAATTACGACATTTTGGGTTATTTGTTTAAATAATTTGTTATAAACAATTGTAATCGACAAAAGAAAAAACACGGGTATTTTTTTTTTGGTTATGCAAAGGATGGCACAGTTCGTTTCTCGATATCTCTGCCATATTTTGCATGGTATTTGGCATGGTCAATGCCCCCTTCCCAGAGTACGATTGTTTATAGGTATTTTACACTAACAAATTGAACTCTGACAAAAAAATGTTACATAGGTTTTTGTCGTGTTTTTGCCCGTAGAATCGATATCCGCATTCAGTTTTGCAAAATTACAACATTTTGGGTTATTTGTTTAAATAATTTGTTATAAACAATTGTAATCGACAGAAGAAAAAACACGGGTATTTTTTTTTTTTGTTATGCAAAGGATGGCACAGTTCGTTTCTCTATATCTCTGCCAGGTTTTGCCTGGTTTTTAATGGGTTAATACAATAAGCTTTGGCTATTTTACTATAGTCATCTATAAGTGAAACAAAATATCTTTTACCGTTCAAACTAGCTGTTTTAAAACTACCACAAACATCTGTGTGTATTATTTCCAATATATTCTTACCTTTGATATATTATTATTAAATGGTAAAATATGCATCTTATTCTCAATACACGTTTTGCATTTCATAAACTCAGTCGGAATTCCCGTCAACAACTGTTGTTTACTCAGTGTATTTAAATAGCCAAAATTTACATATTCTAGCATTCTATGTCATTTATCTTTCGAACTCATATCATTATTACAATTTGCACTGATTACAATATTTTTTCTGTATTTAAATTTACTTATAATTTTATACGTTCTATTTTCTTTATATGCAACAGCTATCAACTTATTATTCTTATCTATGATTTTTGCAACATTATTTTTTGAAATAATTGTATTATTGTTAGTTAGTTTTCCGAATCTAATTAAATTCATGTTCATATCTTTTGCATAATAAACATTTTCCATATTCACTTCATTTTGTTTAACAAAAGCATCAAAGTAACTTACAACATTTCCAATTTTAGTTGCCTTTACCGACCTGTTATCTCCTAGATAAATATTTACAGGTTCCTTTAATTCAGTACACTTTTTAAAAAATACTCTCATTATTTATTGTATGGTCAGTGCATCCGCTATCTAGTAGCCATTTAATTTCATTACCTAACCTATCATTATCTATGCTGTTCTGCGCCGCATGTACTGTTGCTACCCAGGCGCTGGCTTCTGAACCTCTCTGTTGACTTGTGCTGGCTCCTCGCTGCTGCTGGCGGTAGTTTCCGCGCCCTCTGCCATAGTTGCTTCTTCCCCTTCTGCTTCTGCCTCTGCTGCCACCACGTGTTGAATCTCGCCATGTTCCGTCGCTGCGTGCCGCTTGGCCGCCATCTTGGCAATCTCGTGCAAAATGCCCGGTTTTGCCACATTTGAAGCAACTTCCTCTTTTTGCAGTAAAAACATTCGATCTTCTTTCTTAATCTTTATTATCAATTTTCATCTCAGCAATCTGAATTTTATTTTTGACATAGGCTGCTGTTTGATCTTCTTCCTTGAATGTGTCTATTAAATCATCAATGTAACTGTAATGGCTTGGTAGCGTATTTAGGATGTAATTCAATTTTTCTTTTTCGCTGATCTTGGCCAGCACTTTTTAAATCGTTCACTGATTTTTTAAAATCATTGAAAAAAGTTGCTGTGTCACTATATTTATCTAATCTCAATTTTTCTAATTTATTTCGATACACAATTTGCAATGCAGTAGACACTTTTAAATACATCTCGTCTAACTTCTTTATAATTTTATAAGCAGTAGTTTCTTCACAAACAAATTCCAATTGCTTATTCGGTATGGCACTATAAATCAAATTTATTGCCTTTAAATCATTTTCATCCCAATCTCCTTTATCTGCTGCCACCTTTTCTCTCATTATTACTTCATCACATTTTTTTAACTTGAGAAACAGCGTAATTCTCTTATTCCACATATTATAATCTTCCCCATAAAATACTGGTATTGTAACTTCTTTTCATTCCATATTTTCTTCTATATTCTCGAACGTTCCGTCGTGTTCAGTTCATCTTTTTCTATTATTTCTACTTTTATATTTGTTCTGATTTGTTACTATAGACGTTTTGTTTTGGAGTTGACTTGTTGAGGCGTGTTTGTTGGTGTAGTTCCAGTTATTGTGTTTACTGTTTTCGCAGAAATTGTAGACAGGTTAGATTAACATTTTACCATATGTTGATAGTGTATGTTATCATCAATTATCTTTTGGTTATCATTATGATCTTCTTTATCGATACTTGTGTTTACATCAATTATCTTCTGATGATTATTGTGATTCTCTTTACCGATTCTATTTATATATGTATCAATTTTTGGCTTTATTAAATAATCCACACTTGCTATATATTTTTTTATTCTATTTTTAAAAATATCAAAGTTCTCACCATCTGTTGCCGTATGGTTACAATTGTATTTTGTTTTGTATTTAAAATTACTGAATACACAGTGTGCACATTTGAGGTTATCCACACTATCACATTGTACTGCATCAGGCTCACCAGTACATATTAAGCAGATAGTTTTATTTCTTCACTTTTGCTTTTATGACCGAAACCGGTACATTTTTCACATGGTTTGGTGTGTATAATGTCAAAAACTCCACATTTTTTATACCTTGCGAAAATGCTTTTGCTATTTTCCATTATTTGATTATGAATTACAGCTGGTACTTCAAGAATAACACTATTTAAATTTGTTTTTTTATTTGTATACATATGCACTGCTTGACACTTTGTGTTGTAGTTTTTGAAATTTCTTTCATTAACATCTTGTTCGATTTCTGTTAAACTCATGTTGAAAGTGCTTTCGATTCCAACCACTTTAATTTTAGGGTTGAGCATTTGTTCTTTTTCAAACATGCAGTATTCGGACAAATTTTGCATTGAGTACTTCTTCAGTAATATTGAAACTGTTTTTATCAACGCAGCTGATAATTACTTCGTTTTCATTTTTTATTATTATTCCTTTCGCATGTATGTTAGTGTCCTTATTTATTATTTCTGTAATTTAATTTTTTATATTAAGATTGTCATTTTTCTTATTCTCTTTTACAATCAATTTAGGTATGCATTTGAGAGGAGGTTTTGTACTTGTCACTGTTTCCGCAAAAGACTGTTGTATTGACTTTATTCTCTTTACTTTTTTCAATAGCCGGTAACTCTTTAAGTAATAAATTCTTACCTCCGAGATCATAGTTCAGTTGTCTCAATATTGAATTTTCTATTTTTTGCACTTCTGATTCTGTTTTTTCTTCGTGTATTGTTGTGTTTTGGTCTTTTACTGATTCATTTGCAATTTCATTTAGTATGTCTTGTCCTCACTTCTGCTTGGTTTTCTGCTTTGATTTGTGCCATCAGAAATCTTGCATTTTAACTCAACGAATCTTCATTGATTCTCAAATTGACTGCAGCAATTTTTTTTCTACAACACGTTTTATTATCGGACATGTCTTGAGTCACTCTCTTCTTAGCCGCCATGTTACTTTTTATCAAGGATAAATATTTTTTATTATATTTGTTACTATTGCCAATTTCTCTATTTTGAAGTATTGATATACCTTGCATGGTTTGTATACACATAAATAAACGTTGCATGCGTTAACTTTGTAAGCTAGCAGAAATACGTATGATATGCAAATTTTCGTATGAAACCCTGGTCGTATCATACTGACAAGGAGAGTGCACACCCTCCGGGGAATGAAGTTCGGTCAGACTTTGGGAGGTGTTTCCCAGTACCCAAAAATGAAGCCTGGTACCTGTAATTCATTATAATGAGCCCTTTTTGTGAGGTAATTTACTAAAAATATTCGTTATTCTAATGAATGGAGGTACTTCTACTTGTAACAATAACTCTACAAGTTTTATTGTGGAAATGACTCAAAATACAGTAAAAAGTAGGCAAAAGGACCTTTACTTTATGCTGTGTTTCGTATAAAAATATTAATCTGATCAAATGTTATTAACACTTGAAGATGGTCACTGAAAATACGTGGAAAATCAACGAATTTAACAGAGTTAAATTTTTTTGAATATGTATGCAATTTCGGTCACCAATTTCAATTATAAATAATTTTTGATCAGATTAATATTTGTATACGTAATATAGCTTAAATTAAAGCTCTTTTCTCGTACTTCTTATTATCTTTTGAGCCATTTATTTATAATAAAAACTTGTAAAGTTTTTGTTAGAAGAGGAAAAGTCATTTTTTTCAATAAAATAACGCATACTTCAAGTAAATTACAACATATCTGGATAACAAGGGTTCATTATAATGAATTACGGATGCTAGGATTCATTTTTGGGTACTAGAAACCTCCTCCCGAAGTCTAACCAAAGTTCATTTTCCGGAGGGTGTGTACGCCCATTCTGAGTATCATAGGAAAATGATAATACATATTATACGTGGCGTATGTTAAACGCCGATTCCTGAGAGCAGATAGCCAACACGTGATGTAATAGGTAATATAAAAGGTGAAAAAAACAGAAGTCAAGAAAGTAAAATGTTAACCTCTGAAAAGGTAATTAAACAGAGGAAAGCTTAACAAATCAGAAAACAGATTCTAACAATAGAGGAGGTGTTGCGATTTCAAGAGAAATCAACCTATCAGAAGAAGTTGGGAGAAAAAGAGAAAGACAAAACAAATGAAAAATGAAATTGCAGAGATGAAGATAGAGATAGAAAGAATGAGAGAAGAAATCCAGGATCTAAGAGTGAGAGCAAGAGACCTGCGTGAAATATAGAAAAAAGAGATAGAGGTAATCGAAATAGAGAAAAAAGTTGACAGAGAACGTGGAACATTCGTAAAGAAAACGTACAGAGGATAGTAACTATAAAAGAAGTCTGAAAAAATAGAACGATGATAATATGGAAAACAAGCGGATAATCAGAAATGATAAACATACACAAAAGGATTGACGAAAAAGTAGGGACATGTGAATGGAATCTAAAAATAATTCATGAAGAGAAAGGAGTGATAAGAATCATACTTAAAGAAGAAGAGTAAAGAGATAGATTAATAAAGTTGAGAAACAGTACGAAAGAAGAGAAAATATTTTACGTAAACGATTGGCTACAATAACCTGAAGACCTAGATAGATACGAGTACGATTTATTCAGAACTGTATAAATGGCAAGTAATGACGAGAAAAGCAGAAATAGAAACAGAAATCAGTAAAAGAAGTAAGAATGCAATGGTGAATAGAACCAAGTACAAATGGAAAAGTGAAAAGTAAGCACTATAGGTCACAGAGCTCGAATCGGAAGAGAAAGACTAAAAGAGAAAGAGATACGAAAATATGAAGAGCAGCATCAACACTAAAATCAGCAGAGGAGAGAAGATAAAGAACTAAGAAGAAAGTAGTAAGTTAAATACCAAAGAACAACAGAAATTAAACAAGATGAGAAGCTATACAATGCAGAATTTTAATTTAATTTTATACGCTACGCAAACACACCACGCATAAACAAAAACGACATGCTTTAACACAGATCGTACAAGACTACATAGATTATAGATAGGGAATTAATTACAAAAACTATAAAAGTTTAAGTTATAAAAAACAATATTATTATTTTATTATTTTTTATAAAATTTGAATAACGAAAGTCGCATAAATAAACTTCTGATTATATTGAGTAAATTCAATAAGAAAGGTTGTAACCAGTAATTACTCTCTCTCTCTCTCTCTCTCTCTCTCTCTCTCTCTCTCTCTCTCTCCCTCCCTCCCTCTCTCTCTCTCTCTCTCTCTGCTCAACTGTCAGCGATGAACTTAGCTTCGCAGCGCTAATGAGTCTGGTTTTGTGCTCTTGCCAAGCTGCTCCGAACCAATGAGAGCGTGTTGACTGTAAGGAGTGGTAAAAGGGAAGGCAAAGCCGGATTTTCGATGATCTTGACAACAAAAAAGACATTTGGAAGGAAGTAAAGGATCTGGGTCTCCTGCCAAGGTCACGAGAGGAACTTTACGGTTTTACACCGAAAGAACTTAACTCCGACTTTGCGGTAGTATCGATCTTCCAGAGCGAGGGTGATGTAGATTTGGGCAGCATTCTGGACTCAGGCAGTGATGAAGGCTTTGTATTTAAAGAGGTGGCACTTTCAGATATAGTCCTAACTGTTGCTGATTTTACATCACAAGTAAGAGGTGCGGACGGTATTCCCCAAAGTGTGATAGTTACGGCTCTTCCACTTATTAGCGATTACATCATGCGAGTTTTCAACTACTCTCTGTCCTCAGGCATTTTCCCAGCTACCTGGAGGGGAGCTCACCTAGTGCTACTTAAAAAGACTGCTGTGCCACCCTCAGTCTCGGATTTTCGCCGGATAGCACAGCTGAGCTTTCTCTCGAAGGTGCTGGAGAAGATAGTCCACGATCAGATTACGGAGTTTTTGCAAACAAAACGACTCCTTTATCCAATTTAGACAGGTTTTCGATAGCATCACAGTACACAAACAGCACTGCTAAAACTAACTGAGGACATTCGGACTGGCACAGATGACAACAAAAACTGTTAACGATACTGCTATTATTCGACTTTAGCAAAGCGTTCGTCACCATTTCACCTTCAAAACGTTTACGAAAATGATTACGTTTGGGTTTCTCCAGAGGTGTTCTACTGTGGCTAAAGTCATATACAGGGTGTCCAAAAAGTATGGCAACACCTGAATACTTTTTCAGCTAAAAAATTTTTCGAACAGCTCAAGCTCATTCATATAGTAACTTTTAACGAGGAATTCCATGGTGACCTTGAATTCTACCTTGAGATTGACCTTCAAGGTCATTTCAAGGTCAACTTTGTTTTTTTAAATAGTAACCCCTATTTTTGACACCGGTAATCGAAAGAGCGGGAAATTTTACGTCCGAATATGTGCTCAGGTCGTAGGTCAAGGGTGACCTTGAAGTTCAGCTAAAGGTCATTTAAACTTAAACAAGTTTTGGGTCGGATGGACGGGACCGTTCTGTACTTCCTTGAGTCAGGAGTTTCTAAAAAAGTTGAAGGTCACTGTTGGTGTAACTTTGAACGAGGAATCCAATGGTGACCTTGAATTTAACTTTGAACTTTGTGACGTGTATTTCACGTCCCAATAATATTAAATACGGGCAGTCAATCGCGACCAAGTCACCCGTCACCAGAGCAGAGCATTTGCATATTAATTAGTATTGTTATTAATGGGGGGATTGGTATTTATTTGTTGAGGGAATGAGGATAAGGAGTCGCGACCGAGGATGGCCGTAGACCGGCACACACACGCACACACCCATACCGGCGGCACCAGCTGATCGCCGCAGCGACGACTGCTCGGAGCGAGCAACGGCGACGAGTCTACACACACAGGCACAACACCAACATCACTGCACGCTGTACGCGCGACCCTCTCTCTCTCGCTTGCTCTTTCTTCCTCGCCTCTCGAGGATGATGAGCCGCTGCCCGCGCACACACATACATACACGCGCGCGCGGCCGCCCTCTCTCCCGATGCACGCAGACGCGGGAGGAGAGA
The DNA here is from genome assembly GCA_949152435.1 of Gastracanthus pulcherrimus. Taxonomy (NCBI): domain Eukaryota; kingdom Metazoa; phylum Arthropoda; class Insecta; order Hymenoptera; family Pteromalidae; genus Gastracanthus; species Gastracanthus pulcherrimus. The sequence continues at coordinate 113,976,274 of OX424575.1, read as the reverse complement.
GGATTCACAGCGGCAGCGGCGGCTTCCTCGAGGCACCACCTCGGCTGTAGCCACGAGAGAGAGAGAGAGAGAGAGATATACCGACACGGCTGTCGGCAGAGGGGAGAGCTAGCAGCCGCCGCGCCGCGAGCCGCATGAAGCTGCCGGCCTCTCCTAGCGTAGGCCGACGCGCGCACGTCGCCGCTGCCAACTGTGTTGGTCCGGCAGCGATAAAACCGAAAGCGCCCGATATAGATATACACGCCGGGTTGCCCGCGCGTGTATATCTAGCAATTCATAATTGCCCGCGCTGCGTAAACAGGGCGGCATTCGCGGAGCGAGCCAATGAGAAGTAGCGACTCAAATCACCGCTGACTTGGCCTTGATTTTTGCATCTAGGGAAAATCAAGGCCAATCACCGTAAAGGAAAGGACGGAAGCAACAAGTGTTTGAGCTGAAGTTGTGCGAGAAGAAAAGCCAAAATTTTGGAAGAGATTTCCGCCCTCTCCGATTTTGGGCATTGACTGCCCGGCCTTCAGCAACGATAGACGTAGCGAAAGTTTTGCCTGCCGTTCGAGCATTTTAGACCGCGTGGAGAGACGTCGACCGTCCGCCCGTCGGCGACGTAGACATAATCACGGAGAGCTAGAGATTGGGCTAACATTAACCGGCGACCTTGTGACCTGCGAGGAAGGACATCGCGAGACGCGCCCGACTAGCGACGGTGAGTAGACTGTAATTGTCGAGCTTCCCTCGGCACTTGCAAGTGAATTATATTAACAATTGTCGTACATTGCCGCCATGTGCTCGGGGTTCTTAGGAGAATAAATCCGTGGTGGTGTGACACCGGTATGTAAGATCAGTGCGGGTCGGACCGGTATTAAATTCAAGTATTAGTGTGGGGAAATTCACGCGACTCGGAAACTCGGCAGACGTGGTGAGTTTGGTCGTCGCGAGGGATGCGTGATAAGGCTAGCGTAGCCATGTTTGTATAGCGATAAATTAGTTATAAGAGTAATTGTAAATTTGCGACCGATAGTATTACCCGACGATAAGAAATAAAGCTTGAGTATATTTAAAGTGAAAATTGTGAGTGCTTATTATAAATCTATGAATTCCTGATTTTTCCTCTTCACGGAACTTCCTCTGGGAAAGGGCTCGTGCCGAGTTAGCCGCGCTTTACCTGTCGCCCATTAATTTAGAAAATTTGGTAAAGTGTCGAGATAAGAATAAGCCATAGTAACCCCCCACGTTACAACTTCAAGGTTATTTCAAGGTAAACTTTGTTTTTTTTTACATTTAACGTTACTCAGGAACAACGACGTGGACGTAGTAAAATCTGTTTCCATTGTGGTGCTGGATTTACGTGAGTCCCCTTGCCTCCGACGATCGGGGTGCTAGATATACGTGAGTCCCCTCGCTTCTAACATTTAAAGATTAGCATGGATTATCATAATGTCTTTGACGCATAATTTACAAATGCAAATCGCATAAATCTCCAAGTCACTGAAGATCTACATAATTGTATCCGCAGGTCTGTTCAAGAGCATGACTTAAGTAAATCGTCTGTACACAACGTACTAAAAAGAGCGAAATTCCATCCATTTAAAGTAACACTGGTTTACAAGTTGAATCAAGACGATTTCGATCGTCGCGTTGAATTTTGTGAAGACGTGATAGCACGCATAGTCAAAAGTCCTAACTTTTCATCACAGCCTTCCCAGATGAGGTAACCTTTCAACTTGACGGAACCTTAAATAGACATAATTGCAGATATTGGGTAGATGAAAATCCTCACTGGAGTACATATTTGAACGTAAAATTTCGCGCTCTTTCGATTGCCGGTGTCAAAAATACGGATTACTATTTAAAAAACCAAAGTTGACCTTCAAATAACCTTGAAGTTCAAAGTCAAGGTCAAATTCAAGGTCACCATTGGATTCCTCGTTCAAAGTTACTCCAAGAGTGACCTTCAACTTTTTTAGAAATACCTGACCCAAGGAAGTACAGAACGGTCCCGTCCATCCGACCCAAACCTTGTTTAAGTTTAAATGACCTTTAGCTGAACTTCAAGGTCACCCTTGACCTACGATCTAAGCACATATTCGGACGTAAAATTTCCCGCTCTTTCGATTGCCGGTGTCAAAAATAGGGCTTACTATTTAAAAAAACAAAGTTGACCTTGACATGACCTTGAAGGTCAATCTGAAGGTCGAATTCAAGGTCACGATTGATTTCCTCGTTGAAAGTTACTATAAGAATGAGCTTGAGCTGTTGGAAAAATATTTTAGCCGAAAAAGTATTCAGGTGCTTTCATACTTTTTGCACAGCCTGTATAATTGGTCGAAGACAAAAGGTTATTACTAATAATGGAGACTCAAATTGGCTGATCACCAATCTGGATGTGCCGTAGGGTTCAGTCCTGGGGCCTCTACTGTTTAGTTTATATATTAATGACTTAAAGGAGACTCTGGTTGGTGGTTGTGTGGAGCACTTGCTATACGCTGACGATCTGCAAACCTACACTGAAGTAACCTGGCGGAATCTTCAGCGGGGCATCAAGCGCATATCGGCTGTAGCGTGGGCACTGTCTAAGTGGACCACAGAGGCGGGCCTGCGACTCAATGTCGATAAAACCAAAGCCATTATTTTTGGTTCTGACCATAATATAAAAAGGTTGCAAGAGCTTGGTTTGCCGGGCATTGAGTTTCAGGACGGCATCTGTGTGCCCTTTGATGATACTGTCACAAACCTCGCTGTTGTCATGGACACAAAGCTATCATGGAAACCGCATATTGATGCGGTAAGTAAAAAGGTGAATAGAGTTCATGCACCACCGAGGCACTGCGTAAGCAGCTTGCATGTGTACTCATAGTGCCTCATTTAGATTACTGTTCCGTTGTCTACCTTGACGTGTCGTATACGTGTCGAGATATGTATGCGGTTTTAAGAGGGATGAGCACATCACTCCATACAGAAAGTACCTCGATTGGTTAGATGTTAATTAAGGAGAGAAGAGCGTATTTTGCGGGGTTGTTATTGTATACAGCAATAAATGTGGAGCAACCCCCGTATCTTGCGGCTCTTTTCAAGAAAAACAAATCGAGGTCTTCCAGTAGAAATAGTGTGAAAGAGCTCTTAGTTCCAGGATCGCGCACTGACACAGGCCTCTATTCATTCAGTGCGCAAGGTGCACATTTTTAGAACTCTCTCTCGTGCGGTGTGAGATATCTGCCCTCGTTATTTAAATTCAAAACAGCTCTAAATAGATATCTTAGACAGCAAAGCGGTGGCCAATTAATTTAAGTATTGGAATACTTGCGTTTTTGTTATGTATCTGTTCTAATTTATTATGCCCTATGCATTGTACCTGTCCTAATTTATTACGTCCTATGCATTGTACCTGTCCTAATTTATTTAATTTATAATTTTTATTATTGTTGACGTCATTTTAATTTATATAAGTATAAGTGTATTTATAAGCATGAATAGTGGCCTGTATATGTCTGATATATGCATGAAGGATTTTATATTTTTATATTTTTATATTTAACGGTATCCATGCTGTCACACCCCGTGTCGCAGCTGTTAAGCGCATGCTGCCCTCATGTAAGTCCGTCAGTTCGACTTGCGTATAAATATGTAGATCATCAGCGTATAGTAAATGTTTGTGTGTGTGGGTGAAAATTTTTCGCCAGGTCATTAATGTATAGACTGAAAAGAAGGGGTTCCAAGACCGAGCCCTGAGCAACTCCAAGATTGGTTGTGAGCCAATCCGACTGGCTGTTAGTTCTGGTGACAACTTTTTGTTGTCACTCCGTAATGTAGGATTTAATCTACAGGATTACGCTCCTGGAGAATACCATTCTGATCAGCTGGCGGAGTAATCTCGTCAGTGAGATAGTATCGAAGGCTTTAATAAAATCAAAAAGAATTATAGTGAGCAATTTTTTATTTTTGTTGCATCAACATTCATTTTGATGCTGTCGATATAACTACGTATGTCTTCTGATAGTTTAAGTAATGCGGTCTGAGTACTGTGGTACCGTCTGAAACTGACCTGAAAAGGCTTAAGGATATTTTTTTATGTTATATCCTCGGTAATCTGCGTGTATACGATTTTCTCAAGGACCTTAGAAAGAAAACTGAAAACAGCTATTGGACGAAAGTCACTTGACCGATGATGGTATATGTACATAAAAAAAACACGAGGAAACTGAAGAATAAACATAAATTTTTAATACACAAAGCCTGTTGTCTTCTGCCATCCTCCGAGGCCGAGGCAACGATGTCACTAAACTCTCTCTCACACTCACTCCGAGAGATTGACGTACCAGCAACTTGGGAATAAGGCTCTTCCGGGTAAATCCGTGGATATCATCTTTAGTAGCAGGTAATATCCCAAGAGAACGCAGCTTCTTGCAAATGTCTTTTTTATCATTTAACTTCACGAAAATTCTATTCTGAAAAAAGGAGTTTCGGGCCTATTCAGCTCTCTTCTCGACCTCAGACGGTAGTTCATATTCTTGCCATAATTAACTATCCTTCGTCTTCTTGTATCGCCGTCGTATAGCGTCTCGTTCGTTATAGAGTAGCATGATGTCAGCCTCCACCCATGCAGGCTTAAGATTTTTCTTACACGTAAAACTTTTTAGTAGTGCTACATTATCTATAGCCTCTATGAGATTTATCCCTATACACTAGAGTAGTTCAAAATTCCCAACAGTTTTAAAATATCAAATGTAAACTTCTAAAAAGCAGTTTTTTGTTAAAAAAAGTAAGTTTCCTGCAAGCTGGGTGCTTAACGTTAACATTTAAAGGTGGCTACCTCGAATTTAAGGTTTTTAAAAGAGCACTTAAGCAATCTTTCTGTAAAATCGTGAATAAAATAACTGAAAGTTAATTATTTATGCTAAAAAAAGTTTTGGCAATTAATTATACTACTAAAATTGAAAATCAGTTGGGTCCTAACCGACATAAAGTTTTTTTTTCCCGATAACAGTAGTATAAGTCAAAATTTTGACTTAAACCGGCTATTTTTGGAAATTTTTAACAACATCAATATGCAATGATTCTTCAAAAACCAAAATTATTTGCATCTTTGTTCCAAATAGTATCAACAGAAAAATTGGATCACGATAGGACATCAAAATAAGAAAAGTTATAGCAGTCTCTGTAATCCAATGTTTAACTAACATTTTAAATGAGATCTCTTATAGTTTCATGTAATTTACTTCAGGTAATATATGTCATAGGTACTTGTACACAATTTTGTGCGAATGCTGTCATAAAAACTTGTAATCAACATTGTTGCAACACTTCTAAGGACATTCTGATCAGAAGTTATGATCAATTGAAATTTATAAAAATAATTAGGTGGTAAATGGGAGATTACAAAATATTGAACAACCTAATATTTTCTATAAATTTCAAATGGGCATAATAATAACCAGAATATCCTTATAAGTGCTGCAGCAACGCAAATTGAAGGTCTTCACATCATCTTTCATACAAAATTACGTACAAGTACCTATGACGTAATTACCTGAAGTAAATTATATCAAACTATAAGAGATCTTATTTAAAATGTTAGTAAAGCGATGCATTACAGAGACTGCTATAACTTCCATATTTCGATATCCTATGGTGTGCCAATTATTCTTTTGATACTATTTGGAACAAAGATTCAAACTAATTTTGGTTTTTGAACAATCATCATAGATAGAGGCTATTAAAAATGTCCAAACATAGCCGGTTTTAAGTCAACATTTTGACTTATACGACTTTTATTCCGATTACAAAATTCTTTTACCGGTTAGGACCCATCTGATTTTCAATTATAGTAGTATAATTAATTGTCAAAACTCTTTTAGTGTAAATAATTAAGTTTTAGTTATTTTATTCGCAATTTTACGGAAAAATTGCAGAAATGCTCTTTATAAAACCTTAAATTCGAGGTAGATACCTTTAAATGTTAACGTTAAGCATCCAGCTTGCAGGAAACTTATTTTTTTGACAAATACCAACTTTTTAGAGGTTTACTTTCGATATTTGAAAACTTTTGGGAATTTTGAACCACCCTATACACTCCAGTCCGTCATTAATGTCGCTGTCCAAATAGTCCAGTGGCGACCAGTAGCAGCTTTGAAGTATGGAAAACAACTGAGTTTAATGAATGGACTTGTAGTGTCCCCCGAAAATGGGAACTAATCGACCCTGATGCATACAACAAATTAAGTATTCTAGGACACCACGGGTGCCTATCTGCGTAGTTTAAGAAAGCGAAATAATTTTAGCCTTGATGGCGTTGTGTACATATACGGCGACTTCTGCCTAAGTATTGAGAAACCTTCAATGCGAACCCTACTCGCTCATCTAATCCAGACGCCACATAGAGGTCTCTGTATTTCTTTTTACTTTCTCGTGATTTTTTAACGTTAATTTGTTAATTTCAGTCTCCTCATTAAGAATATCTGGGTGTTCAACTCGAAATTTTGGTCATTCATTTATTATTAACAATAATTAATGCAAAATTTTGGTTATTTGACAATATCTCGAAAAATACTGCACATAGAGCAACATTTATTTTAACAAGTTTTTTCATTCGTATATAGCGCGAGTATTGTCATTCTTATGCTTTTTTTTTTTAAACCAATATTTTCATCATAAATGATGAAACAAACTATTTTGTTTCTACCTGCGTATTTTATCGCTTACAGGCTTTGTGTATTAAGTATTAAATATTTATGTTTATTTTTCAGTTTCCTCGTGTATTTTTTATGTAATTTTATTCTTTTACAGTATCATTATGCAATTATCAAAGCGTTACGAAAATATCACCGGTAGATTTATTGTTATTAGCAATAAATAATTAAAATTATTAATTTTATCAAATATCTCGACAAATATTGCACATACAGAAATATTCATTTTAACAAATTCTTTTCATTCTTATAAAGCACACATATTTTCATTCTTATGCTTTTTTTGTAAAACCAATATTTTCACCATAAATGATGAAATAAAATATTTCCCTGTCTATTTTATCGCTTTAGGCTATGTGTATTAAATATTTATGTTTATTTTTCAGTTTCCTCGTATTTTTTTAATGCAATTTTATTTTGTTACAGTATTATTATACAAATATCCAAGCGTAACGAAAATATCACCGGTAGATTTATTGCAATAAACAATAAACAATTAAAATTATTAATTTTATTAAATATCTCGACAAATATTGCACATAGACAAACATTTATTTTAACCAATTGGTTAAAATATTGGTTTTACAAAAAAAGCATAAGAATGAAAATATGTGTGCTTTATAAGAATGAAAAGAATTTGTTAAAATGAATATTTCTGTATGTGCAATATTTGTCGAGATATTTGATAAAATTAATAATTTTAATTATTTATTGCTAATAACAATAAATCTACCGGTGATATTTTCGTAACGCTTTGATAATTGCATAATGATACTGTAAAAGAATAAAATTACATAAAAAATACACGAGGAAATTGAAAAATAAACATAAATTTTTAACACACAAAGCCTGTAAGCGGTAAAACATGCAGGAGAATAGTTTGTTTCATCAATTATTGTTAAAATATTGGATTTACGAAAAAATCATAAGAATGAAAATATGTGCGTTTTATATGAATGAAAAAAAATTGTTAGAATAAATGTTACTCTATGTGCAGTATTTTTCGAGATATTGCCCAAAATCAGAAATACCGGCATCTAAGCGTGTCTCAGTGACCGCGAAGAGGTGACGTTGGCCAATATATTGTTGGATTTGTACCAGGTATACTCACAGGGAAGTCACATTGACAAATCCAGCTCTCAATCACCCGTAGCTTGCTTCTCCAACAGACGAGCCTCGTCATTCGGAGTGGGGTAGTTTGTTATTGTATACGTATATATATATATATATATATACGTATACAATAACAAACTACCCCACTCCGAATGACGAGGCTCGTCTGTTGGAGAAGCAAGCTGCGGGTGATTGAGAGCTGGATTTGTCAATGTGACTTCCCTGTGAGTATACCTGGTACAAATCCAACAATATATATATATATATATATATATATATATATATACGTATACAATAACAAACTACCCCACTCCGAATGACGAGGCTCGTCTGTTGGAGAAGCAAGCTGCGGGTGATTGAGAGCTGGATTACCACATGGTGCACAAATTTTCATTCTATTCTCCTCATGATTACACTTATGATCCATTTTAGAATGAATGGATTCATAATTCTTTACTGGAAGAGAAGATGCCATATTTATCCGTTAACCTGCCACTCAAACGTGGCAGTTATAAATTTTTATATGGAAATTTAGTGTAACCCAAAAATGTATAATTTATGTAATATAAATTTATAACACGATAAAGTTTGGATTTAGCTATATATATATACATATATACATATATACACACAAAACTAATCTTCACCTTCTTGAAAATTATCTGAGGGAATATTCAGCTATCCCCGAACTTTTGGGACACCCTGCATGCATATATATATACGTATACATATATGCATGCAGGGTGTCCCAAAAGTTCGGGGATAGCTGAATATTCCCTCAGATAATTTTCAAGAAGGTGAAGATTAGTTTTGTGTGTATATATGTATATATGTATATATATACGTATACAATAACAAACTACCCCACTCCGAATGACGAGGCTCGTCTGTTGGAGAAGCAAGCTACGGGTGATTGAGAGCTGGATTTGTCAATGTAACTTCCCTGTGAGTATACCTGGTACAAATCCAACAATATATTGGCCAACGTCACCTCTTCGCGGTCACTGAGACACGCTTAGATGCCGGTATTTCTGATTTTGGGCAATATCTCGAAAAATACTGCACATAGAGTAACATTTATTCTAACAATTTTTTTTCATTCATATAAAACGCACATATTTTCATTCTTATGATTTTTTCGTAAATCCAATATTTTAACAATAATTGATGAAACAAACTATTCTCCTGCATGTTTTACCGCTTACAGGCTTTGTGTGTTAACAATTTATGTTTATTTTTCAATTTCCTCGTGTATTTTTTATGTAATTTTATTCTTTTACAGTATCATTATGCAATTATCAAAGCGTTACGAAAATATCACCGGTAGATTTATTGTTATTAGCAATAAATAATTAAAATTATTAATTTTATCAAATATCTCGACAAATATTGCACATAGAGCAACATTTATTTTAACAAATTTTTTCATTCAATTAAAGCGCACATATTTACATTCTTATGCTTATTTTGTAAAACCAATATTTTAACCAATTGGTTAAAATAAATGTTTGTCTATGTGCAATATTTGTCGAGATATTTAATAAAATTAATAATTTTAATTGTTTATTGTTTATTGCAATAAATCTACCGGTGATATTTTCGTTACGCTTGGATATTTGTATAATAATACTGTAACAAAATAAAATTGCATTAAAAAAATACGAGTAAACTGAAAAATAAACATAAATATTTAATACACATAGCCTAAAGCGATAAAATAGACAGGGAAATATTTTGTTTCATCATTTATGGTGAAAATATTGGTTTTACAAAAAAAGCATAAGAATGAAAATATGTGTGCTTTATAAGAATGAAAAGAATTTGTTAAAATGAATATTTCTGTATGTGCAATATTTGTCGAGATATTTGATAAAATTAATAATTTTAATTATTTATTGCTAATAACAATAAATCTACCGGTGATATTTTCGTAACGCTTTGATAATTGCATAATGATACTGTAAAAGAATAAAATTACATAAAAAATACACGAGGAAATTGAAAAATAAACATAAATTTTTAACACACAAAGCCTGTAAGCGGTAAAACATGCAGGAGAATAGTTTGTTTCATCAATTATTGTTAAAATATTGGATTTACGAAAAAATCATAAGAATGAAAATATGTGCGTTTTATATGAATGAAAAAAAATTGTTAGAATAAATGTTACTCTATGTGCAGTATTTTTCGAGATATTGCCCAAAATCAGAAATACCGGCATCTAAGCGTGTCTCAGTGACCGCGAAGAGGTGACGTTGGCCAATATATTGTTGGATTTGTACCAGGTATACTCACAGGGAAGTCACATTGACAAATCCAGCTCTCAATCACCCGTAGCTTGCTTCTCCAACAGACGAGCCTCGTCATTCGGAGTGGGGTAGTTTGTTATTGTATACGTATATATATATATATATATATACGTATACAATAACAAACTACCCCACTCCGAATGACGAGGCTCGTCTGTTGGAGAAGCAAGCTGCGGGTGATTGAGAGCTGGATTTGTCAATGTGACTTCCCTGTGAGTATACCTGGTACAAATCCAACAATATATATATATATATATATATATATATATATATACGTATACAATAACAAACTACCCCACTCCGAATGACGAGGCTCGTCTGTTGGAGAAGCAAGCTGCGGGTGATTGAGAGCTGGATTACCACATGGTGCACAAATTTTCATTCTATTCTCCTCATGATTACACTTATGATCCATTTTAGAATGAATGGATTCATAATTCTTTACTGGAAGAGAAGATGCCATATTTATCCGTTAACCTGCCACTCAAACGTGGCAGTTATAAATTTTTATATGGAAATTTAGTGTAACCCAAAAATGTATAATTTATGTAATATAAATTTATAACACGATAAAGTTTGGATTTAGCTATATATATATACATATATACATATATACACACAAAACTAATCTTCACCTTCTTGAAAATTATCTGAGGGAATATTCAGCTATCCCCGAACTTTTGGGACACCCTGCATGCATATATATATACGTATACATATATGCATGCAGGGTGTCCCAAAAGTTCGGGGATAGCTGAATATTCCCTCAGATAATTTTCAAGAAGGTGAAGATTAGTTTTGTGTGTATATATGTATATATGTATATATATACGTATACAATAACAAACTACCCCACTCCGAATGACGAGGCTCGTCTGTTGGAGAAGCAAGCTACGGGTGATTGAGAGCTGGATTTGTCAATGTAACTTCCCTGTGAGTATACCTGGTACAAATCCAACAATATATTGGCCAACGTCACCTCTTCGCGGTCACTGAGACACGCTTAGATGCCGGTATTTCTGATTTTGGGCAATATCTCGAAAAATACTGCACATAGAGTAACATTTATTCTAACAATTTTTTTTCATTCATATAAAACGCACATATTTTCATTCTTATGATTTTTTCGTAAATCCAATATTTTAACAATAATTGATGAAACAAACTATTCTCCTGCATGTTTTACCGCTTACAGGCTTTGTGTGTTAACAATTTATGTTTATTTTTCAATTTCCTCGTGTATTTTTTATGTAATTTTATTCTTTTACAGTATCATTATGCAATTATCAAAGCGTTACGAAAATATCACCGGTAGATTTATTGTTATTAGCAATAAATAATTAAAATTATTAATTTTATCAAATATCTCGACAAATATTGCACATAGAGCAACATTTATTTTAACAAATTTTTTCATTCAATTAAAGCGCACATATTTACATTCTTATGCTTATTTTGTAAAACCAATATTTTAACCAATTGGTTAAAATAAATGTTTGTCTATGTGCAATATTTGTCGAGATATTTAATAAAATTAATAATTTTAATTGTTTATTGTTTATTGCAATAAATCTACCGGTGATATTTTCGTTACGCTTGGATATTTGTATAATAATACTGTAACAAAATAAAATTGCATTAAAAAAATACGAGTAAACTGAAAAATAAACATAAATATTTAATACACATAGCCTAAAGCGATAAAATAGACAGGGAAATATTTTGTTTCATCATTTATGGTGAAAATATTGGTTTTACAAAAAAAGCATAAGAATGAAAATATGTGTGCTTTATAAGAATGAAAAGAATTTGTTAAAATGAATATTTCTGTATGTGCAATATTTGTCGAGATATTTGATAAAATTAATAATTTTAATTATTTATTGCTAATAACAATAAATCTACCGGTGATATTTTCGTAACGCTTTGATAATTGCATAATGATACTGTAAAAGAATAAAATTACATAAAAAATACACGAGGAAATTGAAAAATAAACATAAATTTTTAACACACAAAGCCTGTAAGCGGTAAAACATGCAGGAGAATAGTTTGTTTCATCAATTATTGTTAAAATATTGGATTTACGAAAAAATCATAAGAATGAAAATATGTGCGTTTTATATGAATGAAAAAAAATTGTTAGAATAAATGTTACTCTATGTGCAGTATTTTTCGAGATATTGCCCAAAATCAGAAATACCGGCATCTAAGCGTGTCTCAGTGACCGCGAAGAGGTGACGTTGGCCAATATATTGTTGGATTTGTACCAGGTATACTCACAGGGAAGTCACATTGACAAATCCAGCTCTCAATCACCCGTAGCTTGCTTCTCCAACAGACGAGCCTCGTCATTCGGAGTGGGGTAGTTTGTTATTGTATACGTATATATATATATATATATATATATACGTATACAATAACAAACTACCCCACTCCGAATGACGAGGCTCGTCTGTTGGAGAAGCAAGCTGCGGGTGATTGAGAGCTGGATTTGTCAATGTGACTTCCCTGTGAGTATACCTGGTACAAATCCAACAATATATATATATATATATATATATATATATATATATATACGTATACAATAACAAACTACCCCACTCCGAATGACGAGGCTCGTCTGTTGGAGAAGCAAGCTGCGGGTGATTGAGAGCTGGATTACCACATGGTGCACAAATTTTCATTCTATTCTCCTCATGATTACACTTATGATCCATTTTAGAATGAATGGATTCATAATTCTTTACTGGAAGAGAAGATGCCATATTTATCCGTTAACCTGCCACTCAAACGTGGCAGTTATAAATTTTTATATGGAAATTTAGTGTAACCCAAAAATGTATAATTTATGTAATATAAATTTATAACACGATAAAGTTTGGATTTAGCTATATATATATACATATATACATATATACACACAAAACTAATCTTCACCTTCTTGAAAATTATCTGAGGGAATATTCAGCTATCCCCGAACTTTTGGGACACCCTGCATGCATATATATATACGTATACATATATGCATGCAGGGTGTCCCAAAAGTTCGGGGATAGCTGAATATTCCCTCAGATAATTTTCAAGAAGGTGAAGATTAGTTTTGTGTGTATATATGTATATATGTATATATATATACATATATCTATATATATATATAGCTAAATCCAAACTTTATCGTGTTATAAATTTATATTACATAAATTATAAATTTTTGGGTTACACTAAATTTCCATATAAAAATTTATAACTGCCACGTTTGAGTGGCAGGTTAACGGATAAATATGGCATCTTCTCTTCCAGTAAAGAATTATGAATCCATTCATTCTAAAATGGATCATAAGTGTAATGATGAGGAGAATAGAATGAAAATTTGTGCACCATGTGGTAGAAAAATACGTTTCAAAGGAAAAAGATCACAAGATTTTTTGATAACTAAGTCTCATGAAGGACTGATTCGAAAATACATAAATGAAGATTTTGATCTATCTAATTCGAAGTTTCCATTAAGTATTTGCGTCTCTTGTCGTCTTGCACTTTGTGAACGAGAAAAAAATGTTTAAAAAAAAGACCTTTACAGAGTATGCCAAACTATGAAGATGTAATTTTGTCTAAAAAAACTAGAACTTCTAATGAGTGTAATTGTTACGTGTGCATAACAGCTCGCTCTACGAAATCATCATCAAAAGTAAAACAAGGTAAAGGAAACATACTGAATGTTTCCATTTGTATTGATGAATCGAACGGTCTTGATGGCGCAAAAAAGAATCTGGTCAGAGAAACCGAAAAAAGTATAAAGGATTCAAGGAGTTCATTTGAAATTTACAAAACTTGCTTTCAGAAAGTAGGTAAATATATATATATCATGCGCTACTGCTTCTACATCTGATAGTGCTGCTGGTAAAAATGTAATGAAAATAGTAGAGCAGCTACCTGAACGACAACAAAATCAAATAGCGAGTTCTATTTTAAAGCGGAAACGGTCAAGCAGTGATAAAAATAATGAAAAAATAACTTTAAATACTTTTGACTCCAAAGTTAGAGTAACTGTGAATCCAAAACCGAGTAAGGAAGTTTTCTTTACTGCTGAAAGTTTGGACAATTATCAAGTGAACACTGATTCTACATGCAATCAAATGAAAAAAATGACACATTTTTTAAGGAGTGGCGCAGGGAGAAACTTCCATCCTACATCCTACGAGAAAAACATATCCCAAAAATATAAAACGTTAGAGGACATTTACAAGGATAATATTTTTCAGTTCGACACTGCAAATGATAAAAAAGAAAATAGGCCTGTCATTTGGGCAGATGCTGGAGAGCTACTCGACTCAGTCATAGACAAGCGAAACCAGATTGGTATTCCCAAGATAAAAGTAATAGCAGACGGAGGGCAAGGTTTTTTTAAAATTTGTATGTCAATTTTGACAGAAGATTGTGCCGCAGATACTGATTGTAATGAAGCAAGTACTAGTAAGAAAGCTAAATTAACCAGTGTTAATAGACATATTTTGCTGTGTGTAGTTCCTCTAATAAAAGAAACTTATGAAAATCTTTAACTTTTAGTTTCATTAACTCAACTTAACAATATACCGTTCAGATTCGTTGCAGATTTTAAAGTTTTACTGCTGGCCACTTGCCCTTATTGTTTCGTTACATTACACGAGTTACGTAACTTACAAAAAGAGACAGATGCAAGTTCTGAAGAGGTTGATGATGACTCTGTGAAATTGAAAACTTATGGAGATTTGAAGAAAGATTATGAAAAATTCGAATCCTTACGCAAGGATAAAAAAAGGGCTATGGAATGTCATAGCTCAGTTAACCGTCCTCTCTTTGAATAGAACGATGATGTTTATGTGATTCAAAAATGTGTAATCCCCGAACTACATATTCTGCAAGGATTTGTCAATCATCTCTTTTGGGATGGGCTAGTTTTACTTTTAGGAGAAGAGAAAGTTAAACTTTGGCCAACAAAGTTGGGTTTAATTTCAAATAATTATCAGGGCAGAGTTTTTGAAGGCAATGCTTGCCGACGACTACTGAAAGAAGCAGATAAACTTCGAGCACCTGATATTTCTGGGGAAGTCGAAAATAGTCAAATAGAGCCTTTCATCTTTGCTTTTACAGAAATGAACAAGGTTGTTGAGTCTTGTTTTTCCACAACGAATTCCGGAGTGTATTTGGATCAAAATTTGATTACATTGTCGGAAGCTTTTAAGAGCACTGGTGTCTCTGAATCATTAAAAATCCATGTACTTCTGAAGCACTTAAAAGACTGCCTTGCATATTTGGATAATGATGATGGGCTAGGATTATGGTCTGAGCAGGCTGGCGAATCAGTACATAGAAAATTTTTGAAACTTTGGGAAAGGAACAAATGTAACTCTATTCAGGATCCTACTTATATTACAAAAAAAGGCTGTCGTTCAATTTTCTTCAGGAAATATATAAAGAAATATGATTTTTTTCGTTGATAATAACTTTCTGAACAAAATTACAAGTTATGGAAAAGTACGTATTATCAGTATAATACACTTACACATCCAATGCACCAGCCTAAATATGACTTCTTATATATATATATATATATATATATATATATATATATATATATATATATATATATATATATATATATATATATATATATATATATATATACACATCATTGCATTTATTTGATAACCAGGTCTACATGTATATACACAATATATCATACTTATATATAATATGCATGATATCTACATATTTTGTATATCCTCGTTGATTATATAATGAAGTTCCATGCATTCTTAAGGTACAACTCATTCGCTTACATCAATAATTTATCTAAAATACGTAAATTGACGATATCTCGAAAACAGGAGCCGATCGGATTTCGATTCGACCGGATTTGAGATGTACATTCATGCCCGAATACCGCCCCGCAACCCGATTTTATCGTCATGTTGGTCAAACCTATCGCTCCTTTCTGCCCATCGTGCTTGTCGATGCAAAATATATTTAAGGTTCAGTCCTTGTGCAATGGACTTTAGGCTACAAAATTTGAGGAACAGATCGTTCTTGAGATGTTCATTGATGAAAATTTTGTCATCTTTAAGGATCTTCGATCCTCGCCCGACATAGTCGGAGCCCGCTGTACTTCGCGCTTGTAGCTGTTGCCTAGTTGCAGAAGTAAACATAATTTCTGTGCTAATAGTATCAGTACCCTCATTATCGAGAGGATGAGCATTATCATCATCATCATCATCATCATCGTCATCGTCATCGTCATCGTCATCGTCATCGTCAGTAATCCTCATCGTCATCCTTATCCTCATCGTCATCGTCATCGTCATCGTCATCCTCATCCTCATCCTCATCCTCAACCTCATCCTCATCCTCATCCTGATCCTCATCGTGGACCAAAACCTCTGTCAATTAATAGAGGTAAGTGGCTGAGTAACATCCTCTCCACACCGAACACACACAACCACAAACATAACACACAATTATGCATAGCACGGTACTACGCCTACACACACTACCCTTACAAATACGGGCTGTTCGATCGATTAGGTTACCCAGACAAAGACGAACGACACAATTTCGGGAATGATTGGTCGGAGGCTCTGCAAACGGGTATCGTTCGACAAGTCACGCGAGCGAATCGAATCGAATGATATTTATTTCGCCCAGTGGCTCTATAAACGAGTTTCGACTGGGGGGAACAGAGGACGACTTCTTCCTGAGGGTCACATGAACGGGCTTTTCTCTGGAAGATGTCGGCCATTAGCTGCGAAGCGCCGAAAAGCTTGACTCTGGTGGGCTATTCCCGTCAGACTAATCAAGGGAGGAGTAGTAGCCTCCTGACCGGGGAGGTGCGACATGTCAGTACCTTACCTCTGTGGGGGGATGGCGTGCTCCTCCCCTTCCCATCGCATCGGGAGGGGCGGCGGCGCCATGCAACCACATGTTCAAAGTAGGAGGACCACTCTGGCATCGCCGACTGGAGCCTAGGACGGGGTTGATACCAGTGTAGTCTGGGCGCAGGTACGAAGGATTATCTGGTCAATATTTCCTTATACCCGAAGATGCGTAGGGTAAATCGCACACCGTCTAGCCTGAGGTTTGGGCCAGGTGCTGGGTCGGTACCGGCATCGTCCACTCGATAAAGGTGACGTTAAACCTTTTGCTTCAATATGGCGTGGGCCTATCCCGTAACCTTTTTCAATAGAGCCACTGATGGCGATAGGACTTCTCGGTTTCGTTATCCATAACTAGAAAATATCTCAGGCGGCAATAGTAGCCCCACTGCGATGGGGCTCGCATAATGGGCGAACCGTCTTAATCCACTTTTTGTTACAGAATGTCAAATCTAACACCAAAAATTGTAGAAGAAGAAGAGAAGAGCTCGGAGAAGACCCTTCCGCATACACCATTATGCAGAGCATTTTCCAAAGGAGCATGTGGGGGTGAGTTAATCTCAGATTCCGAAATGGAAACTTCTGATGCGGAAGACAGAAGAGAAGCGCCTGGGGCATGGGCGAAGGCGACTGAGTTCTCCGTCCAGTTGCAAAACATATACTCCTCGGCTCTAGGGCGCACCGAGGAAAATTCTACCAGCACGATGATCAAACTTGCAGAAGATAGCATGGGAATGATTACAAAGAAGATGAAAGCCCTCGTTAAGTTCATGAGAGATGCTGCTGTATCACAGCCGAACATGAAAACAGATGTGAAGTTGAATCTGCCAGTGCTACACGAGATGCTGGACGAATTGGACGAACATCATCGAATTCACACAGCAGCTCGACAGAGGTCATCGGATCTGATAGAAGTCGGGTCATCGAAACCGGCAACTCCTAACCCGGCCTATGCAGCGGTGGATACGAGGGACACTCTGGAAAACAGCAACAGAAACCACCGGCCAACGCACTACTCATCAACGGCATCAGCAGCAGCAGTCACAGCGAACGATCAGTCAGATGACGGACGCGAGCGAAGTCTTTACGGACGCCCCTGAGTCTTCCCTAACCCGCAGACCATCGGTAGAAAACGATCAATGGGAGACGGCGTTATCAAAGAATAAAATGAAAAGAAGAAACAAGAAAAAGAGGACAAGTAAGGCCAGAAGCGAGGCCATAGCCATCAAGCCTACAGAGGGAAAAACCTTTGCCGAGGTGCTGCTTGTGACAAGAAAAAACGTTGAACCAGAAGAGTTTGGGGTCACGACCGTGAACGTCAAGAAGACCAGAGGTGGTGACGTTCTTGTTGAATTAACAGGAGCGGACGCAGAGAACAAGGCAAAGTTGGAGGAAGCCTTCAAAATGGCCGTGGGCACCTCAGGCACGGTGAGAAGCTTACAGCCGAAAATGACATTGGAAATTAGGGACATGGACACCTGTACGACGCCAGAAGAAGTAAAAGCCGCAGTGGCACGTGAGCGACCCGCATACAACGGACCTCTGGAAGCTAGAGTCACCTGGCCAAACAAAAGAGGACAAACTCTCGCGGTGATCACACTCAATGAAGAAGTGGCACTACAGCTGCTTAAAACCGGTAACCTAAAGGTAGGATGAGTCAACTATCGCATCAGGCAATACAAAATTGTGAAGCGATGCTTTAAGTGCCTCGGATAACGGCACGAGAGCTATGGATGTACGGGAGTAGACCGTAGCAAATGCTGCTACAAATGCGGCTCTGAAGGACACCTTGGCAAAACATGTGCTAACGAGCCGAAGTGCTTCCTATGCTTGGAGGTCGACCCGAATAAGGGAACAGAGGACACGAAACATATCGCGGGGTTGGGGGCCTGCGGTGTGTTTAGGAATCTCTTAAAGCAGAAAAAATTACGCGCATTCTCCAAGGCAATATGCACCGCAGTGCTACCGCAAATGATCTGCTACCGGTATTCCTGAGAGAGCACAACCCCGATATAGTGCTTATCAGCGAGCAATATAGGCACGGCGAAGAAAAACAAGGCCTCTTTTACGAGGATAAACTTAAGACCGCGGCTATATGAATTCCAGACCCGGGAAAATTCCATGTGACCGGGCATGGAGGCGAGAACGGATATGTGTGGGCGAGAAGCGCGGGCGTAACATACTTCAGTTGCTACCACACACCGAACATCAGAGCAGCAGACCACCAAGCACTGCTCGAAGACCTCGAAGACGCGATCGGAAACATAGAAGGGGATAAAATAATAGCAGGAGACTTTAATGCCAAGGTGGTGGACTGGGGGGGAGACCCAATCGGATGACAGAAGAGATATGCTAGCGGAATTAGCGGCAAGGCAAGGATTAGTCATTTTAAGTCAAGGTACAACAACAACGTGCAGAATAACAGGTTGCAGACACACCATTGTCGACATCTCGTTTGCCCCGGAAGGCTTGGCCACGAAGGTGATGGATTGGCAGGTGCTGGAAGATGAGAACGGCAGCGATCACTAGTACATCAGGT
Source organism: Gastracanthus pulcherrimus (assembly GCA_949152435.1). NCBI lineage: Eukaryota > Metazoa > Arthropoda > Insecta > Hymenoptera > Pteromalidae > Gastracanthus > Gastracanthus pulcherrimus. Next base: position 113,956,722 of record OX424575.1, on the reverse strand, counting down.
TTGACCTGCATACCGAAACAGCAGCAAGTACTCCCGCAGCAAAAACTAAGAAGGGGCTTAGGTGGAACATTGCAAAGACAGACAAGAGACTGTTCAATTGCGCTCTGGAGGAAGGGCTTAAGGGCTTGGCGGTCATACCTAGGGATGCGGCCCCTCGAGAAGAAGCCAGACTCAAGGTGGAGATAACAATGCGCGCCATACGGTACGCCCGCGAGATGTCCATCCCAAAAAAGGGACAGAGGAAAGGGAAAAGACAAGTGTACTGGTGGACCGAGGAAATTGCAGTGCTCCGCAGAGAATGCCAAAGGCTTAGAAGGGGGCTACACACGGCCAGATAGAGGGACAGGTCTACTGAGGAACAGATCCAGACCTACGTACAGAAGAAGAAAGAGCTGCGCTTGGCCATCAGAAGAAGCAAGCGTAGGTGCTGGAGAACACTGACAGACGACCTGAACTCTGACCCATGGAGACTTGGATACAGAATCGTCACGCGCAAACTAGGAGGCTCCACGCAGAGTTCACCAATGGGTAAGGAATTGATGGAAAAAGTAGTGGATGGTCTCTTCCCAACCCACGAGAAAAGAACATCAGGCAACACAACACCCGAAAATGACGACGTCCCGCTTTTTACCGCAGCCGAGATGGCAGCCTCTCTACAATGTCTGAAGAAAAAGAAAGCTCCGGGTCCAGACGGAATACCATCGGAAGTACTAAAGCTAGTGGCGGAAAAACACCCGAAGGTACTCCTCGACATGTACAACACATGTTTGAAGGCAGGATACTTCCCCTCTCGTTGGAAGGAAGCAAGGCTCGTGCTCATAAACAAAAGGAAAGGTTAGCCGGGTTCTCCATCATCCTACAGACCCCTTTGTATGCTAGACAACGCAGGAAAGCTCCTGGAATCGCTCCTTCGGTCCCGGCTCCAGGCAGCCGTTTCGGCAGCGGGAGGCCTAGCGTGGCGCCAGTACGGATTCAGAAGACGACGATCAACAATTGACGTAGTCCGGGAAGTGATCGATGCAGCAAAAGACATGGAGCAGGGCAACCATTACTCTCGCCCCATTTGCCTGATAGCCACTATTGATGTCAAGAACGCGTTTAACTCCTTGCGGTGGCAGAACATCTTGCACGCACCGGAGCATGACTTCAGCGTCCCGAAGTACCTTCTGGCCAACCTGGATCACTACCTACCGAATCGCTACCTGTTGTACGCGACAGAGAAAGGCCAATTTAGAAGAGAGCTTACGGCGGGGGTAGCCCAGGGATCAGTCCTGGGCCCTGAACTGTGGAACATTTCGTACAACGGGATATTCCACTTGCAAATTCCAGATGGTGTATTCCGAATGAATACGCAAACGACGCAGTGGTCATCGTGATTGCACGGACAATGGAGCTTGCCGAAGGGAAGCTTGATCGTACCCTGAAGAGAGTGCAACGGTGGATGGAGCAACGCGGCCTCGAAATCGCGACAACAAAGACTGAGGTGGGAATCCTCAGCAAGAAGCACCTGCACAGGGAAGTCCCGATGACAGTTGGTGACACAGAGATCACGACGAATCCAGTAGTGAAATATCTCGGTATACACCTGGACACGAAGCTGAACTTCGGAGAGCACTTGAGAAAAACGGCAGAAAAGGCGGCTGCAGTTACGACCAGCTTGAGCAGGTTAGTGACCAACTTGCGAGGACCTCTCCCATCTGTGAGATGGCTACTGATGCGGACAGCAGAGAGCATCATGCTGTACGGCGCGGAGATCTGGGCAGAGGCAATGCGCTTTGCGTGCTACCGGAAATGCATTGCTGCGGTACAAAGGAAAAGGGCGCTTAGGGTATCGAGCGCATACCGCACGGTATCGGAATCAGCGGCTTTCGTGGTGTCGGGAACCATTCCCATCCATCTGCAAGCCCTGGAAAGAAGATCAATGTATCTGAATAAAAAGGTACTCGGCGAGAGAGATGCTAGAAGAAAGACAAGGGAAAACACGATTGCAGCATGGCAAGCATCATGGACCAGACGCTAAATGGACATGTAGACTGATATCTCGGCTACAACCCTGGATAGACCGGCAGCACAGGAACGTAAACTACTATCTGACGCAGTTTCTCACAGGACATGGACTGTTCGGAGCGTACCTCAACAAAATGGGGAAACGCAATGAGTCAATGCTTCTGCGGTGCAGCAAGGGATGACGCAGTCCACACCTTATTCGAATATGAGATGTGAAGGGAGGAACGAGAAGCTCTGAGAGAGCACACGCCAGACAGCATCGTTCAACTCAATGCTAGTAAGCGACGAAAATTGGAGAAAAATAGCAACATCCGTGGAAGCCATTCTCAGAAGAAAGAAGAAAGAAGAGGAAGGGGCGACCCGACCTTGACTACATGATGACGAAATGCGCGACGTCCTTGGACCTCCCATGAGGGGGACGTATGGTACAAGCATTAGGATTAGGCACACCCTAGACGAATGCGCGAGACATCTCCTGAACTTCCCAAGTGGGAGACGTAGGGAGATGATACAAAGGTCGGCGCCCCGAAGACGGGCGAAGAAATAAAGCGGCCGTCTGGAAGTATTCATAAGCGCAAAGTTCCCAGACGGCCGTTATGTAGTTTCATTAGGGCCACTCAGAGGCTAGCCCAAGCTCTGACGTCCGAGAAAAAGAAAAAATAATATTATTATTATTGTTATTGTTATTGTTATTGTTATTGTTATCGTTAGCGTTAGCGTTATCGTTATTGTTATCGTTAGCGTTAGCGTTATCGTTATCGTCGTCGTCGTCGTCGTCGTCGTCATCGTCGTCATCCTCGTCCTCGTCCTCGTTCTCGTCCTCATCCTCGTCCTCGTCCTCGTCCTCGTCCACGTCCTCGTCCTCGTCATCGTCATCGTCATCGTCAGCGTCATTATCATCGTCAGCGTCATTGTCATTATCATTATCATTATTATTATTATTCTTTTTGTTTTTTAAGGGTAAAAACTGGATAAATTTACTCTAACCAAACCATCAGTCGGGATCACCCTGGAGGCAGCGGCCTGCTGGATATTCCCAACTAGAGTGTCGGGTTCCCAGGCTTCGTATCTTCTCGGGCTGGGAAAGGAGACACGAGATTATTGCTCAATTTCCACCCAGAGCATCTACCACTTGGGCACCGACTGAACCCGCCTTCCCTTGATCAAGGACTATTGACATGTAACCAGCAGTGCCGGATCAGGGATAGGTAACCTATTCCGTCCACCTGCAACGTGGAACTACGTTAGTAATACTTCACGTTGCAGGGTCTGTCCACTTTTCTTTCGTCTCGTATGGTCTGTCCGTCTGTTTCATTCTTGTCAGTTTATGTGTCCTCACATTCATTCTTCATTCATTCTCAAAAAACATTCTTTCATGCATTCTTGCGTTTCTATTCTCTCTGTCATTTTCTTTCGCTCATTCCAAGCACCCATCGCCTTTCTTCCCTCTGAGTACTGTCTCAACGAAGGTAGCTACTCCCATCCAGCTGTCTGCGTCGCGTAGCATTCTCGGTATAATGTTCTCGGGCGTTATGTTTTCTGGTCCCAGTCTGCGTCTGTCCGTTGTCCATCTTTGGCATACGAAAAATGTATGTTCTGCGTCATCCCTGTCGTGTCTGCAGTACTTACAGTTCGGGGTTTGTACCTTGTCTCTCCTGAAAAGGTAGTATCTGAAGCAGCCGTGTCCGGTGAGGAATTGGGTAAGGTAAAAATTCACCTCGCCGAATCCCCGCTCCGTTCATGGTCTCAGATCCCCTATCAAACGTCGGGTCCATTTTGCTGTCTTGACTTCCGTCCATCGTTCGTACCATTGCGTCATTCTCCTGTTTCGCGGCGCTTAGTTCATAGATCCTCTTGCGTTCTTTTGCGAGAAGATCTATGGGGATCACGCCCGCCACGACCAAGATAGTCTCGTGGGAAACCTTCCTGTAGGCGCACGCAATCCTCAGCGCCCCCGTCTTTGTACGTTCATTAGTCGCTTGCAGTACTTTTTTACCCCGAGCGTATCGGCCCAAATTTCCGCGCCGTATAGCAGGATCGAGTGGGTCGTTGACACGAGTAACCGTCTTTTTTCCTGCCTTAGTCCGTACGTATTTACCATCAGGCGGCTTAGGGAGGTGACTCTTTTAGCCGCCTTATTGGCAGTCTTTTCTATGTGTGTCCAGAAGGTCAGCTTTGTGTCCAGGGTTACCCCCAGATACTTGACCGATTTCTTCGTTTCTGTCAGTTCGGTGCCGACGTTCATCGGAATAACTGTCGGTATTCGTTGTCCTGTGAGTAAAACCAGTTCTGACTTGTGTATTGCCAGTTGTAGTCCGCGTTCTGTCATCTGCTGCTGCTGCTGCTACTGCTCCTGCTACTGCTACTGCTACTGCTACTGCTACGGCTACTGCTACTGCTACTACTACTGCTACTGCTACTGCTATATATATATATATATATATATATATATATATATATATATATATATATATATATATATTTATATGCATTATAATATGATTTTTATTGTTTATGATTTTATTAAGACTATAAATATTGTCACGTTTTTTCTTTTTGAATAGTCTTTTTCTATTTTATCAAGAAATTCAAAAACCATATTTAATTATTTAACTACTTAAGGGGGGGGGGGGGGGGGGTAAGGTTAATTTGTGCAAAAAAAGGCACATTTTTGTGATTTTTTTTTCACGACTCAGTTAAAATTTATTTATTAAAACCAATGTTACATTATTGTAGTCCATTTAAATAATATTGTGGAATAATATTGAAAAATACGGCAATGGCATCAATTATTCGGAAGCGTCTCAGAAAAAAGTTGAATTGCGGTGCCCCGCATAACTCAGTGCTGGATCATCTTAAATCAAAAAACCAAAGTTCGTTCGTCAGATAATTGCTTTTCCCAGATAACGCTGGGAGGGATTTTCGAAATTTCTATTTTTCACTTTGTGGGAACACTTTACATGAAAAAAGGCTAATTTGTTATTGTAAAATAAAAAATATAAACGAATTTGCAAATAAAGCTCCAGCGTTACCTCATAAATTATGCAAAGAAATAGTGTTTAAAATTTCGAAAGGATCGGTGCAATAGTTTTGAAGTTATGATGGGCACCGACTTTGAAAACTTGAGTTTTGGGAAAAACGCTTTAAAGTTTTGAACACTAAATAATTTGGAATAAAACGTTCATAAGCGAGATTTATCGGCTTACTTCACACTGAATCATCGATGCCAGGTCCGTAGAGGATGTTGCTGTCATATATGATGTCTAAAGAATCTTTTGGCTCCTGTCTACGACGAATCCTGCCATCTCTAGTTTGATTTTCAGCTTCCTGCTCTGCTCGGTTTATACGAATGTGATCAATTGATTGCGCCCATTCATGAGCGCTTGATCCACTACTGATTCCCATGTCTTGCATGAAGGATAGTAGAGTAAAAGAACCTTCATTGAAGACACAGGCTGCCACATAAGCCGCAATCTCAACTATCACAGAGGTTCCGCTCAAGTGCTTTGGTGAGATTTGCCATATAAGTTGGTTCAAACTCTCATTGTTGTTTTGCGTGAAGTCTCCGACACATCAATTTACTTTTCCATCACATTTTACACACTTCACTAGCGTAGAAATTGTTGAAAAGACTAATAGAAAATCTATTATCCTATAGTGTTTTTCAAGATCCTCCTTAATTTGATGTTCAACGGTCACTCTTATTTTTTTAGCTGACGCGCTACTTGTTGAAATGTCTTCTCTTTTACGTTTTTGCGGCGGTACAATCTTTCTAGATCGATATAACCTCGAACCACTTGATTTTCTATCACACCTTTTAACTTTTTTTGGCATTGTAGCAATAATTTTCCACAAAACTTTACGAAAATGATGCGAAAAATTGGAGCGCACGTGTACGTCTGTTCGATAGAAAGTTTACTGCTAAACTAAATTATATTCTCTACACTGACTAAATATACGGTACAGGTATGAGCATGTTTATACTTGTCTTCAAATTTCTATAAAAGAAAGTAGGAGGAACGGTTCTGTATAATATAGAGAGCGTAGCAGGTAACAATAGCGCGCTCGAACCGAGCAGGTATGAAAATCCAACAGGTAGGAAAATATTCATAACACCAGCAATTTTGCTCCGATCGACTTGAAATTTTTACACAATATTCTTGAGATACAATGCATTCAGTTTCAAAAATAAAAAAAAATACGAAAAAAAAAATTTTAAATACCTTACCCCCCTTAAGAAAGCGTTATCTTAAAGCAGTTAAAAGTAGTTTTCATCTGAGTATTTTACATGATTTTGAGCAAATGTCGCACGTATTATCCAAAATATTCCATAGGTCGGAAAATAAAAATTCAAAATGATTTAAACAATTTTCTTTTAATTTACGACCACATTATATAATTTGTTATAAAAAATCACGCTATAGAAAATTTTTAAATTCACAAGAATCACATCTTAATAAACGGCTGTTGTCCTGTATCTTATACACGCTTGTCGATAATTACAGCTTTGTACTATTTTTGGTTAGTTTTAGGATTTACAAAATATTCTTTGTGATCCACGAATCTTTCTTGCTCAAAGAATGACGTTAAGTTAATTTCGTTATGTGGATTTCTTTTAAGGGGACCGGACTGAGTTAAACTCGAAAATAGAAAAAAAATTTACAAGATGATAAAAATTTTTCCTTTAAGTTAATATTCTGAATTTTATTTTACTATAAATATTTAATATCTGTATTTTTACCGTTACAGAACCTCAAAATCCCGCTCCTTCGTGACACAAGGTATTACCATTGTCAATACTATATTTATTGGGAAAACTTAGCTGTGTGCACGTTTCTAGATGACACGATCAACAAAGACTTTTTTCCGATGGTTACTTGACTCCTTATGACATGTACTAAAACTTGTACGGTTTACTTTTTCGTTAAAATTTTTTTTAACATTATTTTTTTAAAAACAAACTGAATTTTTAAAAATGAAAAAGATAATTTGTTTAAAAAAAAATACGAAATAAAATTTAAATACCTTACCCCCCCCCCCTCCTCCCTTAAGCTTTGTAAATTTTTGTTGTGGTATTTCTTATTACTATTTGTTGTTTTTGTTCCTGCTGTTGTTGCTGTTGGTGTTGTTGTTGTTGGTTTTGTTGCAGTTGTTGTTGTTGTTGTTGTTGGTTTTGTTGCTGCTGTTGTTGTTATTGCTGTTGTTGTTGCTGTTGTTGTTGCAGTTGCTGTTGTTGGTTTTGTTGTTCAAAAAGATTTTTACTTTCCAGATTGTTTGCGCTATCTTTTTGTCCGTTACTTATCTTCTGTTGATAATGCATCGGTATTGTTTTCACTGTTGGTAATGTAGGTTTCAAGGGATAATCAGTTGTTTGAATGAATTTTTTTATCTTGTTTTTTAGTATGTCACACAAATTTATATTTACTGCATCATGACATGTATTAAAATTTGTTTTAAATTTGTTATTGCTATAAGTACAGTTTTTGCATACTAATATTTCACTATCACACTCAATAGTTTTATAAGTTTTTGAACACTTTAGACATGTTGTTGTATTGCTGCACTTTGAACCATTATGTCCAAATTTACCACAGTTAATACGTGGTTTAGTATTTATCCGGTCAGAAACTCTACAGCTTTGACTTCCAAAAAAGATTCTGTTCTTGTTATCGCTGATGTTTTTGTATATTTCAGTTGTCACTTCCATTAAAACCCTGCTAATATTTGTCTTCTTGTCTATATACATGCGCAGTACTTGAGCTTTAGTATTGAAATTTGCGAAATTTCTAATGTTTATGTCTTCTTCAATGCCATTCTCATCCATATTCATACAATTTTCAATTCCAACTATTTTAATTTTTGGATTATTTAATCGCTTCATTTTAATTTCACAAACTTCATCTAACTTGTTCTTTAATAACCTTTGAGTAATTTCAACACTGTCATTGTTCATACATTTCACAAGCAATCTCATCTTTGTTTTTTATGTATATTTCTTTTGTTTGAATGCTTTTCTCCATTATTAAACATTATGCTATACTCTTTTTGACATCTGTTTGTTTTGTATTATTTGTAGTTTTCACTATAATTTTTGATACTCGTTTTTGTAGAGGTTTCACAGCACTTGCTATTTCAGTAAAAGATTTATTGCTTGTTTGGTAATTTGTTTGTTATTCTATAACTTCTTTCAATAGATCATTTTTTCACAAGGTTTTTATTGAGTTGTTTCAACAGTTAATTTTCTTTTTGCATGATTTCAAAATCAACTGGACTATCTCTCACTGTTCAGTAGGTCTTGTGATTTACTCTCTAATTCCTCAAGTATTTCCTTACTTATTTCTTCTAATTGTCTCAATAGTATTTGTGCAATATTGTCTTTGTCGATTCACTCAAATCCTCATCAGATTTAGAGGTTAGGTTTTTGTGTTCTTGGCATATTATTAGTTTCTCGCTGACAAAAATTAAACTTTTTTGTTTTGCACAACTTTGGTGGTATGCATTATCACATATGATACAAATAACTGTTGTCACTTCACTCTGTTGGTGACATTTAAAAAACTTTATACTGTTCTTACCAGAAAAATCTTTCCCTCTCAACGCCATCTTGCTATCATGAGATTAAGTTCTAAAAAATATTTTATTGGTGCACATTAATATTATGAGATATAAATATGAATATGGTTAGCTTGAACTTTTAAAATGAAGATTCAAGTAAATTATTTTTTTGTTTTGATTATTTATTGTTGCGTATTATGGGAGTTTGCAGGATTGGGTTGGTGATAAGGTGGTGTCACGTGTATAATGTGACGAGTCATGAGAAATGCAGGTGCAGTAGCCTATTCCAGGAGATGTACTCAGAGGAATAGCGCAGTGGATAGCGTGCTCGACTGCTGACGAGAGTCAAAAACAAGCTTGGGTTCGAATCTCGCCTTGAGCGAATTCGTCCACCTTATTATAATTTAATTAGCCGAATATAAAATCGTAACAGTGGCACAAATAATCACTTAATCGGATGGTGCAATAACAATATATTTATAACAAAAAGAGCCATAATATAGCGATAACAAGCAGTGTATTGCGAAGCGAAAGCAGCAAGCGAGAGTCGAGACGATTTCCGAAATGTGCGAATGTGTAGTGTACGTGTAAGTGTTAGTGCGTATGCGTGTGATCAGCGTTATAAGCAAAGAGTATATCGGAGCGCGAATCTATTTATAGAATATGGAGAGCAGAGAGGTGGTAAGATTCGGTATATGTTTGTATAATTGTGCGTAAGATTAGGTGATTGCGAGTATATATATATATATACAGGGTGTCAATTAAGTCCCGGGACGGCTGAATATTTTCTAAAGTACTGCTTTTCTGGAAGAGGTCAAGGTCATTCCTTAAGTAACTTTGAACAAGGAACCCAACGGTGACCTTGGATTTGACCTTGAACCTCATTTTCAAGGTTAATTTGAGGTCAACCTCATTTTTTTAAACGGGAACCCCTTTTTTTATAGTGGAATCGGAAAGAGCGGAAAATTTTACATCCGGATATGTATTGAGGTATGGGGTTGAGGTAATCCCTAGAGGTCAAATAGAGGTCAAATAATGACTTCTTAAAAACCTCGCGAGTTCAGTGGTAAAACAAAACAAACAAAGGTCATACCCTAGGTAAATCTTTACGGAGTACCCGACGGTGACCTTGGATTTGACCTTGAACCTCATTTTCAAGGTTGTTTCGAGGTCAACCTCATATTTTCAAATGGAACCCCTTATTTTTGATACCGGATTCGGAAGGAGCGAGAAATTTCAAGTATGGATGTGTTGAACAAGGGATGTAATTGTGACCTTCAATTTGACTTTGGACTTGACCTTGAAGGTCATTTGAAGGTCAACTGGTTTTTTTAATCGGAAATCCCAGTAATAATACCAGAAATTTTACATTCAGTCCTTATTCTCACTTTTAGCGTTACCCAGAAACAACGACGTGGACGTAGTAAGATCTGTTTCCTTTGGGGTGCTTGATTAACGTGAGTCCCCTTGCCTCTCACGATTGGGGTGCTTGATTAGTGAGTCCCCTTGCCTCTCACGATTAGGGTGCTTGATTAACGTGAGTCCCCTTGCCTCTCACGATTGGGGTGCTTGATTAACGTGAGTCCCCTTGCCTCTCACTCAAAGGTTCAAAGTTTAACGGGGATGCTCAAACTGAAAACCTTCAATTTCTTGACAGAAAGCTAGACGATTGTAAAAATGAGTAACAGCATCGCGAATCATTGCTCTATCAATTCTAGCAGCCTCTTGCATAATCCGATTGCGCAGATCCTTTAAATTGTTTGGTTTAGTGGCATAAACTTTTACGTATATTAACATAACTTTTACGTATATTAACATAACGTTTACTCTTGAGGTAACCCCAGAGAAAGTAATCGAATGGTGTCACATCCGGAGATCTAGCCGGCCACTCGATTTCACCCCTCCTTCCAATCCATCTACGAGGAAACTGAACATCCAAATATTCTCGAACGTCTCGACCAAAATAAGCGGCTGCTCCATCCTGCTGAAACCAAGTTACATCGTAATCATCACCTGCTATCTCTCGAATTCGTGGTATTATTTGATCCCTTAGTAACTATTCGTATAAAGCTGCAGTGAGATTACCGTCGATAAAGAAAGGGCCTACGAGAGTATCGTTAAAGATACCAGCCCACACATTCACCTTTTGTGGATATTGTGTGTGGTTTTCCAACATCCATGCAGGATTTGAGTCAGACAAATATCTGCAATTTTGTCTATTAACCTCACCATTTAAAGTGAAAGTAGACTCATCCGAAAAAACTATATTGTATAAAAAATTAGGCTCTGCGTCTATTCTATTCATCATCGTTTCGCAAAACTCGAGCCGACGATCCGGATCATCTTCATTAAGCTCCTGTACCAAATGGATTTTATAAGAATGAAAATGAATGCTTTTCAGAATTTTTCGTACGCATTCATGAGAAACGTCATGTTCATGCCCAGCTCTATGTAAACTGAGATGCGGATTTTCAATAAACGCTTGAGCAATTTCAATCTGCTTCTCCTCAGTTGCAACAGATTTTGGGCGACCAGTTCTCTGAAGATCACTAATAGTCCCAAATTCTGCGAAGCGCCGTACAGTCCTTTCGACTGTAGATTTTGAAATAGGCATTTGTCCATCTTGATTACGAAAATTGTTATTGAACAGTGTGCGCAATTCAAGGTAAGATCGAACTCGATCTCCCCAACCACGCATCATCAACAATCTTATCCGTTCTCGCTCCGAAAGTTTAGCATACGCCATTTTTTTAATTAGATAAGAATAGTACACAAATTGAAACCAAAAGAAAAACTTATCAGTTGCAAAGGAAAACGAGTTTTTCCAAAAGGAATTTTTAGATAAAATAAATTGTGAGTACTTAAATACCTACGAATTTGAACTACCAATTTGAACTCTAAAACTTATTTTGTTCGAAAACTATCAGCCGGAAGTACAATCCAGGAACAACGCAAAATATCTAATAAATTTTGTTTTTTTTAAATGCTTAATTAGCAAGAGTCCTTAAATTCAGGAACCGCTAACTCATAAACTGTAATGATAAATTCCTGACATCAATCTTTGTCTTTACCTATTTACAAACTTGAAATGAGTTTGGAAACAATTTTAACAAACGTTTATTTTATCTAACAATCATTTTCTTTTGTAAACGTTCCTTTTAAGTGACTTTTCTGTCTTGAAATATTTTACTTGGGGGTTATTAGGGTCGCTGAGTTAGAATCTAATACTAAAATTTCGATTTTTCCAAATCCAAAATGGCGAATTCAAGATGGCGGATGAAAATCTTGGGAACAGCACATTTTTGTCTGGAAATGAGTACTCGGGGATTTTTGGGGTCGCTGAGTTAGGATCTACTACCGAAATTTAATTTTCTTCAAATCCAAGATGTTATTGCCATTAAACTTTGGACCTCTAAGGAAGAGGCAAGGGGACTCACGTTAATCAAGCACGCCAAAGGAAACAGATCTTACTACGTCCACGTCGTTGTTTTTGGGTAACGCTAAAAGTGAGAATAAGGACTGAATGTAAAATTTCTCGCTCTATCGGTTTCCGGTATTATTACTGGGATTTCCGATTAAAAAAGCCAGTTGAGCTTTAAATGACCTTCAAGGTCAAGTCCAAAGTCAAATTGAAGGTCACAATTACATCCCTTGTTCAACACATCCATACTTGAAATTTCTCGCTCCTTCCGAATCCGGTATCAAAAATAAGGGTTTCCATTTGAAAATATGAGGTCGACCTCGAAACAACCTTGAAAATGAGGTTCAAGGTCAAATCCAAGGTCACCGTTGGGTTCCTTGTTCAAAGTTACTTAAGGAATGACCTTGACCTCTTCCAGAAAAGCAGCACTTTAGAAAATATTCAGCCGTCCCGGGACTTAATTGACACCCTGTATATATATAAATGTAAATGTATAAATGTGTGCGTATGTAGTACAGTGATCTAAAAAATTTGTAGAATAAGCATAGTGCGCAATATTTGAATATATCAGATTGATTACACACATTGACTATTATCGTATATCTAAATTAGTCTTAAAATATCGTAACATATTGATCCAGAGTTCAGTTGACGGATCGTCATTTTAACATTCATTTAATAGTATATTCTTATCTTAAATGCAATCAAAATCTGTAAAAATTTATTTCAATCTGAATTCTAAAAAGTAAATCTAATCAAAATTTGTATTTTACTACTTTACAATGTTTTTATATTACTTTAAACTTCATATAGAACTTGCACAATCCATTTTTGTTATTTGTATATTTTATTATGAAAAAAAAAAACTAAAATTAGATGTTTAAATTATTATGCTAAGACAGTTTAGTATACGAATCATTGTATAATATTTGTTAAATACTATTGTTTAATAACTCTACTACAAATTAAAATAACTTTTTTTTTATTATTAAATAATAAAAATGATAAATAAATGTTTTCATCGATGATGAATAATTTACAAATATAGTTTTCTCAACACTTTTGATTACAGTAACTTATTTACACTTTTAAATCACAATATTTTTTTATGCACTAATTACTGTATATTATTGTTTATTTCAGTTTTTTTATTATTATAATCACTTTCATAGTATAAATTAATTTTTTTAATGACAAGTCTCAACAAATAAGGATTGTATATATATTTTTAAAACTCACTGTAACATTTTGTAACTCTTTGTAAATGTTTCTAATTCTTTGTAACTTTTAGTAATTATTTGTAACTTTTCGTACGTTTTTGTAGTTGCTTTGGAAATTCTTGCAAATTCTTGTAAGTTTTTGTAGTTTTTTTAGAATTCCTTGTAACTCTTCGACTGAATTTAGACAATGGCACAAAGAATTATCAAACAATGCCAAGAAGTTATACAAATTTATAAAAAGTTACAATAAGTATAAAAAGTTGCAGAGTTAAAATATATATATATTACATTGCATTTTTGTATTTATTTTAGTAAAATTTTTTATAAAATTCTTAACAAAAATAAATTAATTTTGATGTATATTATGATATTGTGAAGCATAATTTGTTGTTGAAAGCAATAAAGATAAAATTCGTTTTTAAAATTGTACTCAGTAAAATACGAACCCAGAATCTTTCGATTGCAAGTCCTTCACTATCTACCACGAAGTCGCGGATACTAGAGAGAGATACGAAATAAAAGATCCCAGTTGCTAATAGATTTCGAAGATATTATGGTTTGTTGAACTCATCTTTGGCTTGTGCTTGTACGCTTATGACTCGTATTCAAGCATACAACACAGTTAAAAAGCCTACCTCTCTCCATTGCTATACAAAATTTATTACTTTAACGAATACAGATCTATGATATGTTATCCAAAATTTCGTTCAAATTCCATTTATATATGCACGAAATTTTTACCTGAACTTAACATAATTGTAGAGTATTACAAAAGAAAATGCAATGATGTTCCGGGTTTTCCATAATTCGGTTTATTTATTAATTATTGTAATCAGTTATTCATATTTCAGTTAAAGATTTGAGGTTAAGAATTTCGGCGGGAAATTTGAATGGCTTGACACCCTGTTGCTCCATCGCATAGTCTCGTATTCACGCGCGGCACCATAGAAGCACACAATTTTTTTTTCACTAACACAATTCCAATAAAAATGATTCAGTATTAATTGATAAACTTATTGACCTAAATCTATGTTATAATATATGAAAAATAATAACAGTAAGCATAAATATGCATATAATAATACACTCATTTTAGTTATTTATTAATTATTTTTTATATTTGACAGGTAACCGGGGTTTCTATTTAAATAATCGAAATATATAATTAAAATAAAAAAACAATTATATAAACTTAAATATCTTTAAATTAAATTTGACGTTCTTGTTTATTACAAAATAAAAGAAATAAGTGTGGATTCAAAATATGCGGTTATAAAGTATAGGTAACACAGCCCAACAAAAAAAAAAATTGTAAGTCCCAAAAACTTGACCACGGTACTTATGTATTTTTGGGATCGCTGAATCCGAATCCAGGGTTAGTTTAACCCCATCAGATCTTTCTCAAGGTCAGTTGAAGGTCAAATTATCGAAATACACTAAAACCATGGTATCTTCGGGTTTTTGGGGTCGCTGAATCCGAATCCGGGGTCAGTTTAACCCCATCAGAACTTTCTCAAGGTCAGTTGAAGGTCAAATTATCGAAATACATGAAAAATACACTAAAACCATGGTATCTTGGGGTTTTTGGGGTCGCTGAATCCGAATCCGGGGTAAGATTAAACAATGAGATCTTTCTCAAGGTCAGTTGAAGGTCAAATTATCGAAATGCATGAAAAATACACTAAAACCATGGTATCTTGGGCTTTTTGGGGCGCTGTATCTGAATCCGGGCTTATTACAACCCTATCAGGTCATGGTCAAGGTCAGTTGAAGGTCAAACCATAAAGATTCATAAAAAGTAGAGTCAAACCATGACATTTAGGGGTTTTTGGGGTCGCTGAATCCGAATCCAGGGTCAGTATAGTCCCATAAGGTTATATTTATGGTCAGTTCAAGGTTAGTTCAAGGTCATGGACGTAAAGAGAGTGAAAAAATTAGTTATAAACTGAAACAATGCAAAAGGTAATGTAAACCATAAAGCAAAGAACAATGTATATGCAAGTATAATCGTATCCATTAAAACTATATCATAGTTTGCTGCTCCTTCATTTACTTTAAATTTGTTAGAAGTATATGCAAATCAATAAAATACCCGTAAAAATATTAAGCCCATTACTCTTTTTTATGGTAACGAACTATTTTATTGTCAAATGATCTACGAAGTGGATTACGCTTCCGCTTCTCCGATGTTGATGGTAGATCTCTTTTTAACGACCAACAGTAATCTGCTAACATATTTACGTCCCATCTTCCTTGGTACCTGCGCTCCATTTCCTTGATATCTTGGTGAACTCTCTCTCCCTGCTCTTCGCTGTAATCACCTAGATTTTCTGGAAATTCATCAACATGCGAATATAAAAAGTGTAATTTTAGATTCATTAGGCAGCCTTGATTTTTGTAACTATTTACTAAATTTAAAACTATTTGTTGGTAATTTGGGCTCTTATTATTTCCAAGAAAGTTTTTAATTACGTCCTTGAAACATAACCATGCTTCTCTCTCTGTGTGATTCATTTTCGTAACAAAAATTTCATCATTTATCATCTTACGAATCTGAGGGCCATCGAAAATTCCTTCATTTACTTTAGCATCACTTAATTTGGGAAACTGATTTCGCAGATACTTAAAACAGCTACCACTTTGTCTAAAGATTTTACGCATTGTTTCATAAGTCCCAATTTAATGTGCAGAGGTGGTATAAGAATTTTTGATGGATCAACAAGTGGCTTATCTTTTATATTCTTAGAACCTGGTTCGAACTTTTGTCTAAGGGGCCAGACACTCTTTATGTAATGATTCTTTCTATCCCTACTATCCCATTCACATAAATAGCAAGGATATTTTGTGAATCCCGATTGTTGCCCCAGAAGTATTGTTATGACTTTAAGATCCCCACATATTTGCCATTTATGATCATTGTATTTTATTCGGTCTAATATTACTTTCATGTTACAGTACTCTTCATTCAGTATTACCGAATATCCTATGGGAATGGCTGCATAAACATTTGTATTGTGTAACAGAACGGCTTTTAAACTTCTCGTTGACGAATCGATGAACAATCTCCACTCGTTAGGGTTGTAACATCCATGTTTAAAGCAATTCAGCAACCCAACTATATCTTTGCAGTAAACTAAGGAAAATTCTTCATCTTTAGCGAAATAATCACGATATTTCTTATCTCTGTCTCGGTAGTAAGAAACTTTAATTTTTCCAGCTTCATTAGTATTTTCTTTTAGCCTTGAAGCCAAGTACTCCGCCCCATCCTTTGGTAGGCCCAAATCGCGTATGAGATCATTCACTTTTTCCTGTGTAAGTGGACCTTTCTCCTTCTTAGTATTGTAGGGGATGTATTCTTCGTCACTTGTATCACTTGTACTAGCAACGTCATTGTCTTCATCAGGCGCTATTTCTTCTTCCGCAATAATATCTCCTTCCTCCATTTCTTCTTCTAAGATTTCATCTTCATCATGTCTTTCTAAATTTTCCTCAAGATCCATACTTCCACTTGCGTACATACCCACTGGATCTTCTCTTTTATCAATTGACGATTCATATATAGGTTTCGTGACACTTTCAACGTTAGCGTAATTAATTTGCGACTTGTTTTTACTATTAACTCCGTGCAAATTCGTATTACAAAAATAACAGTCTTCTTTTCTTAAAGGTTCCTTTCATATCGTAGGCACTTTCATTTTTACTTCAGTTTTACCATTTTTGTCTTTCTGTAGCATTTTCCTACATATTGCGCATATGATTTTAGGATCCCCAATCAAATTCATCAATATTAAAGAGCAGTACAAGAACATGTTTGATTTAGACATGAAAAGAAATAGCGCCTGATGAAGACAATGACGTTGCTAGTACAAGTGATACAAGTGACGAAGAATATATCCCCTACAATACTAAGAAGGAGAAAGGTCCACTTACACAGGAAAAAGTGAATGATCTCATACGCGATTTGGGCCTACCAAAGGATGGGGCGGAGTACTTGGCTTCATGGCTAAAAGAAAATACTAATGAAGCTGGAAAAATTAAAGTTTCTTACTACCGAGACAGAGATAAGAAATATCGTGATTATTTCGCTAAAGATGAAGAATTTTCCTTAGTTTACTGCAAAGATATAGTTGGGTTGATGAATTGCTTTAAACATGGATATTACAACCCTAACGAGTGGAGATTGTTCATCGATTCGTCAACGAGAAGTTTAAAAGCCGTTCTGTTACACAATACAAATGTTTATGCAGCCATTCCCATAGGATATTCGGTAATACTGAATGAAGAGTACTGTAACATGAAAGTAATATTAGACCGAATAAAATACAATGATCATAAATGGCAAATATGTGGGGATCTTAAAATCATAACAATACTTCTGGGGCAACAATCGGGATTCACAAAATATCCTTGCTATTTATGTGAATGGGATAGTAGGGATAGAAAGAATCATTACATAAAGAGTGTCTGGCCCCTTAGACAAAAGTTCGACTCGGGTTCTAAGAATATAAAAGATAAGCCACTTGTTGATCCATCAAAAATTCTTATACCACCTCTGCACATTAAATTGGGACTTATGAAACAATGGGTAAAATCTTTAGACAAAGATGGTAGCTGTTTTAAGTATCTGCGAAATCAGTTTCCCAAATTAAGTGATGCT
Source organism: Gastracanthus pulcherrimus (assembly GCA_949152435.1). Classification (NCBI taxonomy): domain Eukaryota; kingdom Metazoa; phylum Arthropoda; class Insecta; order Hymenoptera; family Pteromalidae; genus Gastracanthus; species Gastracanthus pulcherrimus. The sequence continues at coordinate 113,938,862 of OX424575.1, read as the reverse complement.
AAAGTAAATGAAGGAATTTTCGATGGCCCTCAGATTCGTAAGATGATAAATGATGAAATTTTTGTTACGAAAATGAATCATACAGAGAGAGAAGCATGGTTATGTTTCAAGGACGTAATTAAAAACTTTCTTGGAAATAATAAGAGCCCAAATTACCAACAAATAGTTTTAAATTTAGTAAATAGTTACAAAAATCAAGGCTGCCTAATGAATCTAAAATTACACTTTTTATATTCGCATGTTGATGAATTTCCAGAAAACCTAGGTGATTACAGCGAAGAGCAGGGAGAGAGAGTTCACCAAGATATCAAGGAAATGGAGCGCAGGTACCAAGGAAGATGGGACGTAAATATGTTAGCAGATTACTGTTGGTCGTTAAAAAGAGATCTACCATCAACATCGGAGAAGCGGAAGCGTAATCCACTTCGTAGATCATTTGACAATAAAATAGTTCGTTACCATAAAAAAGAGTAATGGGCTTAATATTTTTACGGGTATTTTATTGATTTGCATATACTTCTAACAAATTTAAAGTAAATGAAGGAGCAGCAAACTATGATTTTTTCACTCTCTTTACGTCCATGACCTTGAACTAACCTTGAACTGACCATAAATATAACCTTATGGGACTATACTGACCCTGGATTCGGATTCAGCGACCCCAAAAACCCCTAAATGTCATGGTTTGACTCTACTTTTTTGAATCTTTATGATTTGACCTTCAACTGACCTTGACCATGACCTGATAGGGTTGTAATAAGCCCGGATTCAGATACAGCGCCCCAAAAAAACCCAAGATACCATGGTTTTAGTGTATTTTTCATGTATTTCGATAATTTGACCTTCAACTGACCTTGAGAAAGATCTGATTGTTTAATCTTACCCCGGATTCGGATTCAGCGACCCCAAAAACCCCAAGATACCATGGTTTTAGTGTATTTTTCATGTATTTCGATAATTTGACCTTCAACTGACCTTGAGAAAGTTCTGATGGGGTTAAACTGACCCCGGATTCGGATTCAGCGACCCAAAAACCCCAAGATACCATGGTTTTAGTGTATTTCGATAATTTGACCTTCAACTGACCTTGAGAAAGATCTGATGGGGTGAAACTAACCCTGGATTCGGATTCAGCGATCCCAAAAACATATAAGTACCGTGGTCAAGTTTTTGGGACTTACAATTTTTTTTTTTGTGGGGCTGTATAATTTTATACTATTTCAAATGTAATTACACTAAAATTATCATAATATTTCTAGCATTTCCAAAAAATTGAAAAACTAAAGTTCTAAACTCGAATAATCGTTATAAAATAAACGCAATACTCTTTCAAATTCAAAATGAAGCGAGCACAGAGCCCTCCTTAGCTCAGTGGGTAAGACGCTTGCATACTAAAACAAGACGTTCAAGCAGTCGATGGTTCGATACCCGGTGAAAATTCTCGCAATTTTTTTCTTCGAGTTTCTCGTCGAGAAAAAATCTCTGACTACGCATTATGCTTTGAAGCTGGACGTATGCGGCCATATAGCCTGCTCAATAGTGTCTGAAATGCTAGTAAACAGGTGATGGGTTTCGCTCAACTGACATCGCACAACAGAACAAACAAGTATATAAAATACAAACATAAAAAACACATATGCAGTGTAACAACATATCAGAGACCAAAAAAAAGGGAACTGATGGCCATTAAATACAAAGAAAAAAAGAATTAAATAATCGTATTATTTCTTAAATACAAAAATAATCTTCATTAAAAAACGAAAAAATTGAGCCCTAGTTTGCAAAAAATGAAACCCTGTTCTCGAGATATAAACGATAAGAAAAAATTAAAAAAAAAATATTTCCTCAAATACCTCGTAATCTAAAGGTCGTCATAATATAGAATTCTAATAGTCTCAAGATATAGTAAAAAGCTATCTGGAAACGTTCAGAAGGAATAATGACACTATACTCAAGTTATCCTGCGCCAAAAAAAACGCTTTTTTTACAGAATTATTGTTTTCTCGAAAAAAGAAAAAAGATAAAGGCTTGAAAGTTTTACAAAATATCCTTATCCATATTCCTAATTATCTCAAATTTTAAAAAAAATTTTCAAATTTATAGTTTCCAGATATCATCGTTTAAACAAAAGACGACGTTTTCGTGTATAACAGAAAAAAGACCGTAACGCTTCCGTAAAAGTCTGTAAAGAGTCCGTTAAAAACCAAAAGGCTTCCGTATGTATACGTATGGCCTCCGTAAAGAGTCCTTAAGTGTCCGTAGTACTTCCGTAAGAGTCCGTAAAGAGTCCGTAAGAGCCCGTAAAGCTTCTGTAAGAGTTCGTATGGATCCCGTAAGAGTCCGCAAGGCTTCCGTAACAATCCGTATGGCTTTCGTAAGCGTCCGTAAAGAGTCCGTAAGTCTTCTGTAAGAGCTAGTATGACTTGCATAAGTGTCCATAAAGAGTCCGTAAGAGCTCGTATGACTTTCGTAAGAGTAGATAGGAGTCCGCAAGGCTTCTGTAAGAGTCCGTCAAGATTCCGTCAAAGTCCGTAAAGCTTCCGTAAGACCACGTATGGATTCCGCAAAAAGTTGATAAGAGTCCGTAATGCTTCTGTAAGAGTTCGTACGCCTTCCGTAAACGTCCGTAAAGAGTCCGTAAGAGCACAAATGACTTCCATCAGAGTAAGTGTTGGTATGGCTTCCGAAGGAGACCGCAAGGCTTCCGTAAGAGTCCGTAAAGAGTCCATAAGAGCTCGTATGACTTCCGTAAGACTCCGTAAAGAGTCCGTAAGAATCCGTAAGGCTTCCGTAAGTATTCATAGGCCTTCCATAAGAGTCTGAAAGGCTCCCGTAAGAGTCCGTAAAGAGTCCGTAAGAATCCGTACGGCTTCCGAACTGTTGATATGGCTTCCGAAGGAGACCGTAGGATTCCGTAACTCTTCCGTAAGGGTCTGTAAGAGTCCGAGAGTAGGGTGGAGTGAAAATGCAAAAACTTTAAAAATCGAAATGCCTTAGTGAGGAAAAGTTGCGAATGTACACAAAAGTAAGGAAATTTTTTTGGTTGAAGCATATAGTCAAAGTTTTCTGTTCTGCCAAGAGCCTTTATGTTTTCGATTTTAACGAAAAAAAAAACGCGGAATCGCAGAAAAACGGTATTTTTTATACTTCTGATTATTTCTGAAACGTGAATAAGATACTTTATTCGGTACGACAGTTTATTACATAGCATATTATCTTATTGATTATATCATATACATATATTGCCTATATACACTTTGTGGCATATCGCACATGTGTGCGTTTTTAGGTTAATAAAAATTTATATGGATAATTTAATTTCATAGTTGCATAAAGTATTATTATTATTATTATATTATCTGAGTTCGGGCTCAGTACGAGCCCCAGACGCATGGTTTCCCTTGGCGTCCCTCCTTGTCATGCCAGTTACCGCCTTGATGTTACCGCCTCCCAGAAAGAAAAGATTCCGGGGCCAGCACTGGCCCTTATCTCCTCGGCTTTCAGAAAGTAGGCTCTCAGAAATCGGCGCCTACTTTCAGACAGCGCTGGGCAACTGCACAGGAGGTGCGCTGGGCAACTGCACAAAAGTTGCAAATGAGAATGCAGAGAAAAATGAAAAGCTCAGCACCATACAAAAAGCTCGATGTTGCAACGAGTACGCCTAATGTTGAACCACTTTCATCAGAAGAAATAAGTAGTAATAATACTCCCGATTCTCAAGAATTTTATAAGCCAAGCACGAGTCAGGCACCACCATCTTCATTAACGCAAACGAGAGTCAATTTAGAAAATACAGCTTTAATTTGTTAACGATATGGTGTATCAGACAGAGCTGCCTCAGCGATTGCGACTGCTGCGTTGCAAGATGTTGGTGTAATTTCAAACTCTGATCAATCGCTGATAATTGACAGACACAAGTTGAGAAGGGAAAAATTAAAAGTCGATGAAAACATAAAACGTGATAGCCTTGAAAACATAGATAATAGAGAATTTGGGCTTTATTTTGATGGACGACATGATTTGACTTTGCATAGAGAAAAGAAAGGATCTAAATACTACAAAGGTACCATTGTAGAAGATCATTATTCTCTTGTTGAAGAGCCAGGTTCCAAATACATCGGTCATGTAACATCTGCTTCGGGTTCTGCGAAGAATATATCCGAAAGTATACATTCATTTATTTCAAAGAATTTTCTCGGAACAATGTATAATATGCAGGCTGTCGGATGCGATGGTACAGTTTTAAATACAGGTAGCAAGGGAGGAGTGATTCGCTTGTTGGAGTTAAAGATTGGTAGACCTCTTCAGTGGTTTATTTGTCTTTTACATTTTAATGAGCTTCCACTCAGGCATTTGTTTGAAGCTATTGATGGCTGCACATCAGGTCCAAAATCTTACTCTAGTCCTATAGGTAAAATGTTAGACAAGTGTGAGAATTTACCCGTAGCTAAGTTTAAAGCTATTAATTGCTGTTTACCCGACCTTGACATTAAGGTATTAAGTAACGATCAAAAGTATCTACTAAAAATTTGTAACGCTATTAGTGCTGGAGAATGTTCTGAGGATCTTGTTAATTTGAATCCTGGAAAATTAAATCATGCTCGTTGGCTCACTAAAGCCAATCGAATTTTAAGGCTGTACATTTCTACTGAAACCCCTAGTTTAAATCTACAAGAAATAGTTGTATTCATTCTTTCAGTGTATGCTCTGTCTTGGTTTAGAATAAAGCTGAATAGCTCTGTCAAGAATGGCACTAAGCATCTTTTTGAATTTATTAAATCCTCTCGCTATCTTCCCGAAAAGTATCTGCAAGTCGTTGACAAAGTTATTGCACGCAATGCATACTTTACACATCCCGAAAATATACTACTTAGCATGTTGACTTATGAAAACAAGGAAGTTAGAAAATTAGCTCTACGAAAAATTCTTGACGCAAATAAAAATACTGAAAAAGGCGGAATCAATATACGTCAATTTAAGGTTCCAAGTATAAATTTTGGAGCAAACAACTACATCGACATGATTGATTGGCTTGCATGTGAAATAACTTCACCGCCAGTTCTACATCATTTCGATAAAAATAAGATTAAACAAATGTATGATGATAATAATATCCCTGCGACTTGGACATTCACAGAATTCCCATGTCATACGCAAGCTGTCGAGCGAACCGTTAAACTAGTAACAGAGGCTTGAACAAAAGTAATAGGTATACAAAATCGGGATGGTTATATTCGATCAACCTTAAAGTCTCGAGCTGCTATGCCTGCATTTGAAAGCAAAAAAGATTTTAAGCCAGTTTAAAATGTTTATATAACGGGCTAGGATATAATATACTTGAAAATCTTGACTCGTAATTACTAGTTCGTTTTTCGGTTCACCGTGTGAATAATAAAAACTTGAAACCAACTCAATAAAGTATAAGTTGCTAGAGAAAATACAAACAGTTTAAAATATAAAAAAATATAAAAAATATAAAAAAATACAAAAAAAAATATATATAACTCTGCCGTCGACGGTCCTAAGCCCGTGTGCAAAAAGAGGAAGGTTACAAACACACGATCAGAAGCATAAATGCCTAAGGTTAGCAGTTCGGGAATTCTAAACATCAAAAGAATAGAAAATACCGCTTTTCTGCGATTTGGTGTTTTTTTTTCGTTAAAATCGAAAACATAATCGCTCTTGGCAGAAAAGAAAACTTTGCTATATGCTTCAACCAAAAAAATTTCCTGACTTTTGTGTACATTCGCAACTTTTCCACACTAAGGCATTTCGATTTTTAAAGTTTTTGCATTTTCACTCCACCCTATCCGAGAGGCTTCCGTAATAGTTCGTATCGCTTCCGTAAGACTCTGTTAAGAGCCCGGAAGAGTTCGTACGCCTTCCGTAAAAGTCCGCAAAGAGTCCGTAAGAACTCGTATGGCTTCCATAAGAGTACGTAGGAGTCCACAAGGCTTCCTTAAGAGTCCGAAAAGAGTCCGTCAAAGTCCGTAAAGCTTCCGAAAGAGTACGTAGAGAGCCCGTAAGATCACGTACGGCTTCCGTAAAGAGTCTAAAAGAGTTCGTATGGCTTTCGTAATCGTCCGTAAAGAGTCCGAAAGTCTTCTGTAAGAGCGCGTATGACTTGCGTGAGAGTCCGTAAAGAGTCCGTAAGAGCTCGTATGACTTCCGTAAGACCATGTATGGTTTCCGCAAAAAGTTAGTAAGAGTCCGTAATGCTTCTGTAAAATTTCGTACGCCTTCCGTAAACGTCCGTAAAGAGTCCGTAAGAGCACAAATGGCTTCCGTAAGAATACGTAGGAGTCCGCATGGCTTCGATAAAATTCCGTAAATATAGATTGCGTAAAACATAGATTGCGTAAAGAGTCCGTAAGATCTCGTTTGGCTTCCGTAAGAGTCCATGAAGAGTCCCTAAGAGTTCGTAAAGCTTCCGTAAGTGTTGGTATGGCTTCGGAAAGAGACCGTAGGAGTCCGTAAGGCTTCCGTAAGACTTCCGTAACAGTTCGTATGGCTTTCGTAAGCGTCTGTGAAGAGTCTGTAAGGCTTCCGTAAGACTCCGTATAGATTTAGTTAAAGTCCGTAAAGCTTCCGTAAGAGTACGTAAACAGTCCGTAAGACCACGTATGGTTTCCGCAAAAAGTTAGTAAGAGTCCGTAATGCTTTTGTAAGAGTTCGTACGCCTTCCGTAAATGTCCTTAAAGAGTCCGTAAGAGCATAAATGGCTTCCGTAAGAGTACGTAGGAGTCCGCAAGCCTTCAATAAGAGTCCGTAAAGAGTCCGTTAAAGTCCGTAAAGCTTCCGTAAGAGTCCGTAAACAGTTCGTAAGAGTCCGTAAGGATTCCGTGAGAGTCCGTAAACAGTCTGTAAAAATCTGTAAGGTCACGTATGGTTTCCGTAAGAGTCTGGGGGGGGGGAGTCCTACGTATAAAATTTTAGCTCCCGCCGGTAAATTGATCTATCTTTCGTTTTACGGTATGGAAGAATCTGAATTTCTTAAGTACCAAGCTAAAAACGGCCAGAGTTTTTGTCAATTACGATTATTAGGAAAAAATCGTCATTTTTAAGTTTGTCTCACAAAAATAGTCAGCGTTCGTGTTATTAGTAATTGTTGACGAAACTGACTATTTCTACGTTAACTACTATAAAGAGTATATAATAAGAAATTTAATTTAATTCCCTTTACAAACCCGAAGGCGTAAGTACTAACTATAACATTCCATAGACTGTGTTGATACAGTTATATTGTAGAATATGTTCGTGTTATTAGTAATTGTTGACGAAACTGACTATTTCTACGTTAACTACTATAAAGAGTATATAATAAGAAATTTAATTTAATTTCGTTAACAAACCCGAAGGCGTAAGTACTAACTATAACATTCCATAGACTGTGTTGATACAGTTATATTGTAGAATATTATATATTTAGTAATTACATCTTCGGCTTTGTAAACGAAATTAAATGCACAGAAATGAATTAAATCGTACAGCGGAGCGTACAGCGGGTAGAGCTGGTAGGGATGGTACGTTATTAAAAATTAATAACGATATTAAAAATAAATCGTGACTATATTTCGCAATAATTTGGTCTATCTGTCGAACCTTCGAGATCTTTGAATGATTCTTTAGTTTCTGTCCGAAACTTGACTATATGTATTAAGGTACTATATACTCTCGGCACAAAACTAGTGAAAATGTACACTTGTTTCTGATGCATATTTTTGAGTAAAACGAAATTTTCGAAAGCATTTATCGGTGAATAATCTGACGGACGCTTTACGGACTCTTACGGAAGCCATATAAATGCTTACGGAAGTCTTACGGACTCTTACAGACTCTTTACGGTCTCTTATGGAAGCCATTCGAACTCTTACAGAATCCTTACGGACTCTTATGGAAGCTATGCGAATACTTTCGGAAGTTTTACGGACTCTTACGGAGTCTAATGAAAACCATACGAAGTCTTACGGAAGCCTTACGGACACATGCAGAAGCCCAACGGATCTTACGGACTCATTACGGACTCTTACGGAAGCCATACGAGCTCTTACGGACTCTTTACGGACTCGTACGGATTTTTTACGGACTCTTACGGAAGCGTTACGGACTCTTGTGATACCCTGCTTATTTTAGATATAATTATAAATTAATATTACATTTACGCGTAGAAAAGCACCATATTTTGAAAACTTTTACTAGCGCTATTGTGGAGGACGGTGAAAACCTGCATAACTTACTAACGCTATTGTGAAAACGCTTTAAGTTTGCACTGGTACGTTGACGGAAGGGTGAGCGTAAGGTACCGTAAGGCCCGGCCATGTGTTTAGCATCCAACCCGGTCGAGTGCCGCACGTTGCAAAAACCACGGATTTTTAGCATGCTTTTTCTGACAGGAAAAACACTGACTCAAAATAATATTTCAATATAAATGAAATAGCGTTCAACCTATTAAATATAAAATATATGTGCTAATATCATGCTATTCAGAGAATTGAGTGCGATTTTTGTGCGCAAGATTCATGTGGCTAACTTGATTCTATCCATATGATATAACATTACTTGTATAAGAAAATTGTTTATACATATGTTTGTTTGTACATTATGGATTGCCTGAATAATTATTTCATTATATGTACTATTATAATACCTTGGATTATAGAACATTGGAGAAGCAGTCCGGAGTCAATAACACTATCAAGCACGACATACTGTATCTCGTCGAACTTTTCGACTCCTGGAAGGACTGTCTGCTTCCCAACATCGAAGAGTACAGCCCAACCGACACCTGAGACCCGCGGCTACCTCAAGTCAGCGGTCTCAAATAAGACGGTACGACCGACAGACGCGGACTCCGACAATGGCGAGTCAGTAGTCACTGACAAGAAGGTTACGGACAATGGGCCGTCGGAGACCGACTGTTTTGTAACGGTCCAGTCCAGGAAGGAGAAAGCTGCTGCTAAAAAATCACAGCAGCAGCAGCAGAAAGAGCTACAGCTGCAGCGCAAACAGGAGCATTAGGAGCGGGAGAAGTTGCGACAACAGCTGCATCGCCACCCGCAACAATAGAAGCCACCGACAGCCAAGACACCAGCAAACAAGAAGACAGAACCTTCTAAGAAGTCTCCCAAGAAGAAGTGGAGGAGGAGGACGCCTAAGAAGCGACCCAAGGCTGTCCTCATCCGCCCTAATGATGAAGTCTCTCACGCAGACGTTATTTCGAATGTCCGCGAGAAGATTCCATCAGAGTGCTCAAACACTGATATACGTATCAGAAAAACCAGGGCGGAGACTCGCTCAACAAGGCAGTAGGTGACACAGGGGTCGTAAGTACCTGTCACCGAAGACAAGCATCGAATTCAAAGACCTCGATAGCCTCACCACCAAAGAAGAGGTGGAAGCGGCGGTCAAGAGCGTCGTCAACGAAGCAGGAAACTCAGTGGGTGAGATTAGCGTATCACTGACCCAATAGCAGCGAACAGCGGCTGGCCGTCATAGAGGTGGACCAGGAAAACGCTGAGTTCCTGCTCGAGAAGAGCCACTCGAGAATGGGCTACATGAACTGTCGACTGAGAAGGTGGCAGCGGGGCTTTAGATGTCTGGGTTATGAACATCAGGCACGCGACTGCAGAGGCCCACATTGAAGTAAGGCCTGCTACAGGTGTGGCGAGGAAGGCCACAAAGGAGCAGCCTGCAGAGCTGCTGAGGCAAAGTGCGTCTTGTGCACGGTACTTGGAGTAGGTCAGGCTCATCTGGGCCACACCCCAGGATCAGAACAGTGTAGAGCGTTCCGCGATACGTTTAGGTAGACCAAAGCGAAGCGTTAATGATGGGCCGTATAACGATCCTTCAAACAAACCTATACAGAAGCGATTTAGCCAACAGCCTTCTGACTCAGTAAACAATTGAGAAGAAGCCTGATGTGCTACTAGTCAGTGAGCAGTACCTCGGCTGGAATGTACCTACGTTGTATCCAGACAGACTGGGTACTGGCGCAGTCTACGTGGACCCCCAAACCATCAGAGTGGACGAACATAGAGCCGAAAGTAGCTTCGTGTGGGTGAGAAGCAGAGACGTATTTTACGTGAGCTGCTATTATACTCCGAACGTCCGTATTGAGCATTTCAGGCAGAGTCTGGACGAGCTGGAAGATGTGATCCGCGAGATGAAAGGCGAGATCGTTGTCGCCGGCGACTTAAATACGCGAGCATCGGAGTGGGGCATGACAGAGTCGGACAGCAGAGGAAGATGCATCATGAACATGGTATTCAGACTCGGCTTGATAGTTCTCAACGTTGGGAACACGCCAACATTCAGACGGCAAGGATTTATTGGGACGATTCCCGACGTGTCCTTTGTATCCGAAAATCTAGCGTCTAGAGCGTCGGGTTGGAGCGTACTGGAGGATTTCAACGGTAGTGACTATCAGTACATCACCTTTCAGCTGAGCGATAAAACGTAATCGTAGAAAGGAGTCGCGCGAAAGCCACTCCGATGGAATTTGGCGAAGCTGAACACCGATAAACTAGTCAAGGTGCTGCTAGAAGACCAACAAAATTTACCGACGACGAAAGCCACATTGAACAAGGACGGAGCAGAGATTCTAGTGAAGGAGTCTATGAGTCTCATTCACCAAGCCTGTGACGCATCCATACCGCGCAAGGTTTCGCAACGTGGAAAACGCCAAGCTCTGGATGGACCGACGAAATCGCGCAACTCAGGGCGGGAGCGAACTGCCACAGAAGAAGAGCGCTAAGAATGCGAGACGAAGATAAGGCAGAGCTGCTGCTGGCGCAGCAAAAACGTGAAATCAACCGGAGCACGGCACAGTGCTAGAAGAATCTCATGAAGCAAGTCAATCAGGACGTGTGGGGCTTGGGCTACTAGATCGTGACCAAGAAACTCTGCGCGCTCCCTAGTCCCCCTTTCGACGAAGATACCATGACTCAAATCGTGGACACTCTGTTCCCTACGCACCCGCTAAGGCAGGACCAGGAGGAAATCACGGACGTAGGTGAGATGTCCCTATTTTCCACCGGGGAGCTGCAGATCGCCGGCAAAATGATGCGGAGCGGAAAGACACCTGGGCCCGACGAAATACCAGCTGAGATATTGAAGATCATCGCGGTTAGAGCACTCTCTCTCGCTAAATATGTACAACGCGTGTCTCAAGGCGGGTGTCTTTGGTACATCCTGGAAGGTTGCGCTTCTCGTGCTGATCGGCAAATGTAAGGGAGGTGATCCCCGGCTTCCGTCGTCCAACAGGCCTCTGTGCATGTTCGATGACGCAGGGAAGCTTTACGATAGGTTGCTCAAGTCACGGCTACAGGGAGCCGTGCGGGCTGCCGGCTATTTAGCTGACAACTAGTACGTCTTCAGAAAACAGCGATCTACAGTGGACGGTATACCAGAGGTGGTATAGCAGGGGAAGAAGGCGTGGTCTGGTAATCATTTTTCTAGAAAAGTCGTCCTCCATGCAATGCTAGGCGTGAAGAACGCGTTCAGCTTAGAGGAGCTCTCAGAGTCACCAGCGCATATCGCACGGTTTCGGGGCCCGCAGTATTCGTTATTGTGGGAATCATGCTGATAAACCTATACTCACTGAAGCGCAAGCGAATCTACGAATCGAAGAAAACACAAGAGGACAGAACAACCGTCTGTAGAGATGAACGAGAACGTATAATGGAAACGTGGCAATGATCCTGGACTGTTACAACCACGGGCGAGTGGACAGTCAGGCTAACAGGACACGGGTACTTCTGCTCCTTCCTCAACCGCAAGGGGAAGTGCATCATCTGTTCGGCTGATTGCGACAACGCGTTTCACACGTTTTTCGTCTGCGAAAAGTGGAACGAGGATAGGACAGCTCTTGTCAACTCGGTCGTACAATTCACGTCTGAGACCATCGTGGGTGAAATGTTGACGGCCGAGGATAATTGCGACGGAAGAAGCCGTACCTCGACGAGGTAACCGCCGAAGGTATAAACGAAGAGCTAGGAGAAGATTTGACACCCCACATAACCCACGAATGACGGACGACCCCATAGAAATGGATGTGATTTGAGACTCGGGATGTCTTCTTAATTGGGAACGCGCCATCTTCTCTCGAACACGCGTATGAATAAGACGGATTAGATCTAAGCGCCCACGCGGGACTTTAACGATGATTTTTTTGCCATGTTTCAGGTCCAGGCAGAAGCTGTCGTCCAGATTACGCAAGAATGGCACCACCCTAAGGTAATGTGATAAACGGTACCATGGAGGGTTCCGCCAGAAGAGGAACTGATGGTTAGTTTTAGTGGGTCGGTTTGCGATGCAGCGGCTGTCTGGGTTTTCCGCGAGTTTGTTTATTTTATTTTTTTTACACGCGGCGGATGCGTCCTCAACCAACCCCAACACTATCCTGCTATGCAGAATCATTTGGGTGAGCCTTAGGTGGCATTTCCTATATACCCTCGAAAAAAAATTATAATTCCTTATTTTATAAAAGCATAATCATTTGAACGATATAATGTACAAAAATATAGAATCTTAAGCATGGACAATGTAATCTTAATTAAAGCGAATTAATATAATGTAGTCGTCGCATTATTACTAACTATATAAAAATATAGAATCTTTAACACAATTTATAATGATAATATTAATTAATAAGGATTTATATGGAAATGTTAAAGAGTGATTATATATCGCTGTTAAATTTTTAATAAAATATTAATAATGTTATATAGAGTTGGGATGAAGAGTCAGAAGACCTTCATAAACCAACCAAAGTATGTATGAATGAATGGTGAAGGACGGAATGATCCATGTCTAGAAGTCCGACGTGAATACATTCTATCCTTATGAATGAATGGTACTTGCATTATACGGTTTAGTATGGCTGGAGGTTTTTGCTATAATGAATACAATAAACCTGACCAGCACTTTTTATTTTTTATGTTAATCCGGACCTGCGAACAGGGAATACCAATTCCCTTTGCAGGATTTGCGGCGTTATAGTGTGTCTCTGTCTCGAATTTAGCAAATGTTATATGTAACTCTGGAATAAGTAAAGAAATAAATAAATAAATATTCTATGTTATTATACATATAATTGCATTATATTACTATAATAATTATAATAAACATTCATATAATTCATTATTGTACGTTACTTTTTAGTTTCGCATTTTATTCTACAAACGAGCATTTATATGTAACTCTAATTTTGTTATTTTACTTTAAATCTGTAATATTCAGTATTTTAATATTAATTGACTGATTTAATTTTGTAAAATATATGAAATAAGTTTATATCATTTTATATACTGTGTAATAACCACAAGTTTATAATATTTTATATTACGTTTAGTTTACGTTAGTTTTACAACTATAGTTCCAAGATAACTATAGAATAAATACATATTTTTGCATAAATACAGTCACATCTAAGGTACTAGTGACAAAATAAAGCAGAATAAATGTTTAAAGTCGAAACTAAAAAGTAACGTACAATAATGAATTATATGAATGTTTATTATAATTATTATAGTAATATAATGCAATTATATGTATAATAACATAGAATATTTATTTATTTATTTCTTTACTTATTCCAGAGTTACATATAACATTTGCTAAATTCGAGACAGAGTAGAAATTATTTATAGAATAACACACTATAACGCCGCAAATCCTGCAAAGGGAATTGGTATTCCCTGTTCGCAGGTCCGGATTAACATAAAAAATAAAAAGTGCTGGTCAGGTTTATTGTATTCATTATAGCAAAAACCTCCAGCCATACTAAACCGTATAATGCAAGTACCATTCATTCATAAGGATAGAATGTATTCACGTCGGACTTCTAGACATGGATCATTCCGTCCTTCACCATTCATTCATACATACTTTGGTTGGTTTATGAAGGTCTTCTGACTCTTCATCCCAACTCTATATAACATTATTAATATTTTATTAAAAATTTAACAGCGATATATAATCACTCTTTAACATTTCCATATAAATCCTTATTAATTAATATTATCATTATAAATTGTGTTAAAGATTCTATATTTTTATATAGTTAGTAATAATGCGACGACTACATTATATTAATTCGCTTTAATTAAGATTACATTGTCCATGCTTAAGATTCTATATTTTTGTACATTATATCGTTCAAATGATTATGCTTTTATAAAATAAGGAATTATAATTTTTTTTCGAGGGTATATAGGAAATGCCACCTAAGGCTCACCCAAATGATTCTGCATAGCAGGATAGTGTTGGGGTTGGTTGAGGACGCATCCGCCGCGTGTAAAAAAAATAAAATAAACAAACTCGCGGAAAACCCAGACAGCCGCTGCATCGCAAACCGACCCACTAAAACTAACCATCAGTTCCTCTTCTGGCGGAACCCTCCATGGTACCGTTTATCACATTACCTTAGGGTGGTGCCATTCTTGCGTAATCTGGACGACAGCTTCTGCCTGGACCTGAAACATGGCAAAAAAATCATCGTTAAAGTCCCGCGTGGGCGCTTAGATCTAATCCGTCTTATTCATACGCGTGTTCGAGAGAAGATGGCGCGTTCCCAATTAAGAAGACATCCCGAGTCTCAAATCACATCCATTTCTATGGGGTCGTCCGTCATTCGTGGGTTATGTGGGGTGTCAAATCTTCTCCTAGCTCTTCGTTTATACCTTCGGCGGTTACCTCGTCGAGGTACGGCTTCTTCCGTCGCAATTATCCTCGGCCGTCAACATTTCACCCACGATGGTCTCAGACGTGAATTGTACGACCGAGTTGACAAGAGCTGTCCTATCCTCGTTCCACTTTTCGCAGACGAAAAACGTGTGAAACGCGTTGTCGCAATCAGCCGAACAGATGATGCACTTCCCCTTGCGGTTGAGGAAGGAGCAGAAGTACCCGTGTCCTGTTAGCCTGACTGTCCACTCGCCCGTGGTTGTAACAGTCCAGGATCATTGCCACGTTTCCATTATACGTTCTCGTTCATCTCTACAGACGGTTGTTCTGTCCTCTTGTGTTTTCTTCGATTCGTAGATTCGCTTGCGCTTCAGTGAGTATAGGTTTATCAGCATGATTCCCACAATAACGAGTACTGCGGGCCCCGAAACCGTGCGATATGCGCTGGTGACTCTGAGAGCTCCTCTAAGCTGAACGCGTTCTTCACGCCTAGCATTGCATGGAGGACGACTTTTCTAGAAAAATGATTACCAGACCACGCCTTCTTCCCCTGCTATACCACCTCTGGTATACCGTCCACTGTAGATCGCTGTTTTCTGAAGACGTACTAGTTGTCAGCTAAATAGCCGGCAGCCCGCACGGCTCCCTGTAGCCGTGACTTGAGCAACCTATCGTAAAGCTTCCCTGCGTCATCGAACATGCACAGAGGCCTGTTGGACGACGGAAGCCGGGGATCACCTCCCTTACATTTGCCGATCAGCACGAGAAGCGCAACCTTCCAGGATGTACCAAAGACACCCGCCTTGAGACACGCGTTGTACATATTTAGCGAGAGAGAGTGCTCTAACCGCGATGATCTTCAATATCTCAGCTGGTATTTCGTCGGGCCCAGGTGTCTTCCCGCTCCGCATCATTTTGCCGGCGATCTGCAGCTCCCCGGTGGAAAATAGGGACATCTCACCTACGTCCGTGATTTCCTCCTGGTCCTGCCTTAGCGGGTGCGTAGGGAACAGAGTGTCCACGATTTGAGTCATGGTATCTTCGTCGAAAGGGGGACTAGGGAGCGCGCAGAGTTTCTTGGTCACGATCTAGTAGCCCAAGCCCCACACGTCCTGATTGACTTGCTTCATGAGATTCTTCTAGCACTGTGCCGTGCTCCGGTTGATTTCACGTTTTTGCTGCGCCAGCAGCAGCTCTGCCTTATCTTCGTCTCGCATTCTTAGCGCTCTTCTTCTGTGGCAGTTCGCTCCCGCCCTGAGTTGCGCGATTTCGTCGGTCCATCCAGAGCTTGGCGTTTTCCACGTTGCGAAACCTTGCGCGGTATGGATGCGTCACAGGCTTGGTGAATGAGACTCATAGACTCCTTCACTAGAATCTCTGCTCCGTCCTTGTTCAATGTGGCTTTCGTCGTCGGTAAATTTTGTTGGTCTTCTAGCAGCACCTTGACTAGTTTATCGGTGTTCAGCTTCGCCAAATTCTATCGGAGTGGCTTTCGCGCGACTCCTTTCTACGATTACGTTTTATCGCTCAGCTGAAAGGTGATGTACTGATAGTCACTACCGTTGAAATCCTCCAGTACGCTCCAACCCGACGCTCTAGACGCTAGATTTTCGGATACAAAGGACACGTCGGGAATCGTCCCAATAAATCCTTGCCGTCTGAATGTTGGCGTGTTCCCAACGTTGAGAACTATCAAGCCGAGTCTGAATACCATGTTCATGATGCATCTTCCTCTGCTGTCCGACTCTGTCATGCCCCACTCCGATGCTCGCGTATTTAAGTCGCCGGCGACAACGATCTCGCCTTTCATCTCGCGGATCACATCTTCCAGCTCGTCCAGACTCTGCCTGAAATGCTCAATACGGACGTTCGGAGTATAATAGCAGCTCACGTAAAATACGTCTCTGCTTCTCACCCACACGAAGCTACTTTCGGCTCTATGTTCGTCCACTCTGATGGTTTGGGGGTCCACGTAGACTGCGCCAGTACCCAGTCTGTCTGGATACAACGTAGGTACATTCCAGCCGAGGTACTGCTCACTGACTAGTAGCACATCAGGCTTCTTCTCAATTGTTTACTGAGTCAGAAGGCTGTTGGCTAAATCGCTTCTGTATAGGTTTGTTTGAAGGATCGTTATACGGCCCATCATTAACGCTTCGCTTTGGTCTACCTAAACGTATCGCGGAACGCTCTACACTGTTCTGATCCTGGGGTGTGGCCCAGATGAGCCTGACCTACTCCAAGTACCGTGCACAAGACGCACTTTGCCTCAGCAGCTCTGCAGGCTGCTCCTTTGTGGCCTTCCTCGCCACACCTGTAGCAGGCCTTACTTCAATGTGGGCCTCTGCAGTCGCGTGCCTGATGTTCATAACCCAGACATCTAAAGCCCCGCTGCCACCTTCTCAGTCGACAGTTCATGTAGCCCATTCTCGAGTGGCTCTTCTCGAGCAGGAACTCAGCGTTTTCCTGGTCCACCTCTATGACGGCCAGCCGCTGTTCGCTGCTATTGGGTCAGTGATACGCTAATCTCACCCACTGAGTTTCCTGCTTCGTTGACGACGCTCTTGACCGCCGCTTCCACCTCTTCTTTGGTGGTGAGGCTATCGAGGTCTTTGAATTCGATGCTTGTCTTCGGTGACAGGTACTTACGACCCCTGTGTCACATACTGCCTTGTTGAGCGAGTCTCCGCCCTGGTTTTTCTGATACGTATATCAGTGTTTGAGCACTCTGATGGAATCTTCTCGCGGACATTCGAAATAACGTCTGCGTGAGAGACTTCATCATTAGGGCGGATGAGGACAGCCTTGGGTCGCTTCTTAGGCGTCCTCCTCCTCCACTTCTTCTTGGGAGACTTCTTAGAAGGTTCTGTCTTCTTGTTCGCTGGTGTCTTGGCTGTCGGTGGCTTCTATTGTTGCGGGTGGCGATGCAGCTGTTGTCGCAACTTCTCCCGCTCCTAATGCTCCTGTTTGCGCTGCAGCTGTAGCTCTTTCTGCTGCTGCTGCTGTGATTTTTTAGCAGCAGCTTTCTCCTTCCTGGACTGGACCGTTATTAATGTATTAAGAGTGAAAGAATGAATGATCCAATGAGGACCTTCGATTTTCATGCGTATGCGAAGAAAAAAGTCTCCCACGATCGGATCTCTCCATCTAGCACATAGGGAAAGGGAGGAAAAGCTTGCGTGTGTCTGTGTGGATGCAGCGCCTCTTTTTCGCAGATGTCACAAGATATAAAAAGCTTCAGGTGCAGACGTCAAGCAGCATTTTCTCACTGTAAGCCCATAGAAAAATAAGTGCTTGTCACCTCACGCCAAGAGTAAAAAATCAAAATGCGCCCTATCCATAAAGATTGTAGACTCTAACTTTCATTTATAAATATACAAATCTGGTGACCAAAAGAGCCACATTGTATTACCATTTGAATATCGAGTAATAAATAAGAACAAATACTTTATTTTCAATACTAGCTATATCTAAATATATATATATATATATATATATATATATATACACACAAAGCCGCCTGTTTGCCCCGAAAACGGGCACGGGTCGGCTCTCCTCTATAACCTGTTGCTTCAGGAGTTTCCTCCTTTGTGCCCCACTCAGATGTCGATTCAAGCTCGTCTGGTCCTGGGGTATTTCCTCAGCGATCTCCGTTGTCGGAAGTCCCTGGAGGTCTTTCTCCGAGTTGCCGGCGATCGGTTCTTGACCCCGATCTGCCGCCGTCTCGTCTATTGTTTTTTTATTTAATAAATTCTCGATGTTAATCCCACGAGTATACGACGGGATTTCAGTCTTTCCTATATATATATATATATATATATATATATATACTAATTTGGGTTGATTTCTTATATAATGATCGTTTTGTATATATATATATATATATATATATATATATATATATATATATATATATATATATATATATATTTATATATACAAATCGATCATTATAGAAAAAATCAACCCAAATTATACTAATAAGACCCTCATCTAGGAGTCGTGAGACCGTGATGTGGGTGAGGAGATTTAAGCTTAAGTGAGTCAGGCCTTAAAGGGTAAATGACCGTCTGAATGGGAATTAAGTTTCCAGCCGGGTAGACGGTAGCACAACCGTATGCCCGACTGGGGACTTAGAGTGAATGAGGAGAGCTACTTATAAACGGGCTCTCCAGGAAAGGTATACGAATGGGCTAAAAATGAAGGGTGAAGGAGCCTAGCCAAAACGGGTATTGCTGGATTCCCGGACATTTACCTGCCCGTCCTTGATGGGAGGGCGAGGGTAACGACTCACTTTAGTGACAAAGGAACAACTCTCCATTGCGGTTTGGTAGACCTCAATAGGTAAAGTACCCCCAATCTAAGGTGTGAGAACCATGCTGAGGGATGCATAGCACAGGGGGAGCTGTGTCGCAAACGGTTCCTTTAGGACACCAGGCTGAAATTCCGTCGTATACAAAGCTTTACCCGGCAGTGCGACTCCTCTCAGGCGGACCAAATACTTCCGCACTACTCGTGGGATTAACATGGAGAATTTATTAAATAAAACAACAGACGAGACGGCGGCAGATCGGGGTCAAGAGCCGATCGCCGACAACTCGGAGAAAGACCTCTAGGGACCTCCAGCAACGGAGATCGCTGGGGAGATACTCCAGGACGAGACGAGCTTGAATCGACATCTGAGTGGAGCACAAAGAAGGAAACTCCTGAAGCAACAGGCGATAGAGGAGGGCCGATCCGTGCCCGTTTTCGGGGCAAACAGGCAGCAGAGGAAGAGGGAAGAGAGGAGGGCCAACGCACTCGCTCAACCTTCAACTCCTGTCACTGGGGCCTCGGGGGGCAAGAGGATGGCATCTTCTTGCCTGGATGAGCCGGAGCAGGCTTCGAGACTGCTTAAGCACCCTAAGGAGAGTGGGAGTTTCGCGGCGGCGGCATCAAATCTGCCGAGAGTCATCCTCACTTGTGGGGATTATCTCGGAAAGAAGATGCCTGCTGACGTGATAGGAAAATTCAAGCAGGCGTAGTGAACTAAGTCCTGAAGATGCAAGAGGGGGACTTTGTACCCCGATTCAAAGAAACTTTTCCGAGAAAGATTACCCTTGTCTTCGTTTGCGAAGACAAGGAAACAGCGACCTGGATAGAAGGAGAAGCAGAGAATCTGGAACTAGGGGACTCGAACCTGAAGGCCAGAGTGGTAAGTGCGGAGGAGCTGAAAATCACCAAGGTGATGACTCAGCTCCCCGAGGGGGTTAAAACTGCACCGCATTTCCTGAAGCTGGTCCGGCGACAGAATGGGAGAATGGACATGTCCAAGTAGGCGGTCCTAAATCAGACGCCGGAAGACTATCTGATTGTGGGCCTAGACGAACCATCGGCCGCTACACTGAAGAGTCGGAATTACACACTCACGGCGGGTGTCGGTTCGGTGACTTTCAAGACACTGAACCACGAGAATACCGCCGTGGAGAAAGTAACGACGGCTCAAGAGGAAGCGCAGCCAAAGGTGGCACCGAAATAAAATGGCTGCCACCAAGATACGCTTCTCTCAGATTAATTTGCACCATAGCAAAAGCGCCTCTGCAGTTTTAGTAAGGAGCATGGCTAAGGTACATACAAAAAACACAGCCCTAATAACATTAATACAGCTAAATACAAGCGGAGATCTATTTGTAGGAACTAATGATGGAAATGCACGCGCGTGCATTTGCATCAAGGGTATTAACGCTTTTTTGTTACAGGAACTAAGCTCCAGGGACTGCACAACCGTCAGAGTGGACATGAGGGATGAGGAAGGCCGAGGGAGAACAATCGTGATCACTTCAGCATACCTTCCTCATGGCGAGGACATACCAACAATGGGTATGAAGAAAGTAATAGAATACTGCAGAGATAAAAAACTCGACCTGATTATCGGCTGCGACGCCAATGCTCATCATGAAGTATGGGGCAGTACAGATATTAACGAGAGGGGCGAAACTCTGCTAGAATATATTACTAGTACACAAATGGACATAATGAATCAGGGTGATGATGAGACATTTGTTACCAGTAACAGAAGACAGGTTCTAGACCTCACCCTAGCCAGCATGAACATTAGAAACCATATAAATGGATGCAGAGTGGAAGACGAACCATTTATGTCAGATCATACGACCATCTCCTTCTGGATGAAAATCCAAAAAATATGGAGTGATATTAAGAGAAATCCCAAGGACACAGCCTGGGAAAATTATAAGGAAGAACTAAACGAAAGTTTAATACACCTTCAAGGAACATATGGAACGGAATATGGACTGGAATGGACACTAGAACAGGTTCAGACAGCCATTACCAGAGCATATGAGAACAACAGCCCGTTAAAGCCGAAAGAACAACTAAACGGTGCCCCCTGATGGAACAAACACCTAGAGGCGCTGAGAAAGAAGGCCCGGAAGGCCTTTAATAAATCAAACAAAACTAAGAACCCAGAAGGATGGAAAGCGTACAAGGACATGCTAAATGATTTCAAAAAGGAACTAGACAAAGCCAAAAGAGAGAAATGGCAGAATTTCTGTTCAAATACAGAAGATCTAACAGAAATGGCTAAACTAGCCAGACTTCTAACCAAGGATAATAGTATCCGCTTACAAAGCCTTAAAGACTGGTCAGGATACTATACAGAAACAGAAGAGGAAACAATGGAACTACTTATGAGAGCAAACTTCTCGGACTTCACCAAAAGTGAGAACGAGGAGAGACATATACGTGTACCTGGGAGAACCAGGGCACGAGGAAATTCGGACTGGGCGCTGGCGACACAGATCGTCACACCAGAAAAAGTTAAATGGGCGAACAACACCTTCGAACCGTATAAAACACCGGGACCGGACGGTATTTTCCCCAAACTATTGCAGAAAGGGTGCGATGCCGTACTGAGACTGATCACGGGGATTTTCAGAGGGAGTATCGCTATCGGATATATTCCAAGAAACTGGAAACGCACACGGGTTTCATTCATACCGAAACCTGGAAAGAAGAGTTACACGTCTGTGAAGGATTTTAGACCTATTAGCCTTACCTCCTTCATGCTGAAAACGCTGGAGAGGTTGGTGGATAGGTACATAAGGGAAACGATCCTGGGAAGTTCTCCACTACACCAGGAACAACATGCATATTCGGTGGGCAAATCCACGGAAACGGCTTTACACCCTGTTGTAGGAGATATTGAAAAGGCAAAAAGCGCGAAGGAAACGGTAATTGGTGCCTTTGTGGAGATAGAAGGAGCTTTTAACAGCACCACTAGGAGAACCATTGACAGAGCCCTAGCGAAACATGGTGTACCGCTAACCATCAGAAGCTGGATAGCGGGAATGCTGAGCGGCAGGGACATTTATTGTGAATGGAAGGGAAAAACAGTATGAGGGAAGTCAACGAGGGATACCCACAAGGGGGGGTCATATCACCGCTCTTGTGGATATTCGTAGCGGACGAACTCCTACGCATACTTCACAGTGTAGGGATCTACGCTGTCAGCTATGCGGATGACTTTGCCATACTTGTTAGGGGTAATTATGAAGAAGTTTTACCGGATCTTGTTGAAAGAGCACTAAGCAAGGTCAGGGAGTGGTGCCAGACGGTATCTCTGAGGGTAAATCCGGAAAAAACAGAGATAGTAGTCTTCACCACTAAATATAAATGTAAAATCAACAGAAAGGTTAACTTCTACGGGAAAGAAATACCGTATGTAGATAGAGTTAAATATCTAGGAATATATCTAGATAAGAAACTAACCTGCTAGCAGCATGTTAAGCAGCAATGTGGAAAGGTGCTAAACATATTCATGCAGTATAGAGCGGCTATTGGCACAGGATGGGGGCTAGAACCCCAGAAAGCCTTATGGATATACGAGGCAATACTGAAACCAAAGCTTACCTATGCTGCAGTAATATGGTGGAAAGCAGTCGAAAATAAAACCGCAAAAGCAAGCCTGGACCATGTACAGGCGGTCATATTGAGGGGAATTTTCGGGGTGCGAAGAAGAACCCCCACAGCCGCCGTCAGGATGTTGCTGGACATGGAGGGCCTTGACTTAAATATTAAGGAGATGTCCGCCAGGTCGGCATACAGACTGATGTGGGTCGCGTGGTGGTCAGAGAAAGGAAACGGACATACCACAATTCGGAGGAAAATGCTGGGTGAACCAATCTTTGGAAAGCCCCATGATCGAATTAATAAAATATTCCAATTCGGGCAACGTTACAAAACGAAAATACCGAATAGAGAGGAATGGAACAACCAAAACTTTGGACATGGAGACATCTGGTTCACAGATGAATTTAAAACGGACAATGGTACGGGAATTGGAATCTGTGGTCCCAAGCGACGGGAGAACGCAGCCTACAGCCTGGGACGACACAACACTGTACTACAGGCGGAACTAACCGCCATAGAGATCTGTGCGAGGAACTTAGTACAAAAAAGGGTCGAAAGCAGAGACATCCAAATCTGCTCCGACAGCCAAGCAGCTATCCTAGCTCTTGGTAAACCTAGCATTACGTCAGCCTTGGTCAAGGACACGAAAATATCCTAAACGAATTGACCAGAGTAAACAAGATCTGCATTACCTGGATTCCTGGACACTCGGGAATAAAAGGGAATAAAAGAGCAGATCAGCTTGGAAGGCAGGCAGCAAATAAAAGCGGACAGCCAGAAAGGGAGATAGGAATACCATACCAGGAAGGCTATGACGCGATTAGGAAAAAATTAGTAAAAGAAAGATGGAATCTATGGAAAAACTCCACAGGATATAGATGGTCCAAAGAACTACTGGGGAAACATATCACCGAGTGGGGAAAAAGAAATAATCAGCTTGGATAAATGCAGGGCACGCATCGTACTGGGTCTATTAACTGGACACAGTGACCTACGGTGCTACTTATACAAAACACAGGGAACAAGCAACCTGTATAGATGGTGCAACGAAGAAGAGGAGACCCCCAGCCACTTCCTCTGCAAATGTCTCAATCTATCCGGACATCGACAGAGATAGCTTAGGAACGGGATCTTAGATCTCGAGACTTTCAAGGAGGTAAACACGAGCAAACTGCTTGCTTACTGCAAATCTGTAGGTTTCGTGGAGCCGCCTCAAGTTCAACCCGGGGGGATAGGAATACAATGGTGAAAACTAAGTGTCCCTGAGGTATTAAACATCCCTGCACCTTCTAATAAAAAAAATACTAATAAGAGGTCCTATACTACCAAAGATAAACCAAAGATAAATAGATAGTAATTGTCAAATCAATAAATATATAAAAATATATTAAAGTAAAATCATAATATAAAAATATATGCTATATAGTAATAAGAATATTATGGTATAATCACGTTACGCATAGCGAATTAAGTGCTTGCCACTTCACGTCAAGCGAACAGCGGCTTAGAATACGCTACTAATATAGGATAAAATAATATTTGTAATAATAACTACTTAACATATATATAAGTAGCTAATCTCGTTGCACATAGTGAATTAAGAGCTTGCCACTTCACGCCAAGTAAAAAACGAACGATGAATTAGAATACTCTACTAATATAAAATAAAATAATAATAGTAATAATTATCTAACAATATATATATATATATATATATATATATATATATATATATATATATATATATATATAAATATATATATGACGTTCCACGTCAACCGGAACACCGCCCTGCCCAAAATTCCTTTCGACCTAAAAATTGTTTATGTACTTTCGATACGCGATTGAGAGGTAGGTCCTCCGATCTACGTGAGGAACATTATTGACAGAGCGTATTTTTATGTATTTTGAGCTGCTAAACACGAATCCGATCCTCTTTTTTACCGATACCTCAAGCGTTCGTCCTGAACCTCAAACAACACCCAAAAATTGCTGTTTCACGCGGTTGAGTGGTAGGTCCTGGGATCTACATGAGGAAAATTATTGACAGAGCATATTTTTATGTATCTTGAGCTACTGAACACGATCAAATGAATCTTGAGCTGCTGAACAATCAAAACATATAAATGATCTGAAAAACAATTTACGGGAGAACAAAGAGCTTCTGGAAATGGATTATTCTGAAAATTTTGCTTATGTAGTTCAGAATGCTGCTCAACAATTTCATTTTAACAATACACAGTGTGCAATACATGTTACAGTACTATATTACAGAGAAGATAATTAAATAAGGCATTGTAGTTTTATAGTGTTTCTGAATGTACTACTCATGATACGTCCGCAGTTTATATTTTACAAGGAAAAATTATTCCTGAAATAAAGAAAAGATTTCCAAAAATGAATAAGATTATATACGTCACAGATGGTGCAAAGCAACATTATAAAAACATATATCAAATGATAAACTTGGTAAATCATGAGTTAGATTTTTAAATAACGGCAGAGTGACATTTCCAGTGCTATTGCTCCTGGAAAGGGTTTATGTGACGGAGTAGGGGCCGTGTTAAAAAGAGAAGCTATTCGTACCAGCTTGCAGGCCAAAGCTGCTGACGCGATTTTAAAGTCAAAACAACTTTATGACTGGGCGAGACAAAAGTTCCAAACAAAACATTCATTTACTATTCCCAAAAAGATTATGAAAAAATATCAAGATCACTAAAGAAAAGATTCTCAACTGCACCATCTGTTACAAAAATTTCGGAAAGACACGCGTTTTTAGTTTCTTCAGACAAATAATTACTGTGCTTATATACCCTACTGCACTAAATCCATTATCAATAATACAATATTAATAATTCAATTTTTAAAATATTAAACAAAATAATACAAATGTACAAAAAAAGACAATAATTAAAAAATTAAAAACTTTAAAAAAATTAGAAATTACAAAATAAAAAAAAACAAAGTAATGCGGGCTTTGTAATAAAGACAGTCTCAACCCTGTAAAACGCAGAGAGCGTTCATTGGAATCAATAAAAAAGTTGCATAATAACTATATATCAGTAAGCAGTTATTTTAATTGAATATACTTTAGTAGAAGTAAACAAATAAAATTTAGTTTCGTGTTAATATTCAGCGACTCAAAATTCATAAAAATAGTGTCCGTCGATAATGTTCCTCAATAGACTTACGCTTTCTACCGCGTAAAACAGCAATTTTGGAGTATTTTTTGAGGTTAGGGATAAACGCTTGAGGTATCGGTAAAAAAAGAGGGTCGGATTCGTGTTCAGCAGCTCAAAATACATAAAAATAGTCGTTGCTTGTAATTTTTTGGAACTCCTGTGATTTCTAACAGCTTGATCATTGCGTAAAGTAGTATTTCTTTAAGGTTAGGGAACGTGCAGCTCCGTCTGAAAACGAAATTTTAAAAAATATATATATATATATATATATATATATATATATATATATATAGGGGGTACCCCCCTGCTCGCTCCGCTCGTCAACCCCCAAAGCATCATGAAATTTTTTGTTTTTATGAAGGTTTTCTATTTTTCCACACCACCCGGGAGGTAAATAGATTGGCGCGTTTTTTTGTTTTGTTAATTAAGCTTTTTTATACATTCAAATTTATGTTTTATTTAATTCATTTATACATAAATATATGTAACTCATATTTACATTTATTTATATTTAGTTTTAAGTATTGTATTTTTAACATATATATTTATTTTAATTTTGTTTTTTATTTGAATGTAATATTGTAAAGCTCTTTTTAATTCGTATGTAATAATCTGTATATGTAAATTTAATATTAATGAATATAATTAAAAAAAAATAATTCTTTTGAATGTAATAAGAATTTACATTACTTTAATTTTTGTTTTAAATTAACAATATATCTTGTTATATTATATTATGAAAAACCTAAAAATTTCACTCATATAAATCTAAATTAATTTGCATGTATTTTATTTATGTGTTATACTTTTTACATATTTTTTAGATTTATAATAATAATAATGAAGATGAATCCGAAAATGTATTTTATAAAATTTAAGTCTTATAAATCTAAATATGGTAGCATGTATTTTATTTGTAATAAAGTGCATACTTTTTGCATATTATTTAGATTTATAAGAATAATTTATATTATATTAATCAAAAATATAACATTTAAAACATAAGTCTTATAAATCTAAAACAAATTGCATGTATTTTAGTTATGCATACTTTTTGCAAATTATTTAGATCTGTAAGAGTATATAATAAAATGGAAAAGATTATAATAATTCAATTTCATTAATATCATTACATGTATAATATGTATATATGTATAATATGTATATAGAAAAAAAAACAAAAATAAAAAATGATAATTAATAGAAATAAGTAAATAAGGAGGGCATGAAGAGGGCTGGGAGGAGGGCTGTGAGGAGGATACAAAGAGGAGGGGCGAGGAGGGTCGAGGAGGGCAAAAAATAAGATCAAAATAACGTATTTTTTGAAACGATATTACCTTGTTTTGAGGAGGAGAATGAGGAAGGCAACATGATGGGCGAGGAGGGGCGAGGAGGGCGTAAATCTTATAAGATTTACAAACAACTGTATAATATACGAAGATATGTATATATATATATGTATATATATTAGAAGTTGTTAGTAATCACATAAAGAATACACAAAGAATTTTTTAGCTCGAAACATTCAGAATTAAGGGACTAACTGTATTTTTAAGTGCATCAGCTCTAGACGGTTACTGAAAATACCATCATCTAAGCGTTTATTTTGTCTTTTTATAACTGGAAGAATGTTTTGAAACCTAACAGATATCGAAACTTGATGTTATAACCAAGTTATATCCATTTAAGTAAAACAATTTACATTAGATAACATACAAAATTAAATCTTTAAACGGGGTTTTCTCGCCACTAATTTTCATAACGTTCAATAGTAGCTTGCGCATGAGGTTTTTATGAATCTTTCTGAAAGTTTCAGAAAGTATACCTTAGTATATGTAGAACATAAACTGTTGACTAAGTCAAATGAAAACTAAATTGTTTTGAGAAAGTAGAAGACGATTTTTTAAATTCTTACCCTCGGCGTCCTTGACTTCCATTCGTGCTCAATCATCATCCTCGTTTAGAAAAAGCCAAGTTTCCCACCTAGTTGTACCATGTACTATTTATTCAGTTTTTTCAAGATATTATGTAAAAAGTACAAAATATTAAAATTTAAAATATATTTGAGAAATATTCAAATTTAAAATATATTTGAGAAATTAGAGGCCTCTTAATAATACATTCATATAGCGAACAATGTATCTCATTTTTAAGCTAATTACAACACATTGAAGGGGTTTCAAGAAGAACATTTTAATTAAATATACTTTGTATTTAGCTAAAATAGCTATTTAAACAAAAATGGATATACTCTTCTTATTTTTTTACAGAAACATATAGTTTTTAATATAGAGAATATATTCCCAAAAGTTTCAGATTGCAATTCTGTTTTTAAAAGTGTTTACAGTGGGGTTTATACGTTCTCGTTGAGTAGATCAGAGCAGGTAATCGAGCACTCTAAACCGGGTTTCTTTAAAATAAATATGTTTTTTATTTTTTTTTGCGGATATTAATAGTTTTTTACGTAGAGAATGTATTTCTAAAGTTATAGATTGAAATTCGATCTGTAAATGTATTTACAGTCGAATTAATGCTTGCGCATCGTACAGGGAACCAAGAACTTAAAAAGCGATTTCCTGAAAATAATATTTTTAAATCGGCGAGTGATGGGCGTTACTTTTAAGAAGGGGGTATTAAGTACAACATTTTGATGTAATTTAACTCAAGTATTTATACTTAGACTTATCCATGTACCTTATCTAAACGTATCTTTCTATTTTATTACATTTTTATATGCTTTAGGATCTCAAAAGTATGTAAGAAAGGTTTCGAAAAGCAATTTGTAACATTATTAGATCCATGAACACTTTTGTGCAGATTACTTAAACGCTAGAGTTTTGTGTTTTTTTTTTCAAACGGTGGCGGTCTTTAAAAATAAAGATTACAAATTTATTACATATTTCTACTCCTTGGGATTTTAATAAACTGTAAAAATGTTTTAGATAGGAATTCGGAAAGTTCTGTGAACTACAAAAGTTTAATGCGGATACGCTCAGCAATTAAAATCCCGATTTTCTTAGTGCTACTTTTTTTTACACGGGGAGGATCTATAACTCCGTCAATTCTTAATCGATTACTTACCGATACTTTAAATTATTACGAGAGCTTTGTAACATAGTAACAATTTGTAATATGAGAATAATATTATCTGCAGTTAAGCGTAGGGGTTTTACAATTGCCTTATTCCTTTTCGTAAAGTGTTGAAAAAAAAAAACAGGAAAAAAAGTCATGTTATTTATAGCAGTATAAAAGATATATTATAAATATTACAATTACATTCAAAGAAAATGCTTTGATAAAAGCTGTTTTTTCTTCCGCCACCGTTTCCCCCTTAATAGAAGTACAACTAAAGCTATTTGTAAATAACGGTGAAAGTGAGAGGCATCCGGTGGATGATATTAAGCAATGGGCAATGATGGGTAGCTCTTTCCTTCGTCATCACATAAAATTGATAAAGATAAATGATTATATCGAAAACCAAGAAGTATTAGAATGAATAACTACCGATTTGCTTCTATACTTTGTGCCAAAAAAAGGGTCCCCGAGTTTTATCCAAATGCATGACCCGCAGGTCCGATACTCTCCCAGTAAACAAAGACTAGTCATCAGTATGAATGTGGTTATAGCAGGAGGTGATTTATTATAAAAATATTATAACTTCTTAACATGGCGGCATTTTTAAACTGGATTTCTCTGTATCAAAAGTTCACTCCAATAACTTTTTCCAGTACCGTTAGTTTCGCAGATTCTAAAAACTCGATTATGCATCTTTCGGTCGGTAAAATTTTTTGGTTGAAAATTTGAATTTTTAATTTAAATTCGCACCTTCTAAAAATATGGGCAAAAAATATTTCGATTTTATTCTGCTTCCTATCAGGATTTTGCGTTTTCTAAAGTGTGTAAAGTAGAACAGCTTAATCCATTAGAATTAAAGATACAGCGTGAGCATTGATAAAATAAGTCGTTTAGGAAAAATCGCGTTTTAAGGGGAGAGACCGGCTAGATTTCAGCCTAGTGATTTCAGCCTTTTCATAACATAATTTTCACGGTGAATAAGATCGTGCATTCAGAATTCTATAAAAAAAATTGTTTTCAGAAATTATGATTTTCTTTTTAGATATTGTCAACTATTCTGAAAATCCATATTAGAAGCTGTTGCTAATCACATAAAGAATACACAAAGAATTCTTTATCTCGAAACATTCAGAATTAAGGGACTAACTGTATTTTTAAGTGCAGAAGCTCTAGACGGTTACTGAAAATACCATCATCTAAGCGTTTATTTTCTCTTAATATATATATATAGTTATATTCCAGTTATATATATATGCTTTTATCAAAGCATTTTCTTTGAATGTAATTGTAATATTTGTAATATATCTTTTATACTGCTATAAAGAACATGACTTTTTTTCCTGTTTTTTTTTTTCAACACTTTACGAAAAGGAATAAGGCAATTGTAAAACCCCTACGCTTAACTGCAGATAATATTATTCTCATATTACAAATTGTTACTATGTTACAAAGCTCTCGTAATAATTTAAAGTATCGGTAAGTAATCGATTAAGAATTGACGGAATTATAGATCCTCCCCGTGTAAAAAAAAGTAGTACTAAGAAAATCGGGATTTTAATTGCTGAGCGTATCCGCATTAAACTTTTGTAGTTCACAGAACGGTTTTATTAAAATCCAGTTTATTAAAATCCCAAGGAGTAGAAATATGTAATAAATTTGTAATCTTTATTTTTAAAGACCGCCACCGTTTGAAAAAAAAAACACAAAACTCTAGCGTTTAAGTAATCTGCACAAAAGTGTTCATGGATCTAATAATGTTACAAATTGCTTTTCGAAACCTTTCTTACATACTTTTGAGATCCTAAAGCATATAAAAATGTAATAAAATAGAAAGATACGTTTAGATAAGGTACATGGATAAGTCTAAGTATAAATACTTGAGTTAAATTACATCAAAATGTTGTACTTAATACCCCCTTCTTAAAAGTAACGCCCATCACTCGCCGATTTAAAAATATTATTTTCAGGAAATCGCTTTTTAAGTTCTTGGTTCCCTGTACGATGCGCAAGCATTAATTCGACTGTAAATACATTTACAGATCGAATTTCAATCTATAACTTTAGAAATACATTCTCTACGTAAAAAACTATTAATATCCGCAAAAAAAAATAAAAAACATATTTATTTTAAAGAAACCCGGTTTAGAGTGCTCGATTACCTGCTCTGATCTACTCAACGAGAACGTATAAACCCCACTGTAAACACTTTTAAAAACAGAATTGCAATCTGAAACTTTTGGGAATATATTCTCTATATTAAAAACTATATGTTTCTGTAAAAAAATAAGAAGAGTATATCCATTTTTGTTTAAATAGCTATTTTAGCTAAATACAAAGTATATTTAATTAAAATGTTCTTCTTGAAACCCCTTCAATGTGTTGTAATTAGCTTAAAAATGAGATACATTGTTCGCTATATGAATGTATTATTAAGAGGCCTCTAATTTCTCAAATATATTTTAAATTTGAATATTTCTCAAATATATTTTAAATTTTAATATTTTGTACTTTTTACATAATATCTTGAAAAAACTGAATAAATAGTACATGGTACAACTAGGTGGGAAACTTGGCTTTTTCTAAACGAGGATGATGATTGAGCACGAATGGAAGTCAAGGACGCCGAGGGTAAGAATTTAAAAAATCGTCTTCTACTTTCTCAAAACAATTTAGTTTTCATTTGACTTAGTCAACAGTTTATGTTCTACATATACTAAGGTATACTTTCTGAAACTTTCAGAAAGATTCATAAAAACCTCATGCGCAAGCTACTATTGAACGTTATGAAAATTAGTGGCGAGAAAACCCCGTTTAAAGATTTAATTTTGTATGTTATCTAATGTAAATTGTTTTACTTAAATGGATATAACTTGGTTATAACATCAAGTTTCGATATCTGTTAGGTTTCAAAACATTCTTACAATTACAAAGAATAAAAAAATTAAATAAAATTTGCTTAATATTTTGACCAAAACCACCAGTAGAACCGGTAGAGTCCTACCTTAATTGAACAGTCATATATGTCAAATTCTGACATAAAACCAGCTATATTTGAATGTTTTTCATTAGTTTCGTATTTGATCATTTTTCAAGAAACGAAAATCATTTTGAATGTTTGTTCGGAATACAGTCTGCAGAAAAATTGGCAAATCTAAGATACTAAAGTATAGCAAATTATTTCAGTCTAAGAGATTTATAATTTTATTAACACATGGAAGACGGGGCCCTTTTTCCTTGCATGTAAATCGGATGTAAAATTGCTCATTTCGAGCGTGGTTGCCAAACCTGTGTAGAAATGGCTTCATTAACTCCCTATGGAGGAAATAACTATCTTCCTTGCTTGTAAAGAATATCAATTCAAAAATATTTCAAAATTTACATTTAATATCTATTTTTAATTATATTTTGTATGCGAGTGGCGCACGACTCATAATTCGCCACTTTTCATCCGCCATACACACATAGGAAAGGTTCTATATATGCACGTATTAAGGGGGTCGTCTCGTGTAAACGGCTAAAAGAAACTAATTTTTAATTATTTATTTCAAGAATAGTATTTATTTAAACTCCTCATAACTTTTTGCCTATTATGAGAGCATATTAGGAAAGTAAAAAAATTTTTTTTTGTTTATAAATAATGCATATATACATACAGGGTGGGCCATTTTAATCTCCGCACCTAAATTTCTCCGTTTCTAAGCGTGGTATCATAAGTGCCATTTTTATTGTTATTGATGGTGAGACCTTGTAAAGGTCTATGAGGTTAAACTACACAAGTTTTTACCTTTCTGACCTTGAAATGACCTTATGGAGGTCACGAAACAAAGTAAGGTTGTTGTGATTAATGTTTGAGGCAGAGAGGTTATTTGCTTCGACCAGAAAGCCGCAATAATTCAGAGAAAAAGCATATTATCGTTTTTCAGACGTTTGACCTTGATTTTTTACCTCTCTAAGGTCACAAAACAAAATTTTCTCAAAGACATTTTCGATGTAGAATTTTCCGCTCCTTTCAATTCCGGGATAAAAATTAGGGGTTTCCATTTTAAAAAATCAAGTTGACCTTGAAATAACCTTGAAGATCAAGTTCAAGGTTAAGTTCAAGGTCACCAATGTTTGACCCCCTTTGCCCTTGTCAACTTTTGTCTGAACTTTTTTTCGATAACACGCTTAGGAACGGAGAAATTTAGGTGCGGAGATTACAATGGCCCACCCTATATATATAGTCTAGCGTTGTAATAGCTTCGACTATGGAGGCGTAAAACGGCGGGCGTTCTGTGACGGATTGAAAACGTCTAAAACAAAAAAAAAACAAAAAAAATTATTTATTTTATAAGATTGTCAGCGACTGTACCTAGAATAATAATAAAAAACGTTAAATTAATAAAATAGTGGAACTTAGAAAAAAAGTAGAAATTTTCACCAAAATAATTTGCTTTTATTTTGCAATAACAATTATATTGTTCAATAATATGTTGATTTTATAGATACAGTAGGTGATTAATGTAATTTTCTGTATGTATGCACCGGATTAGCATGATTAAATGAATATTTTTCACGTTATCTTCCTCGCCAGTTTGAAAAATGTCGCTTTGGGAAAAACATATTTAAAGTTCGCGGTCATGAAAAGTATAAGTTTTGGATAATTAAAGCTGTTTTGCGCTAATCTGCGATATCTGGTCCATACAGCAAACCCTCAGCTTCCTCATAAAATTGTTCTTGCTCGATGCGTTTTAGCCGCATATCGTTTTGAATATTTCACACTTGCATTATTTTCAAAATTGCAAAATAGTCTTCATTGAACACAGCGGAAGATATAGATGGAGCAATTTCTGAAATTTTTACACCGGAATTCAATTACTTTGGAGCCAAGCGCCGAACGGTAGAGTTAAAGCTCTCATTTGTGTTTTGTGAATGACCGTCTAAGCATCTCTGTAGAAGATTTTTTTTTTATAAGTCTTGATATATAGGTAGTATATACTTTTAAATATCGGGATGAAGCGGGTCTGGGTGGTTGAACAATCCTCCTGTAGCTTCTGCAATGCGCCATTTACACCAGCTATTTCGATCGTCTCGCGCGCTCCAGCTTGCCGCTCCTTACCTGCTCGACGTGCGGCGAACAAACTCGGCTGTAACTCCATTTAGAGATTAAATTTCGATCTAAAACTTTCGAAATATATTCTCCACATACATACGCATTGATTTAAATAAAAAAAAAGTGATTTTTTGAACCATTAAGACGAGACGACCCTCTGAATAATAATATATGTGCTTCTCGGGACGCGCGGGAAATGTAGAATACATTGATCTATATGCGAGGATATATGTATGTAAAACCAATGCGCGCTTCTTTTTTACGCTTAAGCACGCTCACCTGCTGATGGATTTATTATATATTTGCTTTAAACTTTAACAGAATATTATTAAGAGTATTATCTATGCACCTGCAAAACTATAAGAACCGTTGTAACGGTCCAGTGTTTTACCTGTTTTATAATTGCAAGGAAAAAACGCGTTCGCGTACTGACTCGATTTGTCGTAGTTTGTTTCTTTTTAAACCCCTTTCCTTTTCCTTTTGCTCTCGGGTCTAACGGGGCCCAGGCTAATTTTATGCCTAAGCCTCGTGATCCGCCCCCCCTGTTGCTCCTCGATCCTCTCGAATCGCTAATGCGTACCGCCGAGGAGAGAAGCGTTGTCTTTTCCTAACTCTTTTTGTGGCCGCGCTCGGTGCACTTTAAGCGACAGAGCGAATGCTCTATCAAGCCCAGAGTTTCCGTACGCTGGCCTTTTGGCACAGTACACGCGTCGAGTACGCGTGCTGTGATACTTTTTTATGATTTTCCTTTTGTTTTCTTTAGACGCTGTAGTCGCTCAGCGAGAAGCGAGCGACTAAGGTCTGGATGATTGCTGCAAGCAATTTCTTTTGTATTCTTTTTCTTTTATTATTTTTTTTATAGACGCATAGAGGGAATAAGAGTTTTCAGAAATGAAGAATAAATCAAGTATGTAGATATATATCAAGTGTGGTTTTATTTTCAGCTTTCTTAAGTGTAATGGAATTTAAATTGACGCTCTACCACGTACATATATATATAGAAGCTCACATATACAAATTTCGCCTCAGGAAAGCTGACAATGGGAGAGAGGCTTGAGATTATTTTAGCTCTTATTCGGATCTATCGTCATGGTCTAGCCAAATGGGCGCGGGCCTCGTTCGACCTCACCCGCGACAGAGCTGAAGCTCTATCAAGCGAGCGAAGGAACAGAGTGCCCCAGCGACTGTCCGCCCGGGTATTTATATTTTTCGCGGCTCTCTCCATCTCTCTCATTCCCACCTTTCCTTCCTTCCTTCAGCTCTCCCCACCGCAAAGGGCCCAGCTGCGCCGCTCAATTTTCGCGCCGCTCGCGTTCTCGCACTGCAGGTAATACTGCCCGTCGGTAATATGCCGGCGCGCCCTGCAAACGCGCGCTTACCATCGTGGCCTACGTGCATATAATGCACGTTGGGTTAGGTTTTAATTCTCAAAATAATACTCAGTACGATCGGGGTGTTACACCGTGATGGTACAAAAATGAAAATATTCAATGTCAAAGTTGCGAGTCTTAACATGCAAGGTATATGTTAAGCGTGTGTAAAAGAGACATTTTAATGTATAGCCACATAAATGAATTATATATTACCCTGTAAAACTAATACGTTGTAAGAATTACTACCGATATTACACAAAACAAGAAAACCTATGGTTAGCGGTCACCTTTTAATGATATGGCTCAGTAAATATTGTTGCCTGTGTTATTAGTATATTTATATTATGGTACAGTCTGTATAAGAAAAGTTTATACCACACTTTAGTTTTCTGCCTTATTTCTAAACTTTTTAGTTGCTTTTAAAATTTTAACATTTTAATATATGAACTGAAAACATTAAGATATAAGTATTGCCGTCTAACGATGATATGAAATATAAATTAACTTTTTAACCTTATTGACACCGGAGAACTACTTTAAGTTTGAATTATTTACCGTGAAAGTTATTTTATTTGAAAGTTACATTATTCCATTTGTCACATACACTAAGAAATATCGCAAAAACGAAAACGAATCGATTGTATACAATGTATCAATATTACGTACAATAAGTAGGTGGCTCCTGCATAAATATGTACCTTAAGTATAATTTATATAATAATTTATTTTCATATTATAATATAAGAAATAATGTACTATAAAAGAAGGATACTTTAAGTGATGAAAAAATAAATTATTTAGAAAAATGTCCATATTATAAAAGTAATTATCGTCAACGAGAGAAATATTTAACAAAACACTGCAGACTTTTTTATCTCTTATTCGATTTTAGTTTTGATGGTCTCATTCTGTTAATTCTTAGAATAATTTCAAGCGGACTTATCGATGTAAAAATTGGAAGAATTCGAGAAACTTGCAAAGTTTCGTCCTATTGTTTATAAAACACATGCACTAACTTATAAATAATTGGCTGTAACTTTGCAGATTTATCAATTTTCTTCAATTTTCATATTGGTAAATCCCCCTGAAATCATTTACGGAACAAAATGCGATGTTCAAAATTAAAATCGAATAAGAAATAAAAATGTATGCAGCGTTTTGTTGAATATTTCTCTATTTGACGATAATTACTTTTGCAATATGGAAATTATGTTGAAAACATTTTTTTTCAGTACTTGACGTATCCTTCTTTAATATTATATCATTTCTTAATATTTTGAAGTGTGCCTTTAACGTAGAAAGGCATAAGTTATATAATTAAAAAGATAAAAGTTTTGACAATGATCTATTTTTTATGTTTTAATGATTTTATGCAGCTTGTATTAAGCTATTATATTTTTACTGACAAAACAAGGTACAAAAATACATGTAATATTATGATAATTATTATTTATTAGCTGTTAACTACAATTATCTTCGCAATAGTCGAAAGTACTGTCGGTTATTTTGTTGCTGTATTTGAGGTTATTTCAGTGGTTTTAACTACTTTCATTAAAAAGTTGCATTCTTGATGATAACACAATGCATAGAAATGCGCCATAGCGTCAATTTGTTAATAATAATTACTTAACAATCGAGTCAATATCCTGCTGGTGCGCGCGACACGCAACACGTGTGTGCGACTTACCGCAGCGCTTATCTTTGGGTCGGCCCATGACCACTCGCTGCTGTAGCCTTAACCTGGTGCAGCTGTGAAGGATTTTCCCACGAATACGTCGTATGCACGAGGATTACGAATTTGTGCAGAGTTTCCTCGACGCACTAGTTTTCGCGACCTGAAAGGAGCGCGAAAACATGAAGGCTAATTCACTCGCAACGCTAATAGCAATTTAGCTCCATTTGTCGGCCTAACTCGATGCGGGGAGCAGGCGGGTCCGCGTTTATTAATGACACACTGATTTAAGAAATAACAAAATAATAAAATATATTCTGTAATGATTAATAAGAAGTTGCAACGGAGATGACAATAATGATTTTAACTATAACGTCGGTGAACAAAATAAAGAATAATATAAGCGCGCGCAGGTCGAACGTCACGCGCTTGCTCTGCATGATCGTTTCCGAGCATGCCGTCGGTACGAGAGAGGACTTCGAACAAGCACGGGTCTCTTCTATCGCGGACTATTCGGAGCCCTTGTATTCTGGGGCACGGCACACAATCCGTAGCGTGACCCTTTGTGTCAGCGCGTGTACCCCAGGGCTAGCCCTTACCTGTCAACGATGGAATGCGTGAAACGGAGATGAAATGCCGATGCCCAGCCGTCTCTTTCCCTCTCTGCGGTCGCCGCTATCTCTCCTACTCTCGACTTCTTTTCTCTCTGTATCTCTCTCTCTCTCTCTCTCTCTCTCTCTCTCTCGTTCTCGCTGTTCAAGGCTTCTCACCTCTTGCCGCTCGTGCTGAGGGTAGTGAGGACGACTCCTCCACTCGCTACCTCTTCGCCCACGCACGAAAAAAAGGCTCACTGTAAAGTGAGAACACGGCTAGATGACGGCGAGAGTCTTCGTAGCGGGGTGCGCGGCGCGAGAGCAACAGTCGTAATGGCGTTCTTCCGTGGCCTCGACCGCGTCCCCCCGCGTCTCTCTCTCTCTTTCTCTCTCTCTCTCTCTCAGTCTCTCTCTCTCTCTCCGTCACTCTCTCTCTCTTTCTCTCTCTCTCTCAGTCTCTCTCTCTCTCTCTCTCTCTCTCTCTCTCTATCTCTCTCCCGTCTTCCCACGTATTGTCGCGCGCGAGTTTGAAATGGCGTACCATGGCCCTTTCGCGCTTTCTCGTTCGCGAGTTATTCGCGGCTCGTTACAATATATATATATATATATATATATATATATATATATATATATATATATATATATATATATATATATATATATATATATATGTTTGTAAGATGCGTGTGCATCATACGTATATATATATACTCGCAATGGTTTGACCCACGTGTCATACTAGCGCCACTAAACGGCAGAATACCCTTCTTATACACAACGCCAGCAGGCTTGGACGGAGAAGCGAGCAGTATATGTATGTATACAGTTTACAGAACGGCGGCAAGCCTGGAGGGAGAGCGACGATATGCTGTGTGGAGTGTGGCTGTGTCTCTGCGCGAAGCTGGTGTGCTACGCGGAGCTATGTGCGCGCGCGGTGTCTGTGCACAGAGTTACAGTATATCTATATATTTCGAAGAGTTAATCGTATTCGTAATGTCAGAGCAGTGGAGGGAGAGCGAGCTGCAAGCTGGAAGGAGCTGGAGCCGTAGCATGCACTCTGTTTTCATAACAGTAGAAGGAGTGGGAGAGAACCGAAAAAGTGTGGACTTTCTTCCCCTTACCGCATTATATTCTTCTTCTCAGTTTTTCCCCTCATTTTGTTAGATATCTTCTCCTCATATTTTTCACACCCCTGACATAAGATGTATTCTACATAAAAAATACGGTGTGTAACAGGGGGGGTGGCAATTTCTAGCTTGGGTGATGATTTTAGCACTCTGTTTTGTCTTGGGCGCCTTCGGCGCCCTCGTCTCCGAATCATGCAAAATCATCATACCGTCTCTAGAAATAGCCTACTCCGCCTTTGTTGCACAATATACTATTATTAATATTTTAAATGTTCTGTTATAATTCGATGTTATTTACTCTAGGTAATCTATATTATAAGTAATTGTACGAAGTTTCATATAAAAGCTGATTGAGACCTTTAATTTGAGTGGTCGAAGCACTTTTAAGGACATTCTGATCTAAAGTTATACTCAATTGAAATTTATAAAAAAAATTAGATGGTAAATGAGAAAACGCAAATTCGAGCCACAGTTTATCCAATAGTTTGCAGTCACCCGTTAATACCTAATTTTTTTATAAATTTTAATTCCCCATAACTTGTTACCTGAAGATTCTTAAAAGTGCTTTGATCACGCAAATTTAAGGTCTTAATGTCTGCTTTTATATAAAATTTCGTACAATTACCTATAACGTAAATTACTTGTTGTAAATTACAAGTACATAGACTAAAATAATTAGTATATTTAAATATCCTAATGTTTGCTACTTTGTCTGCAGATTAAATTTTAACAAAGATTGAAAATAAGTTTCGTATTTGGAAAATGATGAAATACTGACCTGATGAAAATGATTCAAATGTAGTTCGATTTAGGTCAAATTTTAATATATATATATGACTGTTCTCTTAAAGAAAAAAAATATTCCGGTGACAAGGACGCACTTGATTATCCGTTATGGGCTACGATAAATAGTCAAAAACTTTTATATCTTCATTAAATAATTTTTAGTAATCTTTTTCAAGATATTAAGTAAAATGTACAAAAATCAATCTCTTATTGTTCACTTCAAGTGACCAGCGAACATTATATCTCATTTTTAAGCTAATTGCAACATATTAAAGGGGTTACAGGAAGAAAATTCGAAAGTTGGGAAATTTTCGATCATTGTACAGTTGAAGGGAATTCGTAAAATATGAAATGTTAACTTAAAAAAAAATTGGATAAAGAGTTTGTAGATCTCAAAGACTGGAAACTACACAATGAAATCATTTCTAAAAATCATAAAAGAAAATTGTACATGGCATTATAAATACCTGTATAGCTTAAGTAGAAATAAACATTGATATAAATATGAAACAAAAATACTTTTCCTTTCAATTCTC
Organism: Gastracanthus pulcherrimus; assembly: GCA_949152435.1. Lineage (NCBI taxonomy): Eukaryota > Metazoa > Arthropoda > Insecta > Hymenoptera > Pteromalidae > Gastracanthus > Gastracanthus pulcherrimus. The sequence goes on along the minus strand of OX424575.1, from coordinate 113,898,830 downwards.
CTAATTTACTGTGATAATTGTGAAACGCATATTAAATGATTTATCTCCAATAGTCCGCTCTTTAGATATATGCGTAAAATCAGTTTTTATTAACATTACCGAATCTTCATGCAGGTAAAAGGAGAACATCAATTTTGCGGAACTCGGATTTGATGAGGCTTTGGACCGTGTTTTCAAGTACTTGAAACTGAAGCCTCGCACCGATAGTTCGTTCTGATTGGCCCTTGTATTCGAGATATAAGTTATTTTACTTTGAATACACGTTATGTTAGTGAAAAATGGGTACCTCTGCTTGTGATAATAACTATACATGTATTATTACCAAAAAATAACCCACATGATGATAAAAGTATGCAGAAACAGCTTTAATTTAAGCTTTGTTTCGTATGAAAATATTAATCTGACCTGAAGTTACTAACAATGAAAGATGGTGATTGAAACCTCATGAATATTCGAGGAAATTAAACTGTTTTAATATCGTTCCTTTTTCATGCATTTTCAGTCGCCATGTTCAATTAAGGGTCAGGCTTGGGTGAAACTCAAAAAAAGATTTTTTTTTTAGTCCAGAAAACTTTTAATAATATCTTAAATTTTACCAATATAAAACATCAAAATTTTGATCCTACATGTCATAATAAACCACTATTTTCAATACCATATTTATTAAATGAATTTGTATCTCACACGATTCTAGATTCTTTTTTGTAGATCCAACCATTTTTTTTAATGACATATACTAACATTACTGCCCTTATCTAGATAAAGGGTTGTCGGCCCGATATTCGCCACCGAAAAATTCGGAAAGACATTTTCTTAAAGTGTCTCCGAAAAATTCGGACTGACGGGGATTCGAACCCACGTCCCTTCAGTGGCCGTTTTCTTAAGAGGTACACAATCACCACTTGAGCCATCGACCGCCCCATTAATATAAAATTTTTTTTTAAACAATATCCACAATATTAATTTTTTTTAAAGAATCGCTTGGATCTCTGGAAAAAAATAATACAAAAAATATTAACGAAAATGTGCTCAGCTCCTTTTGTAGTACATATCAAAAGGAGTCGAATAACCGTTGAAATAAACTTTCGTTTATCATATCACTCCGAATCGCGTGAGAAATAAAGTTCCTTTAATAAATATGGTATTGAAAATATTGATTTATTGTGAAGTGCAGAATCTTGATTTTGAGGTTCTATAGCAAAAAAATTCTCAGAATGACTGCTGTTAAACATACAAAGTTTTCTGGACTCGTAAAAGAAAAATCTTTTTTTTCGTTTAACCCAGGCCTGCCCCCTTAATAATAACTGTGGCACATTGTGATATTAATGATTATATACGAAACAAAGCTTAAATTAAAGGTCTCTCTACATTTATTTATTATCATTTTGGCAATTATTTCTGGTGTTAATACATGCATAGTTATCATCACAAGAATTGCGTTCTCAAAGAGAAAGCTTTGTAATGATGAATTTTTAAAAAACCAAGATTTTGATGAATTTTGATGTTTTATAGATAGCTGAATCAGAATATATAGGTTTATCAAAATGTCTGTGTCTGTGTGCGTGCGTGCATGCGTACGTGCGTGCGTGTGCGCATATGCGTATGCGTGTATCTGTTTGTGTATGTGTGCGTTTGTCTGTGTGTGCGTTTGTCTATGTGTGTGTGTATGTGTGTGTGTGTGTAGGCCACAGTATTTCGGACTGAAATATAGAGACTTATAGAACTGATTAGATTTTAGAGCCAAATAATCGAAATTTACTGATTATTTTAAATAATTATAAATTTTAACAAATTTTCAGAACGATATATTTTGTTGTTGTATGCGGTTGATCGTTTATAAGATGCAAAAATGCTATGAAATTTCCTATAAATTGGTGTATCGCACAATGTCCTTAAAGTTTATTTTTGTTAAAGAATTGCGATTTTAAATTTTCAAAATTTGTTAAAATTTGAAATATTGTTTTTGTTATTTTAAACGATTGATATGTCAAAAAATACATATATCCGTAAAGCTCACGTGATTTAATACCAATCTGTATATCTAATTACTTTAAAGTGGATTTACTAAAGAAATGCGTTTGTAATTTTTGAAAAGTTTTAAAAATAGAGAAAATAGTTATTGTAAATGTATACATTACAGATGTAAAGAATGTGCACTTATTCATAAATAAAGTGTAATTTCATTACAATTAATATTTATAACAATGCTCTTAAGTTATTTTTTTTAACAAAACACGACTTTAAATTTTAAATATTCATGTCATCCCACATAGCACCCAATATTGCAGGAATGTCGTAGAAATATTTCAACGTTGCTTTGATATTGCGGATAAGTTGATATATTGCAGCTACATTTCCGTAATATTCCAGTATGATTATGAAGATTGAAGATTGCAGCAATCTTTCTATAATATTACATTCTGATATATTACATTGTAATATTGCAGTGATATTCTTGTAACGTTGCGCGATGATAAATTACAACGCAGCATGGTTTCAATAATTCTACAATATTACATTGTGATAAATCACATCGTAATATATGTAGTACGTTACTGCAGTATTGTTCTGTGAGATACCGTATTGCAATATCACATCAATGTTATTACAAGTTTACAGGATGATATTTCTCGATGCATGTCACATTAATATTGCCAAAATATTTTTACAATATTTCACTGTGACAAATTATATTGAAATATACGTGAAATATCCTGTCATACTATTATGTCACATATCGCATAGAAATATTACAGTAATATTCCTGAAAGTTTACAGAATAATATTATTATGTGACGTATTACTTTAAGATATTACAGCTATATTCCTGCAAAATTACGGAATGACATTCCTGGCTGCATTTCAAACTAATACTGTGGAAATATTTCTACTATGTGATATGGCAATAAATCAGTCATCATTTGTTTAAGGACAACATTTTAATTTTATCGTTTTATTTTGCCAGAAATTTTGACTGTAACTTTAAAAATGTTTTAATAATGTAGTTAGTTAAGGTTTACGTAAAAACAAATCGAGGGAAACAGATTATTGTCATTGTACATTATTTGATAGTCAATTTTCTCAAGATGGTCGCTAGATGTCACTTTGGCGTTTTCTTGCAAGTGCTAAGATTCGTTTCCAGTTACTATATGAGGACGGTTCAAACATTACCATAATGTGTATCATCCCGAAGCTACTGCGTATGAACGATTATTGACAGGAGTTTATTACATGTATATTATTAATAATAATAATGGTAATAGCGTTACGGCGAAATAAAAATAATAACGGAAATTACATATATTTTCGATAAAATAATAATATTGCTGAAATATCACTGAAATATTACCCAGTAATTCCACTATTATTGTAAAATGATAATAATATTCCTGCAATATCACAGCAATATTTCCTGTTCTCGACTCAACAACTAAAAACCCATAATAATATTGCTGTGATGTTACTGAAATGTTGTCTGATTGTCACCAAAATATTGTACTGATGACAGACGACTGTACATTAAATCTCTTTGAGAAAGGATTATGCTAAAGCAGTTAACAGCGCTTTTTTAATGAAACAATATGCATTCAAAGTAAAATAGTTTATTTTTCAAATACAAGGACCCATTAGAATGAACTACGGGCTTTATCCAATTTATGCGGGGCTGGTGTTTTCCTTGTTAGATTGCAGCCTGATTTAATCAAACAGATAGTATACACTCAAAATTATACCTTATACACCCCTGATTTATGTCATCCCACTAAGCTCTTTTTCCGTAAAAATCCAATTCGACTGCACTATGTATATTTAATTTTCTAGAATTGCAAAAAAAAATGATGTGCATTATTGTTACATAAATTTTAGGTACCTGTAGCATTGAAAGCAGTGAGTGATTGGAAACTAATTCTGAGACACTCTGTAATCTATCATTAATACAATCTATATTATATAATGGCTGTAGTATATTTGTACGTAATAATTTCATTCCTAACGGTGTAACGCATTTGTTCAGAACATTAAATAAACTGAAATTAGAAAATGCTTTATTCAGAGAATGCAAAACTTCTAATAATTCTATGGTTTCTATGTCTGAAAAATAGAGAAATGAAACATTAATACTTATATAAAAGACAAGAATATAATTCATTTAAATTAGATTTAAGAATATCTACAAATGGATTATGATGTAGTCCATGATAAAATATCGTCTAAAAAGTAAACATGTAAGAGTGTTAATGGATTAGAACCAACTTGGGTTTCGTTTTGTTTGTTTACACCTAAGTATAAAAAAAAAACATATTATTCTTTAAATTTTGTGGAGCGATTTTATATATATTTGGAGCCCACTGATAGTAGAGTGACCAACGATTCGCTCTAATTGCAATTACTTTTCACTGTAAAAGAGTGAATGTAGTCCCTCCAGTATGAAAGAGTAAGTTTTATCACTCTAAATTAAAGTGTATCACGGACGAGCTTAGAACTCCCCGTGGCATTCCTATTGCAGAGCGGATGCGCGCTAGACATACAGTCAGCCCTGCTCGTCGCTGCTTGGCGTTCCTAAACGCAAAAGTACAAAGCTTGCACCTTTGCGCACGGGACCGCTCGTAGTGTCGTCGTGCGATCAAATGAATTTGATTTTCTTGTATCAATTGTGTGGAAAGTGAAAGATCCAAGCTGATGTGCGCTCGAGTAAGAGAAAAATGAATGCAATCAGCAACTCAATACAGCAGCGGTACGGACTCAAGTACATACAAAGTCAGCCAGTAAGAGCCCCAAATCGCCAACAACTACGATCAAACGGAGCCACACAAAATAAGGATTGAAAACTGCAGTTTTAAGAAATATTTGGAACCTCGCCATCGCCTCTAGTGAGAAACTGCAGCCCACCACAGGCTACAATTTAACTAAGTCCATCTTGACCAATAAAGTAATCCAGCTATCGGCGTGAACCAGCCGCCGACATGCGCGAGCAGTCGCGACATGTCCAGCGCATCTCCTAGCAGCCACCATCGCGTACCTATCACAATGCGGACAAAGGAACCCAATCAAATTCATCAATTTTCATGTCTAAATCAAACATGTTCTTGTACTGCTCTTTAATATTTTGATTGATTGAACAACCTCCACTCGTTAGGGTTGTAACATCCATGTTTAAAACCACAGCTCAAAAGAACCGTGAGCAGAGCTGTCTTCATTATCGGGTTTCTCTCTCGGTGTAAGTCCCAAGACGATTAATGTTGACTATCTTGGGTTTGTGTTAAGGTCTTCTTTCCCAAAAGGTTTCCAAAGTCATGTTACAGTAATCTTCATCTCCCTTGTATCACTCGTATTTCCTACTTGATACGAACGGATATGAATATGCTGTTTGTTTGCCCCAGGATACCTCCACGTGGTGACGGTGGGCAACGACCGATTCTTTTTTTTCGGTCGGCTAAACCCCTGGGTGAAGGCTTTAGAGCCGTCATGGCAGACAAACAACAAAAAATTACGATGCAGGGATTCGGAACCCCAGTATCGGCGGCTGGTCAGGGTGAGCAAGCGGGCCCGCAGTCGTCGTCATCAAGCGACCGCAGCTCTTTGTTAGCGGGAAACTTGGCTTTCGAAGAGTATAATACTACAAGAATTTATCACTTGAGGTCTGGTGACCAAGAATGCCTTATAGCAAAACGGGATAGTTTTTGTTACATTTGTAGCAAGTGTGAGACCCCAAAAAATAGAAGAAAAATCAATCAAAATATTAAAGAGCAGTACAAGAACATGTTTGATTTAGACATGAAAATTGATGAATTTGATTGGGTTCCTAAAATCATATGCGCAATATGTAGGAAAATGCTACAGAAAGACAAAAATGGTAAAACTGAAGTAAAAATGAAAGTGCCTACGATATGGAAGGAACCTTTAAGAAAAGAAGACTGTTATTTTTGTAATACGAATTTGCATGGAGTTAATAGTAAAAACAAGTCGCAAATTAATTACGCTAACGTTGAAAGTGTCACGAAACCTATATATGAATCGTCAATTGATAAAAGAGAAGATCCACTGGGTATGTACGCAAGTGGAAGTATGGATCTTGAGGAAAATTTAGAAAGACATGATGAAGATGAAATCTTAGAAGAAGAAATGGAGGAAGGAGATATTATTGCGGAAGAAGAAATAGCGCCTGATGAAGACAATGACGTTGCTAGTACAAGTGATACAAGTGACGAAGAATACATCCCCTATAATACTAAGAAGGAGAAAGATCCACTTACACAGGAAAAAGTGAATGATCTCATACGCGATTTGGGCCTACCAAAGGATGGGGCGGAGTACTTGGCTTCATGGCTAAAAGAAAATACTAATGAAGCTGGAAAAATTAAAGTTTCATACTAGAGAGACAGAGATAAGAAATATCGTGATTATTTCGCTAAAGATGAAGAATTTTCCTTAGTTTACTGCAAAGATATAGTTGGGTTGCTGAATTGCTTTAAACATGGATGTTACAACCCTAACGAGTGGAGATTGTTCATCGATTCGTCAACGAGAAGTTTAAAAGCCGTTCTGTTACACAATACAAATGTTTATGCAGCCATTCCCATAGGATATTCGGTAATACTGAATGAAGAGTACTGTAACATGAAAGTAATATTAGACCGAATAAAATACGATGATCATAAATGGCAAATATGTGGGGATCTTAAAATCATAACTATACTTCTGGGGCAACAATCGGGATTCACAAAATATCCTTGCTATTTATGTGAATAGGATAGTAGGGATAGAAAGAATCATTACATAAAGAGTGTCTGGCCCCTTAGACAAAAGTTCGAACCGGGTTCTAAGAATATAAAAGATAAGCCACTTGTTGATCCATCAAAAATTCTTATACCACCTCTGCACATTAAATTGGGACTTATGAAACAATGGGTAAAATCTTTAGACAAAGATGGTAGCTGCTTTAAGTATCTGCGAAATCAGTTTCCCAAATTAAGTGATGCTAAAGTAAATGAAGGAATTTTCGATGGCCCTCAGATTCGTAAGATGATAAATGATGAAATTTTTGTTACGAAAATGAATCATACAGAGAGAGAAGCATGGTTATGTTTCAAGGACGTAATTAAAAACTTTCTTGGAAATCATAAGAGCCCAAATTACCAACAAATAGTTTTAAATTTAGTAAATAGTTACAAAAATCAAGGCTGCCTAATGAATCTAAAATTACACTTTTTATATTCGCATGTTGATGAATTTCCAGAAAACCTAGGTGATTACAGCGAAGAGCAGGGAGAGAGATTTCACCAAGATATCAAGGAAATGGAGCGCAGGTACCAAGGAAGATGGGACGTAAATATGTTAGCAGATTACTGTTGGTCGTTAAAAAGAGATCTACCATCAACATCGGAGAAGCGGAAGCGTAATCCACTTCGTAGATCATTTGACAATAAAATAGTTCGTTACCATAAAAAAGAGTAATGGGCTTAATATTTTTACGGGTATTTTATTGAATTGCATATACTTCTAACAAATTTAAAGTAAATGAAGGAGCAGCAAACTATGATATAGTTTTAAAGGATACGATTGTACTTGCATATACATTGTTCTTTGCTTTATGGTTTACATTACCTTTTGCATTGTTTCAGTTTATAACTAATTTTTTCACTCTCTTTACGTCCATGACCTTGAACTAACCTTGAACTGACCATAAATATAACCTTATGGGACTATACTGACCCAGGATTCGGATTCAGCGACCCCAAAAACGCCTAAATGTCATGGTTTGACTCTACTTTTTATGAATCTTTCTGATTTGACCTTCAACTGACCTTGACCATGACCTGATAAGGTTGTAATAAGCCCGGATTCAGATACAGCGCCCCAAAAAACCCAAGATACCATGGTTTTAGTTATTTTTCATGTATTTCGATAATTTGACCTTCAACTGACCTTGAGAAAGATCTGATTGTTTAATCTGACCCCGGATTCGGATTCAGCGACCCCAAAAACCCCAAGATACCATGGTTTTAGTGTATTTTTCATGTATTTCGATAATTTGACCTTCAACTGACCTTGAGAAAGTTCTGATGGGGTTAAACTGACCCCGGATTCGGATTTAGCGACCCCAAAAACCCCAAGATACCATGGTTTTAGTGTATTTTTCATGTATTTCGATATTTTGACCTTCAACTGACCTTGAGAAAGATCTCATGGGGTTAAACTAACCCTGGATTCTGATTCAGCGATCCCAAAAACATATAAGTACCGTGGTCAAGTTTTTGGGACTTTTTTTTTTGTGGGGCTGTGTAATCAAAGGTCAAATTACCTTTCCCTGTCTGGAATTTTTGAGTAGATTTTGGAAGTGATTATGTGCATGTTTATTCATGTGCTTGTCTGTGCGTATGTAAAAGTCTAAAATGAACCGAAAGTGAATAGGAAATGAACCGGGAGGAAACTGGAAGTTGACCGTAGGTGAACATGAAATCAACATGTATATGTGCATGTATGTACGAGGGTAGTTCAATAAGTCTTTAGAATGACCAACAGATGGCGCGCGAATCGCTCCAAATCATCTGTTTTCAGTCAGCACCACTCCCGACTAGATATATGGTGCAGTCACAGTCCACATCTTCTGAGTTTACGTGTTTTTATAACCAATTGAAAAAAAAATTGCTTGTTAAGAAAAATGGAAAAAAACGAGTTCAGAGCGGTAATTAAATATTTTCATTTAATGGGTTTAACTCCATATGAGATAAAAAATGAATTGGACTCAGTTCATGGCACATCTGCCCCTGCCTTAGCAACGGTTTATAACTGGGTAAATGAATTTAAGCGTGGTCGTACATCAATAAGTGACGAACCACGTTCAGGAAGGCCCGTAGAAGCAACTACTCCCGAAATCATCAATAAAATCCACGATATGGTGTTGAAGGATAGAAGATTAAAAGTGCGTGAGTTAGCTGAGGCCACAAGGATATCTATAGGTGCAGTTGTTTCAATTCTACATGAAAAATTAGGCATGAAAAAGCTATCGGCAAGATGGGTGCCGCGTTTGCTCTGAGCTGAGAATAAACGCAATAGAGTGGTCGCCTCTGAGGCTCTTTTGGCGCGCATAAGTCGGAATCCTGAGGAATTTTTTCGTCGATTTGTGACTGTGGATGAAACATGGATACACCACTACACTCCTGAGACAAAGGTACAATCCAAACAGTGGATTTCCACAGGCGAACCAGCTCCAAAGAAGGCAAAGACCGTAAAGTCAGCTGGTAAGGTTATGGCTACAGTTTTTTGGGATGCACGTGGAATTATACTTATTGACTACTTGGAAAAGGGTAAAACAATTACTGGTGAGTATTATGCATCATTATTAGAGCAGCTGAAAGAAGAAATTAAAAAAAAACGACCACATTTGGCGAGAAAAAAAATTCTCTTTCATCACGACAACGCCCGAGTTCACACATGCTTCGTTTCAATGGCTAAAATTGAAGAACTAAAATTCGAATTGGTCGAACACCCATCGTATTCACCAGATTTAGCCCCCATTGACTTTTTCTTATTTCCAAACTTGAAAAAATGGCTCGGTGGACAGAGATTTACGGACAACGAAGACGTCATTGCCTCTGTAAGTGCTTATTTTGACGAACTTCCGAAAACGCAGTTTTCTGAAGGATTAAAAAAACTTAAAAAGCGATTGACCAAGTGTATAGAGCTCCAAGGAGATTATGTTGAAAAAAAAAAAAATTTACCCAAAAAAAATTGTTTTTGTACTTTATTCTAAAGACTTATTGAACTACCCTCATATTTTATGACAATTTATTTAGTTTATTTTCAAAACTTGCACAAAAATCTCAGTCTGGAAAATCTAATTATTCGATCTTTGACCCTTTGTATCTTAGAAACTGGACATTTTTCGGACTTTGAGGCTATAGAGACTTTTGATCAGCATTACGAGAACTAACTTTTCCCAGAGTTTCAGAAAGATTGACCGAAATTCAATTTGCATAAGACGTAAGAGGTGTCCTTTGAAAAAATATCCTATGGTAACTGTGAAAGTATCAATTTTGGAAATCACCGATAAAGCTAGTGATGATTTTACAACTTCCTTGTTATGTACATATTATAATTTAGTATAAAATTAAACTTTTAAGTTGTTTTTAAAAAAAATATACATTCATTAATGTTTTCCAATTTTCATGTTTAGACACCCTTATACTCGCTAAAGGTAGAACTCTAGTGTTTTTTGTGCAAAATATAAAAAAAAATTATTAATTAAGTTTTTTAATCTTCGAAATTGTAAGAATGTTTGTAAATCTATCAGATCTCAAAACTAGATGTTTTAACAAAGTTATACGCATTTAAGTAAAACAATTTACATTAGATAACATACAAAATTGAATCATTAAACGAGTTTTTCTCACAACTAATTTGACTAACTTTAAAAGTGGCTTGATTATGAGGTTTTTATGAATCTTTTTGAAAGTTTCAGAAAATATACCTCAGAATATATAGAACATAAACTGTTGACTATATTTAAATTTTTTTCTTCTTATCTCATTTTATCCATCAGTCATTATTAAAAAACGTAGCTTTTTAGGCATTTTTATTAGTCAAGTGAAACCTACATTGTTTTGAGGAAGTAGAAGACGATATTTCAGAGCATTTTCTCAAAATGATTTGCGCAGGTGACACGTTGAAAACTGATTATTATCGTTTAAAAAATCGTATTTTATCAATAAATCTGCAAATAATCGATATATTCAGCTAAAAATTTAAATAAAACCTATTAATATCATCCTATATAAGTCTTGAAATTTTAGCTCAGAAGACTGAATAATAATAATAACCTTTGTATTTTCACCATAGTCCTACAGTAAGTGTCTTTCCGGATTTTACGGTGGCGGCGATCGAACCTGTAATTTGCTATCGGGGTAGAAGCAGTAATTCCCGTATATGTAATAATAAAAAAATGCTTATTTGTTTGCCTGGTGGTTTATGGAGTCAGCCAAGCTCTCTCTCTCTATCTCTCTCTCTCTCTCTCTCTCTCTCTCTCTCTCTCTCTCTCTCTCTCTCTCTCTCTCTCTCTCTTTCTTTCTCTCTCTCTATCTGGTTTAAGGATAACGTTGAAAAATGTGACAAGTTCGTAGAGGAAACCTGGGCTAATCAAACTGAAAACTCGAAATCGATTTCACAGCAAGTGATTGCGATTAATAGTCTCTCTGATCGGGTTACATCACTTGAAAATTCTAATAAAGCAAAAATTGCCAAGAATCGCGCAGAAATATCGTCTATTAGGAGCGAACTGAACATTCTTGCCCTCAACAGAGCAGCCGTTGATACGCGTGAAGTCATCATATCCGGTATCCCACGAGAGTCCATTATACCTGATGCAGTGGTAACTGAGAATAATGTTGTTATCGAATGTCGGGACTGGTTTCTACCGATCATTAGCTCTGCTCGTGACAATTTAAATCTCGCGCAAGGGCCACCGCCCGCCGTATCCTTTTCGGGTGGTACCCGCTCTCCTCACTATCGTGCGATAGTTCTGAAATTCTCATCGTCAATAACGCATGATACTGTCATCAATAGCAGCGGCAAACTTAACGGCCTCGAGTGTAACACTATTTTCGGCACGGGTGGAAAATCGCATGATTTTATTTGCCCCCTGTGGCCAAAGTCAGTCTTTCAACTATGGCGTAAGACAATGGAAAACAAGACAGTGCTAAACTACGCACGACCAGTTGTTCGGAATCTATCTGTTTTTATGAGGGAAACCAAGGATTCACCGCTCATTCCGATCCGCTCAGAAGCTGACTTATTGCTGCTCCGCACCCGCCCTCTGCCTTCACCGCGCAATCCGTTAGAAACCAATGATGTCGCTTCCGAAGCCAGTCAGAATCAGCAATGACAGGAACCGGGTCAGCTGTCTAGACGGACGTGTAGCGACTTTATCTCTGTAGCCCATATAAATGTAAATCGACTAAAATCTCATTTCAATCTGCTTGAACACCGTTATTCCGAGCAATTTTTTGACATTGTTGCAGTCACTGAGACGTTTCTTGAGCCGGTTGAAATAAACTTCATTATTTCTCTAGAAGGCTTAAATTTTTTTAGAATTGATAGGGTAAACAAGGAGGGTGGCGGCGTGGGTATTTTTGTTAGGGATTATTTTCGCTTGAACATTCTTGCCCATTCTGATCCAAATTATGATAATACACCCAAGTTTCTTATTCTCAAGCTTTCGAGTGATGTCAACAAATTACTTTTTTCTTTAGTATACCGTCGCCCCTCTGCAACTTACCCACATCAATTTTTTAATGTATTATCTGATTTTTTGCCTTCGTTTAACAATGTAATTATAACAGGGGATTTTAATCTGAACATGGCCGTGGTGAATAGTGCATTGGACTAATTAAAATCCTGTATTGAGACTCGCTCGTTGTTCTTTGTTCTTTCAGACTCGACGCATCATACTATTTGCGGGGATCGCCCCTCTCATACGTCGCTCGATTTATTCATTGTACATGATGCTTCGGCGCTGAGGGAATATAGCAAGTCAGTGTCTCCTAATTGCTGGCTATGACTTTATACACATGCGATTCAATTTTCACAAACCCCCCGTTATAAGTAAAACGTACTTCTGTAGAAAACTTACAAATATATCGGAGGAAGTTCTAAAAACTGAGATTTTGCGTAATCTCGAGAATCTTTTCCCGGCCGACCCCGCTCGTCCCGCGCTTCTTGCGAACTATTACCCTGCGCGTATTAATGATGCCAACTTAGCTACTTCAAATTCAATTGTGGTAGCCTCATTCCAATCCGAAGCTACAAATCTAGCTGACAATCTAACGTCTAGCATTTCAGCTATTATCGCTAACTCTTTTGACTCTCTTACACCTACTAAAGTCATCATGCTCACCTATAAGCACAAGCCATGTCTGGTCTTGTGGCAGACCATAATAAATTAAAACTTCTTCCCATCAGAGTATCTAATCTCCTGGATACGGAGAAAAATCACTATTACGCTGAAATAATCAATAAAGCGCCAACTCTAGAGCTAAATGGAAGGTTTTACGAAATCTCGAGATCGCGAGCCCAAAACTATCCTCCCCACTCACGTATTTCTCGTCCTCAACAATCAATGCACACTACACATCTATCTCGACTGCCTCTATGTTGATCACGCACGTTGACCTCTTACTGTCGTGTGCGGCATCTGCAAACCCGCACACAACCCACTTATTTTCTCCTCGCCCAGTCACTGACAGTGAAATAGCAACAGCAATTCAAAATGCATCATCCAAGTTGGATGTGATGGCATTTCAGTCGAAATGCTCAAACTAGCACTTCCTACTCTTCTAAAACCACTCCCTGATGTCTTTAACGCATCTATAGTAAGCGCTACATTTCCGACTGCATGGTAGCGGGCCTTACTCCAGCTGCTTTCTAAAATCAGCTCGCCCCAAACTCCTTTCGACACCAGGCCGATCGTCATGCTCCCCGCGCTCTCTAAGATTTTAGAACAATTCGTACACGACGAACTTTTAGAATTTCTGGAAGGAAACGGCCTTCTTGACCCTTATCAAGCAGGTTTTCGTAAAAGTCACAGTAAACAATCCGCTCTTCTTAAAATCTTCGATGATTTGCGCCTTGCTATTGATACGCGAAAAGTTATCGTGCTTGTGCTCTTCGATTTTTCGAAAGCCTTTGACACGGTTCCTCGCGCATTATTACTTGGCAAGCTTCGAGCCACGGGGTGATCAGATTACGCCATTACATGGTTCTTCTCATACCTCCATGATCGTTTGCAGGCAGTGGTGGATGAGGGTGGATCTGTCTCAGACTGGTTGTCAACCACGGTTGGGGTCACCCAAGGCAGTGTGTTTGGACCGTAGTTATTTTCCATTTTCATAAATGATCGGCCATCAGTTCTCAGTGTTTCCGAGCAAATGATCTTTACCGATGACACCCAACTCTACCATTCATTTTTTCCTTCCGAACTCTTTGCTGGCATTGCAGCTATAACTCGTGAAGCGTCTGCTGTCGCAGCTTGAGCACGGGCTAATATCCTGCAGCTCAGTATTAAAAAATCTAAATTGATGCTCTTGGGAAGTCAATTCTACACGGCCCAGCTAAATCCGAATGTCGTCCCGAAAGCCGTTGTCAATGGCCAAGCCCTCCCATATGAAAATGAGGTGAAAAGTCTCGGTATTTGGATCATTCCAACCCTTGACTGGGGTAAACACATTAATCAAGTCTTGCGCAGAGTGCACGGCTCACTTTATACATTAAAGCGCTGTAGTCATGCACTCTCTCGAGCAATTGAAAATAATCTTGTTGAGTCCTCTGTGCTTCCCCATTTTGAGTATGCGTGTGTAGTGTACCATGACCTTGATCAAACGCAAAACCTCAAGTTGCATCGTGCATCTAATACCTGTGTGCGTTTCGTGTTCGGCTACATTCGAAGGCGAGGTCATGGCACGCCATTTTGTCTGTCTCTCGGTTGGGTTTCTGTAAACGCGAGGCGAAATTGCTTCTTAGAATCGTTAGCTTTTAGAATTATAGCCCATGCTAACCCAGCGTATTTATCACGTAAATTCCTAGTATTGAATGCGGATGTTGTCACTGGTTGCTCGGCTCGCCTCCCTCCTAGGTCCCTCCTCTACGCAACGCCTTGAACAGAGGCCATGAACCAGTCACTCCTCATTAAATCGTCCAATCTTATCAACCTACTCCCACCACCTTCCTTCGACGACTTCCAAGACTTTCTTCTTCGTATAGACAATTCGGACTGGCAGCATCGAGCTGAAAGAGAGGAAATTGTTCTTACCTAGGCTCCATTGGCGGGCGTTACAACCGTGTTCTAGTTTCTTCACTTTTCATACACCTCCAGTGCGGCAATAGTGCCCACTTGCGACCTTAGAGCGGACAACTTTATTAATTGTTGCGAGCCAGCCCCCGTGCTGCTATCAATTGCGATCGCGTCAACCGTAACACAACTGCCGGAGCAAATTGCAAACAACACGGTTTTTAGTGCATTCGTCCGCATCTACACCGTTGCCTTGCTCGCCGTGCGAAGTCACCCCTATTGCGGCTAAAAATCCTTGCAAACGAGTGTGTTCTCCGACATCGCCACAAGCTCCTCGAGTGATTCTGACATATCAGACGTGCGTGTTTTCTATCTAAAATGTGCTCCGACGACGATACACTACTGTCGTGGTTTTCGAAGTGCCTAGAAGATTTGGAAAACTTCAAGGAGTCTCAATCGACAACCGCTACGCAAAGTAAAGCGACTCTCGAATCTCTCTTAGAACGTGTCACCAGCCTACAATATTCTAACGAGCGTACACTCACCGAAAATAAAGTTGAGATCGCGGGCATTCGCACTGAACTTACTTAATTCGGTCAAAATGAAATAATCACTGATAATTGCGAAATCACAATTACTGGTATTCCGTGCTCGGTTACTTTTGACGCGCAGTCAATTTTTACGACGGCTTTAACGGCAATTGAAATACCTAATCCATCCGCTAAATTCGTCACAAAACTCTTAATGTCGGTCACAAGGTCAGCCGCCGCGCGCTGATTTTGCAACTACGATAAATATAGCGCATATAAATGTTAATCATTTAAAAACCCATTTTAATCTTATCGAGCTACTCTCCTATGTATCATGTTTTAATATTTTATCAGTTACCAGGACAATCCTGAATCCTCTAGAAACGGATCCATATTTCACACTAAGTGGTTTCAATTTATTTCGTATTGATAGAGTCGGTAAAGAAGGGATGCGTGTTTATGTTAGATAATATTTTAAAGTTCGTATTTTATGGCATTCGGACTCAGAGTATGGTAATACACCAGGGTTCCTCATTCTCGAAATAAAAAAATAACTCTAACAAATTACTACGGTCGATTGTGCTTCAAATCAGCTTGACGCAGCAAAAACCTCGCAGTACGCCTCAAAAATTGATGAAGTACCGAGTCTAAAGGCAAAATGGGACGAACTGAACAAAATGGAAATGTCTGCTACGCAGGCGACTCGTGCGTCGCCACAGCTCTCTCCCCAGCGATCTTGCTACTGCTTACGATCCGTCCCCTGATCCCACTTGCGAAGTTTTTGATTTTCGAGTCGTATCCGAATATGAGGTTCTTCGGGTTATCCTTGATACAACTTCGAAAACATCTGGACTCAATGGCATCTTGGTTGAGATGCTTAAACATTCTCCCGATTATCCTAAAACCTCTAACACTAGTTTTCAATAGATGTATCAACACCGGCACCTTTCCGACTTCTTGGAAACATGCCGTCCTTATGCCGCTTTCGAAAATTAAGGCCCTAGAGAGCCCGTCAGATACGCGACGTATTGTGCGGCTGTTTGAAATCTCCAAATTACTTGATCGTCTACTGCATGACCAATTCTTGGAGTATCTTGAACGCCGAAAATTACTCGATCCATTTCAAACAGTTTTCCGCACTGGCGACAGCACTCAAACAGCTCTTATCAGAGTACTAGATGACGTCAGGTTTGCAATCGATGAGGGTAATATTACAATCTTAATTCTTTTCGATTTTTCAAAGCCTTTGACACTATACCTCATACCCATCTCTTAGAAAAATTGCGACTAGCTTCGCACGTTTCTAGAAGTTCTCCAAGGCAGCGTGCTTGGCCCACTACTTTTCTCTTTATTTATTAACGACCTACCATCAGTAATAAAATACGTCATGCGGATGATTTTTGCGAATGATACGCTAATTTATTACTCATGCTGTCCTAGTATCTTTCTAGATGGTATATCCAAAGTAAGTAGTAACGCAGTTGCTGTATCAGACTAGGGCTCTGCAAATGGGCTCAAATTAAATCTTTTAAAAACTAAGGTCATTATTTTAGGTAGTCTCCCGTTTATTAGCCGGATTAATTTTCATGAACTGCCGAAAGTCAAAATCGGGGATCAAGAACTGCCTTCCGTATACGAAGCTAAAAATCTCGGTATTTGGTTTAAGCCGCTACATAAATTGGGATATTCAAGCTAAACAAGTAACGCGTAAAGTATTTAGTACACGTTATACACTCAAACACTATCACAATGCTCTTACCAAAGAATTTAAAAAATACCTAGTCGAATCTCTTATTTTTCCTTAATTTGACTATGTTTGTGCGGCCTACCTCGATATCGACGACACGGCTAATCTCAATCTATAACGAACCTTAAATACGTGCGTTCGATTTGTATGTGGCATATACCTTGGCATGGCCACGTCACTCCCCAGCGGCGCTCTCTAGGATGGCTTCAGTTCGAAAATGGGGCGAATATTTTATTGGCACTCAAGCGTTCTCGGTAATCTCTCATAAACGGCCCGATTACTTATTTACTAGTTCACCTTACTAAATTCTGAGGTGATAATACGCCGCTCCGAATGCCTCCCACCTCAATATTTACTTTTCTCTCGTCCTCGCACCGAATCCTTCAAAACATTCTTTCTAATTTATGCTTTCCATCTTCTTAATTATTTACCCCTCTCCTACAGTTCAAGCCTGACTTCATCGATTCATTCAAAATTTCCTTATTCCGACCATTTTTGCAGAGTGATACCGAGGAATGGGAGCTAAGAGTTGTAATTTGCGTTTAACTAATTGTTATCACTATAAAATTCTACTGATATCACACCAGCGCTTATATTTAAACGGTTATAACTTTACAATATTTTCTCTAACCGAATCAACTACAATATTACTATTAAACTTGTATTTTTATTTGTGTATTTCCCATTGAAATGTACCCCAAGGCCTAATAAAGAATCAATCTCTCTCTCTCTCTCTCTCTCTTTCGGAAAGGGCACAGCAACCAGACTGCGCTCCTGAGAGTCCTGGATGATGTGCGCGAAGCAATCGATAAACGAAAAGTGACAATACTCATCCTTTTCGACTTTTCCAAAGCTTTCGATACTGTTTCGCATGCACGTCTGTTTAGCAAACTTCGAGCTATGGGCTGCTCTAATCATGCACTCAAGTGGTTCTACTCATATCTCCACGACCGCTTACAGGCCGTGATTGACGAGGGCAGTTCCATATCTGATTGGCTCAAGGTGACGAGTGGTATTCCCCAAGGTAGTGGGCTTGGACCGCTTCTTTTCTCCATCTTTATGAATGACCTACCCTCGGTTTTAAGCGTTTCCAAGTACATGATCTTTGCAGACGACACGCAGATTTATCACTCGTTCTTTTTATCTGAACTGTCCGAGGGCATTACAGCGATAAATCGCGATGCTTCTGCTGTCGCCACTTGGGCTGCAGCTAATGGCTTGCAGTTCAACCTAAAGAAAAGGAAAGTTATGCTCCTGGGAAGGCAATTCTTCACCACGCAACTTGATCCTGACATAATATCGAAGATCACCGTTGAAGGCCTGCAGCTCCCATGTGAGAGTGAGGTAAAAAGTTTAGGCATATGAATCATACCAACCCTTAACTGGGGCAAGCACTTGAAGAAAGTTCTACGCAGGGTGCACGGGTGACTATATATCTTAAAGCATTGCAGGCGTCGCTATCTCGCGACCTAAAAAACATTTCGACGAGTCTCTCGTGCTCCCCCATTTTGACTACGCGTGCGTAGCCTATCACGACCTTGATTAGGCGCAGAATCTCAAGCTACAGCGCGCCTTGAATGCCTGCGTCCGCTTTGTCATCGGCTGCATCCCAAGACGAGGTCATGTCACCCCGCACAGACTATCTCTGGGATAGCTCCCGGTGAAATCGAGGCGTGATTACTTCCTTGGTGCCCTAGCATTCAGTACCCTTGCTTTTAAGAATCCGCTGTACCTAGCTAGTAAGTTTATAGTTTTAAATAAGGATATAGTAACCCGCTGCTCGGCTCGCCTTTCACCCATAACTCTCCTCTATATTACCCCCCGAACTGAGGCCATGAACTGTTCCTAATCTCATCAAGTCATCCAACCTCATTAATTCAATTCCTCCACTTACCTTTGACCACTCCCTTAAGGACTCCTTCAAAACCTTTCTTTTCGATTTTCTCCTCCTAAAGGACACTCTGGAGTGGAAACGGGGAGTTGAAACAGAGGGTATCATAATCGACTAGGCTACGCTGGCGGGCTTTTCAACTGTACTCTAACTATTTCAAATTTAAATGCACCGCCAGTGCTGGCCTAGCATTAATTAGTCAACTTAGTTTAATTAATTAAATTTATTGCATTGTTTTTTTAGAATTTATGTTTAGTATTTAATCCAGCTTTCTCAAAACACAGCGAACAATTATAACTATGCATCTGTAATACCGCTACTATGTATATATCTATATATTTACTTATATCACTATTGTCACTTCGATACTATTCAATCCATAATTTTGTAATCACAATGTAATATTTTTGTGCCGGGTGGGGTAATACCCCGCGGTTAAAATAAAGATATCTAAATCTAAATCTAAATCTCACTCTCTCTCTCTACCTCTCTCTCTTGACTAAGGTTGTGTGATGGCTTAATTTATTTTTATAATTATGTATTTTTTTAATATAAATTTGTGTAATTTATAAAGTATGCAAGATTGAATGACTGTTGCGGTGCGAATGAGTTTATGTACATATGATGAATATTTAAAACTGATGAGATATATTCTAAAATATTTTAAAATAATGACGAATTTCATGTGATATCTTAAATTATTTTATATGTAAATTTTGTAAATATATATGTGTTAATTATATTATTTTATGAATCTCGACGTGATAGATGATAACTAAGTGCATTTAAAAAACTCTTGACAAACTTGAAGTGATTATTTATTTGTAAGACGAAGACGAACTAATATGTGACATGTTGTAACTTTGTGATTTGAAAGCATATATTTTTTGTGCAAACAAGAAATAAATATCCCTCACTCTCTCAGTCTATTTCTCTCTCTCACACTTTCTCTCTCTCTCTCTCTCTCTCTCTCTCTCTCTCTTTCTCTCTCTCTCACTCTTAATCTTTTAATCAGTGCAGCCTTGACCAAATGATTTCACATTTTAACAATGATGTCACGTGCTCTCTTGATAAGTTTGCACCACTCAGATCTGTTACTGTACATAACCGCCGAAAACCATGGGTCTCAACTGATCCATACCGTCATGAAAGAGCGTGATAGAGCTTACAAGGGAGCACGTGACAGGGGACTACCACTCACCGAGTATCGAGCCCTGCGTACCAAAGTTCTCACAATGTTGCGTAGCTCGAAAAACACGTATTATGCGAACGAAATCGCTAAAGCACAGCGCTCAGATCGTCTATGGAATTCCCTAAACAGGCTAAGCATACTTCGATTATGGCTACCTTGTCTGGCATGACCTTACTAGCAAACAGAACCTGACGCTTCAGCGGGCGCAGAACGCATGTACCCACTTTGATTTCGGCACTATTCACTGGATGGCATGCTACCCCCTATCGCAAA
This sequence comes from Gastracanthus pulcherrimus, assembly GCA_949152435.1. Taxonomy (NCBI): domain Eukaryota; kingdom Metazoa; phylum Arthropoda; class Insecta; order Hymenoptera; family Pteromalidae; genus Gastracanthus; species Gastracanthus pulcherrimus. The sequence continues at coordinate 113,878,418 of OX424575.1, read as the reverse complement.
CGACTAGGGTGGCTCATGGTGAAAGCCCGAAGAGAGTATTTCATGGGCGCACTGACATTCATGATACTCAAAATTGGCTGTTCTGAATATGTAAAAGCATACTTTATTGAACCGCGTTGAACCTCTCCTTATCCATCATTACAACCTCTTTATATGCCAACTTCTTTGTAATCGCAGCTTCCTACTTTTGGATCAGACTAAAAGACCATATAACCTTACTACTCCTCAAAAGTACTTCCCTCCAAACAATAAATTCGCTACTACTCAAACATCTTACAAGTTGCGATGCCGAGCCTGATACTGCATAAAATTAGATTAGGCACTGTATATAATTGGATTCAAAGGTCTGAAAATGTTGCTGTTTCTAATAGTTCTTAATTATACAAATATGTTATTGTTTGCTGATTTACATTGTGTATCTTTATATTCTTTATTTTATAAATTTTATATTGTTAAGGCCAGGTTACTCCAAAAAACGTGATTTTTTTCAATAAATTTTATTCATAGTACAAAACATGTTGAGTAATCAATTTTTTTTACATATAAAAGTACAAATATTAAATTACTTAAAATTTTTTTTTGTTCAAAATGGCGGTTTTGAAAATGGCTGCTGAAACTCGTCTGATTAGTAGATGGATGACATCATTTCTTGGAAACGAATTATCTGAAAGCAAAAAACAAAACCGTTTCATGTTCTGTATCGAATTGGCTATGGCCTCAAGCAGAATGAAACATTTTCAATAAAAAAAAAAACAAAATGGCGGACTTTTGAATTTTTTTACCCTTTTTTTTCACTTTTAATTGTTTATAACTTTTTTAAATAATAATGAATATTTCTGGTTCTGCTTGAGGATATAGCCAGACATCTAAAGAGTAAAATGCAGTTTGGTTCATGTCGATAAGTGCAATAGTTTTGAAATGAGAGTGTCATCCATGCGAAAAAACGTGGTTCGGAGAAAAATCAGTTTAAAGTTTTTATTCGTGAAAAATCGTAAAAAAATTGAATTTTACTCACATATCCATTCCAGCTTCATACACAACTCCTTCCTGGTCTTCGTAAGCATCATTCTGAAGAATTCTTGCATTTCTTAAAGCAGTTCTGTGTTCCTTAGACGCTTCAGTAGCTTCTAGCTCAGCTCGATCAACACGCCTGTTGTTGGCCCTATCAGCAAAGTGCCTTGCTTCCGGGCCGATTCTGACACCCATAACTTCCATTACTTTTAATATGGGTAAAAGCCCTTCATTAAAAATGCAAGCAGCACTGAGAGCAGCAATTTCAAGCGTTTTTTCCCAACAGACTTATGTTTAGGGGCTATGTTCCAGACACACGAGTTGTAACTTTCGTTATTGTTTTGCGTGTTAGCCCCTAAACATCTCTCGAGCAACTTTTCGTCGGTTAGTTCTTCATAAATTGGCTGTAAAAGATCTTGAATTTCCTGATCGAAAGCTGGAGGATGGTTGTAATTCTGTTTTGTAGCTACTGCCTTTCGATAAGCGCACCATGAATCTGCTCCGGCTGGATAATACTGGTGTTGTGGCTTAGCATCGGTGGAACACTTGTGATAAAATGAGGCCAGAATTGCATTCTTCATGTCTGGCACAGAATCGGGGTGAGTAAGCACAGCTTTTTTAAAATAGCTAGATAAGAGCGACAGTTGTGCTTCAGTAAATTTTAAAGATTTTACGACAGGTTGTTCGCATTTTTTAGCCTTCTTCTTTTTGGGTACTTCTTCACCTCTTTCTAGTGCCTCTCTTTTTTCTTGCGCTTTCAGAGCTCTCTTTATTTTTGCATGTTTTTTTTTGGCTTCTTTACCACGTCTATATATACTCTTACCTACGTGTAAAACACATGCTTTTTTCTTTACTTTGACAGCCTCGCCGTACGGTCCAGATTCTTCGAGTCTCTTGAAAGTTTTAGCGTCACCGTCGCCGACATAATATTCATACATAACACCGTACTGCTCCACAGACCTCCGAAACATCTCTTCCACTCCTTCAACTTCTATAAGACCGGTACTACCATCATGATCCCTTGTGCAATTGCCTGCTTCACAATGTTCGGTAAACCAAGCATCAAACTCTGGCGTATTTTCGGGGAATTTTTTTGAATAGTTACTGCATGCTTGGAAAATCTTTGATTTTACTATAACATCTATGACTTTGTTCGTGTACTTGCCGATCAAACTAACAATACCGAATAAAGCTGTGAATCCTCTTTTTGGCCAGGAACCATCGCCCGAAACAGTAAGCCTATCTTCGGGTAATCCGCTCTCTTTAATCTTTTCTTGCTCTTCTTTAGCAGCTTTTTTAAAAACTATTTCACTAACAGCCTTCAATGCAATATAAACTTGCTCTATGCATTTATAATAGCCAGTTATACTTAATGCAGTTGCTGAGATATCCATCAGTCCACAAAAATTCAATAAGCCATAAAATCCAACTCCTAACAAGCGCATTGCATAAACTATTCTTCTATTTATTTCATAACCATTTTTGATTTTTGGAGATGAAGGGATTGGTTCACTCTCCTCACAATCACAGATAATTTTTAATTCGAAACCTAATCCTTTTTCGTCACTTTTTGCAAATTCCACTTTTTTATTACACTTTGCACAAACAACTCTATGTTGCAATGTAGCAAATACAGACCACTGAACGATCACGTAAGTCAGCTACGGATGGATTTTCACTTCAAGTTGAGGAACGGCGTTTTTCAATTTTTTTGCAGCAGCACTGGTTTGTTCTGTATCATCATTTGAAGTACGTTGATTACCCAAAAAACTCTTTCTTCCCGATCTATGTGGGACACCACTTCTTCTTTTTTTGTCCATGATAAATTTTGAGAGCACACAAACGAAAAATTTACCGACGCGTGCGAGGACTGAAGCGAACAACAATCACCAACAAAAATTTCACTTGTACTGCCGTATATTATATACGAAGGACGCTCTCTAATTGTAAAGGACAGAATATTTTCGAGAAATAGAGGGGAATCAAAACAATAAGACGACCCGAAGGCACGCAGCAGCTGCCGCTACCGAAGGCGTTCGAGCGGCCGGATTTACCGCTTGGCGCGCACCGCTGCCCACTCTTTTATACCTGCTTCTCGGTCTTGCTAACCTTCGGGACTAATTCTATACTATTTCTACGAGTATACAGTAGCAATTTATGAAAAAAAAAAAATTTCGATTTTTTAAAAATTGTTTGGAGTAAGCTGGCCTTAATGCGTTAAATTCCCTGGTCAAGGAACCATATATTTACATATGTTATATGTTATAGTTATAAGTATACATACACTCGTGTATATTTATATATATGAGGCATTTCACGTCAAGTGTCCTGAGCTGAAAATAAACGGAAAATTCAGCAACTTTTGCGTTCGATATAAATAATATAAGACTAGTTTTTAAAAAATGTATCAATAATAGTTTTTATAGTTTTTAACGACCTTTCTTATGGTGATAACCGTTTATAAAAATTTTCATAATTTGACCTTGAAAATCAAAAAGAAAACTAACTTAGCATTTTTCTCAAGAAACGTAATTTTTTAATTTTTTTAATACTTTTAAATGAAATACGTATCAATAAAGACCTCTTAACACCTATAATGATAGATGGTACAGTTATACTCTTAGCCGATACTGTAAAAAATGTAGGTGTAATAATGTCGGAGGATTTGTCATGGAACGTTCATGTATCGCAGATGTGTTCACGTGTTCATGGAGGTCTTTATAAGTCGCTATTCAAGGGGAATTTATTATCCAGCTCAATTAAAAAGCTACTTGCTATTGCGCTTATTATCCCACACTTTGATTACGCATGCGAAGTTTCTCACGTTAAAACTATATATATCTAGATAACAAGCTACAACGTGTTTTGAATATTGTTGTGAATCTTATTTACCATTTGTGACGAGATTCTACCCTATATCCTTATTATAAGAACTTGAAATGGCTCTCTCTAAAAATTCGTAAAAATTACTTGCCTGGTGTCTTCACCTACCGAGTACTAACTACTCAAAAACTGAATTACCTACTTGAGATTTTGCCTTTGATTAGTGAGGATATTCGTTGCTCCGAAAGGCGAGGAGCACCAATCTTTTTACCTCCTGTTGCCGCTATCAATGTGTATTTAAATAGTTTTGCTATCCTTGCTATGGATTCCTGGGATACTCTGCTCGATAATACTAGGTTAAAAAAATCTTTGTCAGCCTTTAAACTTACGTTATATGACTATTTATTAAATTTAGGTACTTAAGATACGAGTACAGTTGCGATTATTCTGATTGTAATGTGATGGACTGTGAAATGCACTTATTATTTATCCGCTTTTTAAAATTATTTATTATGTAACTAAAGTTAATATTTTACTATTTAACTTTATATTTTATATAAAATTATTTTCTGTAATATGTTGCACTTGACATAGTTACGTAACATATAAACCGTGACGCAACCTGGCCAAGTAAGCATAACATCATCGATGCGGCCGTAGATGTACATGCGCCTTTTCTGTGTGAAGATCCTTTCTCATACAGAGATTATAAAAACATCGATCCGTTAGAATTACAGTCTATTTTAACGAGTTACGACTGCCCTGTTTTCAAAACACGTCACGTCGACCGCGACTCAGCGCTAGACTGTCTAAACAATAATTTATTAGATACAATAACTAGCCTTGCGTCGATAAAAGGAGTTTACCCTCGAAAAGGCAGTTCACCCTTGGTTGACGTTGGTATCGAATAACTCAACAAGAAACGCTATGCGACATACAGACGATACAAGCGAACTGGTGATGATCGATTTTATAAGGAATACTTAAAATTGCGTGATAAATCTTCATTCAAGATAGAACAAGCGCGTGATGCTTATTATCAGGGTAGGCTTCTGGACAAACTGCAAAGCAATACTTGGAAGGAATTACGATTAATTATCTATATCTGCTGATAAAAATCTTGAAAAGATGGACGATTTATTAAATTCTGCCTGTGATGACGGCTAAAAATTTAAAACAGTCGGCATCGCGGATGTTACGCTAGCGGTCGCGCATTTCTCTTCGCAAGCAAGGGACGCGAATGACATCTCGTCGGGTGTGGTCGCAAAGGCACTGTCAGTAATCGGACAATACATTGTGAATCTGTTAAACTCATCCCTGGAAAAGGGTATATTCCAAAACCTATGAAAGTAAGTACGAGTAGTGCCGCTTGGCAAGTGTACAACACCACAGTCAGTGTCGGACTTTCGCCCGATCGCACTGCTCTTCCTACTTTCTAAAGTTTTGGAAAAATTGTACATGATCAAATAGTAGAATACATGAAAAAGACAAAACAATTTGACCAAATGCAGTCCGACTACAAACAGAATAACTCGACGCAAACTGATATGCTGACACTAACTTAATACCTCGAACAGGGGTTGACAAAATATTTGTTACACTACTGTTACCGTATGAGTACAGTAAAGCTTTTGATATAATCTCACCATCAAAGTTTATAGCAAAGCTGCAGGTTCTGTAGTTCTCCAGACTTCCTTTAATCTTAAAACAAGCCGTAGTTATGCGCACCTATATCAAGTCATCTTCATTGTCTTAAAATTTTGGAGTTCCTCGGGGTTCGGTATTAAGACCCTTGCTGTTTTGCCTTTACATATTTGGCATCAAAGAGATATTTGCTGACTTAAATAAACATTTTAAAGAAAAAGACCTAGACTCGTCAGACACTTACTCTATGTCGATGACTTACAGATTTACTCACAGAAGAAACCAGATAACTTTCTCGGACGTGATGAGATCTTAGCCAAGGATGCGCGGGCAGTCACTGATTGGACATGAGGTATTGCTCTCAAACTGAATAAGACCAAGAATAAAGCTATTGTTTTCGGCTATTGTAAATATATAAATAGTCTTTAGTTGCAAGGCATGCCGGAAATAAGTTTGAATTATACTTGATTCTAAACTCATCTGGCAGCCCCATATGAGTTTTGGAATCAAGTAACTTCAGGTTTTAAAATTTATCTACGACTCTAGTTTTTCTGCACCTTGACTATTACAGGCAGTGTATCTAAAGACGTCTTTTGAAAAGTGTGTCCGGCTACAAGACTGCAAAATTCATGTGTGTGCTACGTCTTAGGTACTACGAGGGATGAGCACAAGGTGCAGTTGGAATGGACCAAAATTTACACAAGAAATGCGGTCTATATAGTCCCATTAATGCATAAGATCATAAACATTAAAGAACCAGTGTACTTAGAGCCACTTTAAAAAAAAAGCAAGTCGAAGTGCTCTGTAAAGGATGAAGTAAAAGAGCTCACTATTACTCACATGCGCAATGAAACTGGAAAAAGATCTTTCAGAGTTCAAGGTGCGCATTTGTCGAATTCACTCCCTTTGCAATACGAACATTAACATCTCTGAAAGCGTTTAAGGGGGCAGGCCTGGGTTACATCCAAAAACGAATTTTTTCTTACGTGTCCAGAAAACTTTTTATGTTTAAAAGCAATCATTCTGAAAATATGTACGCTATCAGTACTTAATAATATGTTAAATTTTACCGTTGTAAAACCTCAAAATCTTGATCCTACACGTCAGAAGAAATCTTTATTTTCTATATTGTATTTATTAAAGGATCTTTGTTCCTCACACGATTCTAGGTGACATGATAAACGCAAATTTTTCCTTCGGATGTTATTTAACGCATTTTGACATATGTTACAATCTGAGTGGAGTACTTTTCGTTAAATGTTTTTTTATTATTTTTATGGAAATCAAATCGATTATTTGAAAAAAATTTTATAATATTAAATATAATATTATAATATTATATAATATTATATAATATTCTATACAAAATTATATAAAAAGCTTGTAAAATCTCTATAATTTAAATAATATAGCTCATTAAAGAAGAATAGTTAATGAAATGGAAAAAAAATTATTTCAATAAAATCGTGACGTCAGAAGCGTAAATATTGTCAATTAAAAAAAATTTACTTATACAATAGCATTTTCTTTATTGAAAAATAAATTTTCATATTTTGGTGTATATTTTCTTTTTTAAACATTTGTCAATAAATTCACCGTTTAAAATTTATATGTTTTTCTTATGCTTAAAGAGAAAAGAGTATTTGTTTATATATAAAAACGTTCTCTATATACAAACTTACAAACTATTAGTCTTTTCTTGTGAAAATTAAATTAATATATAATTTTTTTTACGGTGAATTTATAGACAAATGTTTAAAAAATAAATAAGCATCGAAATATTAAAAACTGATTGAAGAGTAAAGAAAATTATATTGTATAAGTAGAATTTTTTTTATATTAACGATATTTACGCTTCTAACGTCACGATTTTGTTCGAATAATTTTATTCCATTTCACTAAGTATTCTTCTTTAATATGCTATATTATTTATATTATAGAATCTTTACAAGTTTTTTATATAATTTATTTTTTAATGATCAATTAAAAATGACCCAACTGCCTTAAGGTGGCGGTCAAGTAATATTTTAAAAATCTTAATTAAATTTCTGTGATGTTTTAATTTATTTAGTAATTAGGATTTTTTGTTACATAAATGAGTATATTTATAAGGTATACATAGTTGAGTCACTGTTACAGTATGAAAGCGTTCATGTATTTATTGTCAATTTTACTTGAATGTTGTAGATCTATATGTGCATAAATATTGTAAAACTTAAAATCTGATTCGATAGATATATGATGGCCAACATTCAATTCAGTTATTTTGAATCTTTGTTCCAAATAGTATCAGCAGAAAACTTGGCACACCATAGGATATCAAAATATGGAAAGTATAGCGGTCTCTGTAATGCATCGCATTACTAACATTTTAAATGGGATTTCTTATAATTTGATGTAATTTACTTCAATCAGAAAAGTAATGGTGTTTAGTAATGGTATTTAATACATTTCGAAAATGGGGTTTGTCTCGTTATGGTTCTGAACGGTTTATTTAAAGAGACAATAATTTTGCACCACATTAAAAAACCGATGCGTACTACCATCGAGAATCTTATTGTGATGGTACAGTCAGAATTTGAAATAAATCCATGCAACCGTTTTTGAATAATCTGTCGGTATCTGACGGTATCGAGAAATACGCGCTTAAACTTTCCGTAGCACTTAAATTGTTGAAAACTTATATTTGTCTCTAAACTGCGATGCCTGCACCATACATTTGAACTTCTACATTAATATTCTCCTATTTTTCTTCTTTCCTCTTTGATTTTATGGACAAACGAGCCTCTCTAGTAGCATCAGTCAGCGATCGCTCTGCGAACTTGACACGGTGAGCGTCCGCTTCGACGCAGAAGTTATAACAATTTGACCCGATTTTAATGACTAACTCTTCCATAAGTCTCATGATGCTTGAAAGACTGATATGCCTACCGTAATATACACAGCAGTGTCAAGAACATACTTTCCACTGGAGACTATTTTTGGAGTCATTGCTCAGATAGTTGAACTGAAAGATTCGTTACTGTTCTGTGTGAAGCCACCTCAGCGAGTCAGTAGATCGTTATTGCTGAGTTCTTCGTAAACGGGTTTCATGACGTTCACAGCTTCTTTTGACAATGCTTGTTTGTGCTTATAATCTTTTAAAGTGCCAGTGGCCTTTGCCTTTTACCATGAATTTTCTCCGGGCGGGCATCTTTAGAACAGAGATACTTTGTGATCTAGCGTCGCATATATTTTATTGTGCATTTCCTCGATAGAATCGTGATTGCGACGAATAGCTATGCCATAATAAATGGATAGCTCGTTGATTAATTTTCCAGCCAACTTGCCTTTACCTCTAAGTCCCTTCGTTTTTTTTTTAAATTGCGAAGGAGAGTTCCCATTTGCTTTTGCACGTGGTCGATGCACTCTTTCTTTAAAACAAATCCAAGAGACCTTTATAAGTTTTCGAGTCACCAACCCCCACGTAATATGCATACTTCACATTGTGCAAACGCTCTGAGCGCTGGAACATTTGAGTAACGGCGTTTACCTCCATACTTCCCTAGGAACCCTCGTGGATTGCTTGGCATTCATCTTTATGTTTTTTAGCCCATTCCTTGTACTCCTCAGTATCATGTTTACATGCCTTACAATATTTTGATTATACAAAAATGTCGACCACTTTGCCGCTAAGCCATACAATGAGCGAGACAAATCCGTAGAGCAACGAAAACCCACTCTTTCTCCACGAACCGTCACCAGATATAGTTATACTATTTATGTATCCTTCTTCAGTATGTTTTTCTTTCTCTTCTCGAGCTGCATTTTCCATGCTAACTTTACAAATCGCCTCTGCTCTCGTAGCGATTCTACGAACAACCATGTCATAAAATGATTGAAAAATTGGCCTCGAGAGATCCATGAACGCCAAAAATTGCTGTATTCCATTTAATCCCACACCGAGTAACCGCATAGCCAGAACGATTCTACGGTTTATTTCGTATGCTTTTTAAATATATGGATAACTAATGATAACGATATTATCACATTTTCCACAAGAAATGACGATTTTGAAGCGTAAGCCACGCTTTCCACTTTCGGAGAATATTATTTCTGAATAGAATTTCTTGCAAACAACAGCTTGTGATATGGCAGAGAAAACTACTAAGAAGCTTAATACCCGGTAACCAAACCCCTCTTCTATTACAAAATCGTCAGAACCCAAATTCCTTAATTTCTTAGCCGACTCACTAACGTTCCCGTCCTCTTACGATTCGGTGGCCGCCGTTTTTCTGCTTTCAGTCGCTTGATATTTGCGGTACCTCCCCTTGCACATTTTCGCCCCTTATACATAGTTTATTTTATTGTTAAAAATTACATCTAAACAACGAAATATATATTATAATGGTGGAGAGAGCAAAACAACGCACACGCACACTGACAGTTACACTGCTCGAATAATGCGATTTCATTATGGCATTAGCGTCCTATATGTGCCACCTATTGGTCTTCTGTGAAACCTGAAACACCTTATGTACTATCGGTAACAATGCTACTTATTGTCCAGAGATGTATAAGCAGCACAAAGCCAATAAATCACGCTGCGAGATGCCGCAGCCAAGTAGTCGGGAGAGACCTTTAAATATTTTTTTTTACTATAAAGCGACTGGAAACTTATTTTAAGACCCTAAAGTACACTTTAAGCAAACAAAAATCGATTTTTTCAAAATCCCAGTGTGGTGTTACCCCCTAAAGGCTTGAGAAAACGCGAAAATGGTGCTTGTGTTTGAAAAGTTTTTACTTACTGATATACTGAATTTGACATTATAATCGGTATAGATAATTTTCATTGCAAATTGCTAATAATATAAATAATTAAATTTTGTACACACCCATAATAACAGCATTATTACAACTTTGAAATTCCACTTTAACAGTCTTTGGAGCATACGTCATTTGTTGTATATATGCTATATATTTTAATAAAGCTGAAGCTGCTGACAATGCATAGTATCTACAATAAACAATAATTGGTTTCAATATCCAATTCGTAAGATATGTATTATTTCAGATAGCTTGAACTCCGATACAAAATATTAAATAAAAACACTACGGCGTTAATTGCTTCTAGTCAAAATAAACTTTCTGTTTAATTGTTATTAAGAGTGCTAATTTATTCATAATTGTAACTATACTAAGGTATACTGCAGCGTATAAATTCAATTTTTTTTTTATACTTTGTTCAGTTTAGCACATCTTGCTTATCCTAAAACGCATGCTCGATCATAATATGATCATATAGAATCAGGCTATAGAAAGTTCAGGTCATTATTTCATTTTTGAAAGATCGGCTAGATTTTGAGTTAGAAATCAAAGAATGTTGGAAAAATCTCAAAAATTGGAAAAATGCATTTTTCAACCTTGAATGCCTTTGAAATATGACACCTTGAGCTATGAAAATTTTTTTCTACAGTATGTGTATGAGTACCAACATTTTATCAGAATTTGGGACATTTTGATTTGTGTACATGCTCACTTGACATGGTACCACCCATATACACATATACTATATATATATATATATATATATATATATATATATATATATATATATATATATATATATATATATATATATATATATATATATATATATATATATATATATATATATATATATATATATATATATATATATATATATATACTATATATATACTAGGGGGGGTTCCCTCTTGCTTGCTCCACTCACCAACCCCCATTCAACTTTTAAACTTTAATAAACCCTGTCGAACTGAGTGTCTGTTGTAATATTTAATATCAGAATCGCGGATTTTAATTGTGTTCAGTTTCACATTGATCAATATATCTATATTCGACCAATGCTAAATTTTGCACTATTATAATGTGCATGATTCTTATGTGCATGAACCAGAACTCTATAATTTTTACTTAAGATATATCATCATTTTTTATTTAATTTAATAAGAAATAAAATAAATATTAAGACTATATAGTTCGTGCGTGCGTTCGATTTACGTTGATTTACTGTAAGTAAATTAGTTAAAAAATATAGACAAATATAGATATACTCTGTCGATTATGTAGAGGGGTTGTGGAGGGGATGTGGAGGGGATGTAGAGGAGATGTAAAGGCCAATGTGGAAGTAATGCATTTAAAGTGGAGAAAATGTTTAGGGGAGTGGAGAGCGTGTGGAGCGGTGTGGAGGGGATATGGAGGAGATGTGGAGGGGGTGTGGAGGAACGTAGAAGGGTGTGGAGCGACAAATAAGTACCAAAATAACATAGTCTTTGAAATAATTTAACATTAGATTAGATACACTCTGTCGATTATGTAGAGGGGATGTAGCGACATGACTTTATAACGCTTACGATTATACTCGTATAATAAAGAAATATATAAATATATATATATATATATGTGTGTAATAATAAATTTTTTTCTTTGACACAGTAGTTGTAACAACAACTTTAGTTGTTGTTGTATTTTTACACCCAATTTCGCAGCAATTGTTTGAACAATATTATTCTTGGACAGAAATCGTAAATCGCTCTTACCAATCGATTTGGGGGTAGTAGCACAGCGAAATTAATATTTTGTGGAGGTATTCTCAAAAATAAATTTTTCCTATACGGTAGTGACTCCTACTGTTCTACTTTAAAAATTCGTCAAAGAGATTTAAAAAATAGGGTCGTAATTCAGAATAACTACGCAAAAACAATTCGTCATTTACTCTATTTCGTTAACTCAAATTCCACTAAATCACCAAAAACAAAAATTTTCTGAATTTGTCTCCTATTTTCCAATACCTTCTTTATTTATCGCTATTCTACTCAGTGCGTCGCCGTAATCTTTCGCTTTCACTGGTATTTCAGTATATCCTCTGTATATCGCTACAAACGTCTTTACGCTAACCAATAAAAAAGTTTTCAAATTCTAAAAATATCCAAAAAAAATTCTCCAAAAATTATCAAAAATTATCCAAAAAATAATTTTGGCAAATTCTCAAAATCGAAAAACTTTCAAAAAGAAATCTCAAAAAACTTTCAAAAATCATCGAAAAAAAAATTTCGGTAAATCCTCAAAATCAAAAAATTAAAAAAAAAAATATTCAGAAAATTTTGAATAAATATTTCCTGAAAATTTTTAAAAATTCCAAACTGTTGCCTTTTCGACTTTTCCCGAAATCACTAATGTGTTTAATTTTTCTTTTTGTCGTTAATTTACCTATTATTGATTCAGCCTGTTTTTCGCGTCTCACTAAGCTCCACGTTGGGCGCGATTTGTAACATAGCAATTTCTGACGCATGTCTTTTCTAAATGTTGCTCTGCACTTACCGAATTTACTAATAATAATGGGCGCCAGGTAATGCGCAGCTAGCCTTGCACGAGCCTTACCCCAGAGGAAGTTTCGTGAGCCAAAAAATCAGGATAATTAATTCTACTAAAATAATTACACTAATTTAATAATTTAAGTACGAGGGTAGTTCAATAAGTCTTTAGAATAAAGTATAAAAACAATTTTTTTTGGGTAAATTTTTTTTTATTTTTCAACATAATCTCCTTGGAGCTCTATACACTTGATCAATCGCTTTTTATGTTTTTTTAATCCTTCAGAAAAGTGCGTTTTCGGAAGTTCCTCAAAATAAGCACTTACAGAGGCAATGACGTCTTCGTTGTCCGTAAATCTCTGTCCACCGAGCCATTTTTTCAAGTTTGGAAATAAGAAAAAGTCACTGGGGGCTAAATCTGGTGAATACGGTGGGTGTTCGACCAATTCGAATTTTAGTTCTTCAATTTTAGCCATTGAAACGAAGCATGTGTGAACTCGGGCGTTGTCGTGATGAAAGAGAATTTTTTTCTCGCCAAATGTGGTCGTTTTTTTTAATTTCTTCTTTCAGCTGCTCTAATAATGATGCATAATACTCACCAGTAATTATTTTACCCTTTTCCAAGTAGTCAATAAGTATAATTCCACGTGCATCCCAAAAAACTGTAGCCATAACCTTACCAGACGACTTTACGGTCTTTGCCTTCTTTGGAGCTGGTTCGCCTGTGGAAATCCACTGTTTGGATTGTTCCTTTGTCTCAGGAGTGTAGTGGTGTATCCATTTTCATCCACAGTCACAAATCGACGAAAAAATTCCTCAGGATTCCGACTTATGCGCGCCAAAAGAGCCTCAGAGGCGACCACTCTATTGCGTTTATTCTCAGCTGAGAGCAAACGCGGCACCCATCTTGCCGATAGCTTTTTCATGCCTAATTTTTCATGTAGAATTGAAACAACTGCACCTATAGATATCCTTGTGGCCTCAGCTAACTCACGCACTTTTAATCTTCTATCCTTCAACACCATATCGTGGATTTTATTGATGATTTCGGGAGTAGTTGCTTCTACGGGCCTTCCTGAACGTGGTTCGTCACTTATTGATGTACGGCTACGCTTAAATTCATTTACCCAGTTATAAACCGTTGCTAAGGCAGGGGCAGATGTGCCATGAACTGAGTCCAATTAATTTTTTATCTCATATGGAGTTAAACCCTTTAAATGAAAATGTTTAATTACCGCTCTGAACTCGTTTTTTTCCATTTTTCTTAACAAGCAATTTTTTTTTTCAATTGGTTATAAAAACACGTAAACTCAGAAGATGTGGACTGTGACTGCACCATATATCTAGTCGGGAGTGGTGCTGACTAAAAACAGATGATTTGGAGCGATTCGCGCGCCATCTGTTGGTCATTCTAAAGACTTATTGAACTACCCTCGTACCTAGGCTTTATTAAATTTCTGTATTAACCAAAGGTCGCCAATTTACAATGTATCGCTTACAAAATTCCGGTCGCTATTCAAAATGGCTACAATATCCCTCGTACGCGTCGACCACGACGACCACGATCACCACGTTCCTTAACCAGTTTTGCGTCATTCACCCTTTTTTACTCCTTTATTTTCCTTGAATTATATTAGAATTTGCCCTGCTGCGCACTGATTTAATGATTGACGTCACACCACCAACGCTTTTATAGAAAACCCCTCGGAACAATTCGTGCTAATAAATGATATATAAACATATTTCTAATTCTTTTACCGACTCCGATGAATGCCGAGGGATGCTCGACAATTACAGTCCAACTCACCGTCGTCCAACTGTCGTGGTCTCACAGGAGAATTTCGATGTCGCTGCCTCGTGGTCTATACCGTATCATGAATCTCCCGCGGGGCTCAGGAAGCCCCTTCGATTTTACTTTAACTCGCCCCTTTTTCCAAACTCTAACGCCTCATTTTTTTCTAACTGTAACACTCCGGTCTACTATACAATTTCAGCAACTATTAATGCTAACAATTCTAACGGTCTTACTAATTTAACTTTCACTGTCGCAAAATTTTACGCCTGAAGGCTACAACGGGCGGGCAGTCAATGCCTAAAATCGGTGAGGCCGGAAATCTCTTCCAAAATTCGGCTTTTCTTCTGGCCTATCTTCAACCCACACACACTTGTTGCTTCCGCCCTTATCTTCTTTTTGATTGGCCTGGATTGTCCTTAAATGCGAAAATCAAGGCTAAATCCGAGGCAATTTGAGTCGCTATTCTTCATTGGTTCGCTCCGCGATTTCCGCCCTGCCCGCGAAGCGCGGGCAATATGAATTTCTAAATATACACACGCGACAACCCGGCGTGTATACCTATATCGAGCTAAGCTATGGTAGTCCAGCAGTTTCAGGCGGCTCGCGGCGCGGCGGCTGCTAGTTCTCCCATGCTGTCGACTGCCGCGTCTGTATATATCTCTTTCTCTCTATCTCTCTTTCTCTCTCTCTTGTAGCTACAGCCGAGGTGGTATGCCTCGAGGAAGCTACCGCTGCTGCTGTGAATCCTCTCTCCTCCCGCGTCTGCGTGCATCGGGAAAGAGGACGAGTTGCGCGCGCGTGTGTGTGTGTGTGCACGTGAAGTGACTCATCATCCTCGAGAGGCGAGAGAGAAATAGCAGATGAGAGAGAGAGAGAGAGAGAGTCGCGCGTACAGCGTGCGATGGTGTAGGTGCCGTGTAGGTGCCGTGTGTGTGTGTGTGTGTGTGTGTGTATGTAGGGCTTCTCGTCGGTGCTCGCTCCGACCAGTCGTGTCTGCGGCGCGATCAGCTGGTACCGTTGGTGTGAATGTATGTGTGTGTGTGACGGTCCGTAATTTTCCTCGGTCGCGATTCTCCTTCTCCTCATTCCCTCAATAAACAACATAATAATTCCCCCCGTTAATAATAATTTTACAATAATTTTTAATTATGCTAGGATTTGGTTACGTGGCGATTCGGTCGTGATTGACTGCCCGTGTTTTAATAATATTGTGACGCGGAATATCCGTCACAAGTTTAATAGGCAAGAATGTGAATTCCGTTGTTCTGTTCTTATCTTATCTTATATCACTGCCTTATACCTAAAGAACCTAGTGAAAAATGATTTTACAATGTTGAGATTAAACTGGTCCGCCATTGATGTAACAAACATCTTTCCACTTTGTCCAAACACATTAAAGTTTCAGTAACTTGTTATGACATGATTAAAGAAGACAACAAACAAATTTTGTAACATTTTTAAGCGCATATATTTTTCATTTTCTTTATTGATCTCGGTTCTAGTGACATTATTGTTAAATGCAAAAATGTTTTGTTTGTTTGAGATCTGTACCTATACCGTATAATATTCAATAATTTAATAAAAATATTAAATTTATTGAAGGTACAGCTGAAATCAATCTTTTATGCCTTTCTTCTACTTTATTTTTCATTTATCTTGACAAACGTCGTTTAAATGAAGTTAACGTAAAAAATGTTGAATACAAAACAGTTGTATTTTTTTGAGATCTTAAACTTTAGGGTTGAAAATCTTTGCATGTGATATATTTTAATTCAATTGTGGCCTAAAAATCGATTTCTTATGCCTTTATTGCGCTTTATTTTTTGTTTTCTATTGACAAGCTTTATTAAAATAACGTATTATTCCTAATTTCAAGACTCCCGTGAATGGAAAGTCGTTCATAATTGTTTGGTGGATATTTGGAGACTTAGTTATTATGTTCCTGCAATAAAAAATGTACTTTGGAAATCCTGAAGGTACTAAATAATTTTCTTCCGTTTCCAACCCATTTCAACCGATATTTCAAAGGGTTCTGTGAATGAAAAGGAATTCGAAATTTGTTGTTGGATTTTTCTTGACGTAGTTAACATGTTGCTGTAATATAAGTTGTACTTTGGTAATCCAGCGGGTACAAAATAATTTTATTTGCTTTCCAACCCCTTTAAACCCCTAATTCAAAGGTTTCCGTGAATGAAAAGTAGGACGGAATTTTTTGTTGGACACTTATAGACGTAGTTAACATGTTTCTGTAATACAAAATTGTAATTTGGAAATCTCGATGGAGGTAACGATTCCTTCTTGCTTTTCAACTACTTTCAACCCGTAATTTAAAGAGTTCCGTAAATGGTAAGTCGTTCGAAATTGTTTGGTGGACATTTAGAGACGTAGTTAATATGTTTCTGCAATAAGAATGTACTTTGGAAATCCTGAAGGTACTAAATAAATTTTTTCGGTTTCTAACCCCTTTCAACCCTTATATTAAAAGGTTCTGTGAATGGAAAGTCATTCGATATTTTTTTTGGTTATTTCTAGACGTAGTTAACATGTTGCTGTAATAAAACTTGTACTATGGAAATCTCGAGGGAAGTTATGATATTTCCTTAGCTTTCCAACTCATTTCAACCCCTAACTGAACGGTTTCCTTGATTGGAAAAAGGAACGAAATTTTTTGGCGCACACTTATAGACGTAGTTAACATGTTTCTGTAATAAAAGAATTTACTTTGGTAATCTTGCTGGTACTAAATAATTTTATTTGCTTTCCAACCCCTTTAAGTCCCTATTGTAAAGGGTTCTGTAAATGAAAAGGCATTAAAAATTTTTTGATGGATACTTCTAGATGTAGTTAACAAGTTTCTGTAATACAAAATTGTAATTTGGAAATCTCGAGGGAGGTAACGATTTCTTTTTGCTTTGCAACCCCTCTCAACCCCAAAATTAAAGGTTTCCGTGAACTGAAATCGGAATGAAATTTTTTGGTGGACACTTATAGATGTAGTTAACATGTTCCTGTAGTAAAAGAATTACTGAAGAAAATTTGAAAGTACTTAATAATTTTTTTTTGGGTCCAACCCCTTTAAACTCCTAATTTAAAGAAATCCGCGAATGGAAAGTAGTTTGAAATATTTTTGATGGACACGTATAGATGTAGTTGACATGTTCTTGTAATAAAAGAACTTTGAAATATTCTTAGGAAGCTACAATTTCTTATTTGCTTCTCAACCCATATCAACCCCTAATTTGTTTATTTATTTGTTTATTTATTTATGTATTTATTTATTTATTTATTTACTTATCTATTTATTTATTCGTTTATTTTATCAGGTTTTATATTAAGAATATTATTTTAGCAACCAGTAGGAATGTATTTATAGGCGTGATTGGATGCATGAATGTACGAGTACGAGATAACTTATAATGGACACACCGAGCTGCGTCAGCTGTCACAAGACTATGCGCTATACCAACAGGCTAATTAAGTGCTCTGCGTGCACACGCAATGCCACTATGCATGCATGAAGCCAATGTAGAAAATACGTAGTAGCACAGCTCTTAAATGTATCTACTATATAAACACGAGCAACAGAGCTAATACCAGTATCAAGCAGCCGACGAAGATTAACATCAACTCGAATGAGAGAGAGAGAAGAAAACAAGCAAGACGGGCGACAACAACAAGCTCGTCAATATGCCAGCCAAGTATATACACACACGTGCACCGGCGAAGCCACGGCAACAGCCGATCATCGCGAATAATTCTTCGCCTCAGCTGCCACCCCCGTTCCACTACCTCACTCTTTCTCCAGCACAAACACCAGCTCGGAGTAGAGGCTCAGCGCTTCGTTATTCAGCCATTGGGATGGCAGGAATGGCATATTCAACACCGTGAGTAGCAGTTGCGCGCGTGTACCACTGCAAGACTCTACTGTGTCCAACACAGGCGCACGACTGGTTGCCGACAAACATGGGCGCCGATTATCTGATAGCTCGAGTATTATGAAGAACTCAACTATCGGCACAGAACAGCTAACAACGGTGATCTCACTATAGAAGAGAATAGAGATAAGTGTATTAAAGTTCAATAATGTACCAGTAATATCTCAGTTATCGATACTAAAGTAGGAACTATAATGTCTGAGGTAAAAACCATAACTTCTAAGTTTGCTGAAGATTTCGAGACGGCGAAAACAATACTAGCATTGATAATGGGTTTTGGTGATCTTAAGCAGAGCTTAAAAATTATGGAAAGAAAATTGACAAATTAGAACTCATTCTTGGAGAAGATTCGAATCAAATTTCATTAGAAAAAGAAAATGCGTTACCAACTGAGAAATAGCTAGTCCTACAAAATAAATTATTACATTGCGAGCGTGATAGTGCTTATACATCGAGTAATACTGCAACCGTTAAAACACATAAGTCTCAAGAGCGATATACGCGAGCCTCGTCTGGGTTGGTAACGGAGCGGGGCGAGTGCAGCAGTATTATTATATCTAGTATTTTTGATGGAGATAAAATCCACCTTGACAACGTTGCCTAAATTGTTCTCGCCACGATCCTTCCTTCTCTTACAAGGAAAGGTCCTCAGGTGTCTCTTGCCGATTTCGATAATATTGAAATATCTTGTAGTATATTAAAAAATAAGTGGCACGTATTCTTTTTATCGGCGGAATACCACTTCTAAGGGGTGAAAACTACCCCTAAAGTTTACCCCCAAAAACAGATTTCTATTATTATCTCGAAATCTAATAAAGATATTTGAATGAAACAAACGCCAAAAAAATTGTTGTAAACAAATGTAAGTCACGTTCAAAATTCTAGTTCGCGTATTTCAGGATTTCTTAAAAAAATTCGTTGCAAAGGCTGAGTTAACCCTGCAGTTAACCCTTTCAGTTACGCAATTAAGAAAAAATACCAATCAACATAAAAATACGACACTTTATGTTTTTGGGGTCGCTGATTATGAATTCGTTGTCAAAATTGCAAAATTAATTGTTTAAACAATCAAACTGCTGTGCTTACGCATCCCGAGGTCGGCAATACTGGCCCTTCCTTGTTTACAAATTCCGGTTCAAGAGAATAACATTCCGCGATAAAAATACTGACTCTTTTTACGCTGCTCATAATTCATTCTCGAATATTATCTATTTAATTTTTTAAAAAAGTGTTTCTTTTTAGATTTAATCTGTTTTTTATATTTAATTTTGACAACGAATTCATAAGCAGCGACCCCAAAAACATAAAGTGCCGTATTTTTATGTTGATTGGTATTTTTTCTTAATTGCGTAACTGAAAGGGTTAACTGTAGGCGTAACTCAGCCCTTGCAATGAATTTTTAGCAGTACAATAGTTAATTGAATTCAGCTGATTTAAAAATTTCTGTATAAAAAAATGTAAAAAAAAATTATATTCACCCTTATAATAAATAGGGGATGCAACCCTTCAGTATGAAAATGGGATAGTGACTTACATTTGTTTACAACAATTTTTTTGGCGTTTGTTTCATTCAAATATCTTAATTAGATTTCGAGATAATAATAAAAATCTGTTTTTGGGGGTAAACTTTAGGGGTAGTTTTCACCCCTTAGAAGTGGTATTCCGCCGATAAAAAGAATACGTGCCACTTATTTTTTAATATACTACAAGATATTTCAATATTATCGAAATCGGCAAGGGACACCGAGGACCTTTCCTTGTTAGACGTGAAGACATTGTGTGCACTCACCGACTTCGCTCGGCACAATCAGCGGCATCTCCATCAGCGGCTACCACTACAAATCGACGTTCTCCGTGGATATTCAACCTTTCTAGCAA
Source organism: Gastracanthus pulcherrimus (assembly GCA_949152435.1). Taxonomy (NCBI): domain Eukaryota; kingdom Metazoa; phylum Arthropoda; class Insecta; order Hymenoptera; family Pteromalidae; genus Gastracanthus; species Gastracanthus pulcherrimus. The sequence continues at coordinate 113,857,998 of OX424575.1, read as the reverse complement.
TACACTAGTCATTGACATAATGCGCACAAAAAGAAATTTTATCCGGTTCTGTACACGGGAAACCAGCATGTCGCTTCATGACCAGAACATTGCTGATTGCGTTACAAGTGACAAAATATTTGTATATGAAAATCTAAATAAAGATCTTTTCGCAAAATTCCGTAGTTTGAAATCTGCTGTCCAAGGACTAAATTTTAAATATATATGGTATAGGCAAGGCAAGTTCATGGTCAATATACAAAATGGTGATATATCTCATTTCTTTTTGACCGCTGTTGATCTATATTCATTTTGTCATCATATGAAAAAAATTCTGCTTCTCGGTCATTGTGCGAAGTTCAGAAAAAACCATCCACTACTCAAGCGACAGCGTGTTAAGCACCTGCGAGTATAGAACCATCATCGGCGCCGTTTCTTAATAATGCTGAGACAAATTAGAAATGACTAGGTTCGACTGCTGGGAAAGCAAGCGGCGGGGGATTGAGAGCTAGATTTATAAATGTGACATTATTGTGTGCGCAGCTCGTACAAATCCAGTAATATCTTGAGGACCGTCCCTCCTACCGTCTCTTCGCAGTTGCTGAGTCGCGCCTAAAGCCCAATATTGGTAATGAGAAGGTTGGCATTATTGGTTTCTCCATACTCAGGCAGAACTACAACATGAATGGTGGTGGGGTGGCCCTGTATGTATACAATTCTCTTAAGACTAAGGTTCTCGCTTGATGTAAGACAGAACAGCTCGTTACTCCTGACATCTTGGAATATCTAATTTGTAGTGTACAGCAGGGTTGCTCAGCTGCTGTTCTAGTTGCGGGAATATATAGGCCGCCTCACATTCCATCTATTACAGGTACAGATCTCGTTGAGCAACACACATCGCGTGTAGGTGATTTCAGTCACAAAATTACTGTGACGGACCTCAATGTGAACCTATTATCAAAGTCGGCAGATGCGCAATTGGTTAGGCGGTTATCCAATGACCTCTCACTTAAAATAATTGAACATGGCCCGACTCATCACACTGATAAGTCTCACACAAGGATAGACATTATAGTCGTTTACGATAATGACGATGGTCTGAGTTCTGGCAATCGAATGGCGACCGTTCCCAGTCGCCATAATATTATAGATACATCTATACAAATGTACACAATTACACCACCAAAACTATCTACTTTTACCTATAGAGACTACGAATCCATAGATTAATCTCAATTACTCTCTGTCCTTCAAAACTGTGATTGGTCGCTTCTCGATTGCTCGGACGTAGACGTTGATAGTGGACTCGCCTGTATCAGCTCCAATCTCATGGAGGCAATAGATAAATTAGCACCACTAAAGAGTTTTTCACCCCGAGAATAATGTAAAACCTCCATGGGTGGATGCTGATGTTACATATCTTTACAATAAAGGTGAAGCTGTACGTCGATGGTACAAGAGGATGTGGGATAACATGCTCCAACAAGAGTATTTACATTTTACCTCCGAGGCAGAGAATAATGCAGAGCAGGCCTGCAACTCCTACCTTCAAAATAAAATTTTTGAAGCATTAAATGACAAAAAAGATATTTAGAAGGAGTTGCGAGCCCTCGGGTTGCTGCCTACTCAGACAGAAGATATTCACGGCTTTACTCCGGAGGAGCTCAACTCTCTCTCTGTTGGGGTTTCGATTTCTCAAAATGAATGTGAGAGGGAGATGAATGACATCATAGCCTCCGCATCGGAGGAGGGCTTCAGTTTTAAAGATATCTCCTGCGTGGACGTTGCTCTTGCTGTGTCTCATTTCTCTTCACAAGCAGTATGAGAGGCTATAAGCATACATCTCGCTAAAGCATTTAATGCATCCCTCTCACGCGGTATCTTCCCGGGGACATGGAAGAAGACTCATTTTGTGCCACTAGAGAAAACAGCAGTTTCTTCATCAGTCACGAACTTATGTCCGATGGCCCTCTTGAGCTTTCCTTCCAAGGTCCTCGAGAAGATTGTGCAGATTCAAATCACTCAATATTTAACATCCAAAAGCACTAACTAAATTAACTCAGAACACATGAGGAGGTATCAATGGCATTAAGGATAAAATAACAAAACTCAATCGTCATTGTATAAAAAAAAATCAGAAGCTAATAACCATTTTATTACTGGGTTTTAGCAAGACCTTTGATACCATCTCACCAACAGAACTACGCCGTAACATGATTAGAATGGGTTTTTCTAGGAGTGTGGTCCTGTGGATTAAATCTTACATAACGGGTCAGGAACAAAAGTTATTATCAAATCGCTTGGTCAATCAAATTGGCTCATAACCAATCTTGAAGTTCCACAGGACTCGGTCTTGGGACCCTTTCCTGGACTCTGGAAATATCAAGCCTATTCTTTATACGAATTAGAGCATCGTGCGCCTAACAGCAGCAGCACATGCTGTGTCGACGTGGGCATCGTCTATGAGGTAGAAGGCGGCGTATTCGTGCCTTTTGTTGACACGGTAACGAACCTCAATGTTGTTATGGATTCGAAACAGACATGGTAAGAACAAATACAACACGTCACTAAGCGTGTCAATCGCGCTCTTCATGGCTTAAAATTTGTTAGATTCTGCACCACCGAGTCTCAGCGTAAGCAACTCGCAGATACACTGATTGTCCTTCATCTTGACTACTGCTCGGTGGTTTATCTTAATATATCTGGAGAACTGCAGACCAAACTACATCGATTGCAGAATTCATGTGTAAGATATATTTGTAGCGTCAGAAGGGTAAAGTCTTATGGAATACGGATGAAAAATGGTCGCGGGAATGTAGAAACGTAATAATAGATATTCTTTCAGACCGTATGGTTCAATTCTACGGTTTGATACTGGGAGAAAGGGCAATTTGTATCGTTATCGAATTTCCAAAATGCTTGTTTGGCCGAATAATATCTCTCAAAATTAGTTTTCTAACTCGCTATCTTTAAACTTGATAAGCGAACCGCACTTGCGCGTCTTTACCGAAAATCTGCTTAAATGTATTTTCTGTATACTTCTAACAAAATCTCATCCATCGTTTAGTATAAATACAGCCGTACCAGGCCATCGCGAGTCAGCCTTCTGCATGAGTTCAGACGACCGCCACATCGCCGCGAAAATTGCGATATATATATATATTGTACGGCCAGTTGCTGAATTAACTTTTATTTTATAAGTGCGCAAAAGGCGCTAAGTCACTCACAACTCAAAAGTGCATTTTCTTTTCTTATCAGGAATAGTCGCGCAATCACGTCCTATACGAGTCAAATTATCAACCATATGAGCGATTGTGCGACCAACATTTGTACTAAATACCAATTGGGTCAGTATATTGTATCACAAATTAAAGCATTCCAATTAACTATAACAGGAGAATATATTTATCATGTCCACTTACTTCTCACACATAAGATAAGAAGTTATATATACCTATAAGTTTAGAACATAATATCCATTTTCGTTTCGTCAGGATTTAAACCATCCTGCCGTACAACCGCTTGGTACGTGACGGATAAAGCCGTGATTAACCGGGAAACATTAAACTAATAAAATTCTATTTATTAATATACCTATAAACCATGAAAAACTCGAATTTCTGTTCAGAATTAATTTTTGATTTACAAGCTATAAATAACTTAAAAATAAAGTTTTAGTCATGAATAAAGCCATAAAAGAAATTTTACAGACTTTCAAACCTTATTTTTAAATTATTATCTCTTTAAAAATTCGCGCTTTTTTGGTAGTTGCTCAAATTGTAGCGCCGTACTGCGTTGAAAAGGCTCAAACAAATCGTATTTTCTTCTGTGTTTACTTTCAAAGCTGTCAAGAAGTATAAGTATTTACAAGATCATAAAAAATATTAAAAGTAGATTATGCAATACATTTATTCAATCAGATAAGTCATCTTATTCTACCAGTAGCTAATGTAATTATTTAATGTATTACTTTGTGATATATTTTTTTCAGTAAATCAGCATACCGTACCAAGGAAAAGGAAAGATCTCAGTCAACTGTTCATGAGGAAAAAATAAGTTTAAGTCGAAGGGATGACATCTAGAAAGATATTCAAATCTTTTACTGGTATGTAAACTACTTTTACTTCTAAGCGTATGATGTTTCTATTTGATACGGAAGTAACATTAAATTATTTCAGGTAACAATTGGCACGCATTGTATGATTGAGATGATGAAATCATATTTTATATTTGAGACAGCTGTTGAACTGGAACAGAATGTTATAATATGAACTGAGATGAAATGTTTGAAGAAATTGTAACATTTGTGAAGTGTAACTTTAAATGCAATCTTCTTATAACTATGTTTTCAGAGCTTGCGGGTAACCTGTAGACTGAACCGGTGCATGGATTTTGATGATCCAGGTCTTAGAATGTTCCTTTTGAATGCTATTTTGGACTGAAGCTATTTAGAAACCTCTAAATATTGATTATCATGTGGGTATTCTAGTTTAAGTGGGGAAAAATGGCGATTTTAATAATAATGATAATTATTTTGGCTTTCAGGTCTTCAAAAAATTTAAGTAAATTAAAGTTAATTTCTCTAACTAGCTTCCGTCCAAAACGTCGTACAAGAGGAACAATTTAAGACCAGCAAGACCAAAATAAATGTATCGCTTGAGTCTGTAGGTTACGTGCAATCAAAAACTGTTTATAGACTCATATCTCCCCCCGTAAGGGGGTAAAGGGTGTCATCAGGGATGATTTTTGTAAGAAATTTATTCAACTTTGAGGATCTACTCATACTTTTATTCTAATTATTTTCCTATTATTTTTACAGATGGAAATTTTCAAAAAAATACAATAGGTATTCTACCCCCTTAAATAAATAAAGCCCGGACGTCGCAGCTATAAAACTGGTGACAGCTAGCTGGGATTAGTGAACCCGTGAATATGAAAATTGTTTATAAATATACTTCAATTACTGTATTCTATTCTATACTTGAAATAAAAATATAATTATAAATATATACAAATAAAATGAATCGTAAAACTAAAAAAAAATCATTTTTTATAACAATAAACGATATATATAATCACAACTATTATGTCACAACTAAAATGGTTTTACACATGAAACAAAAATATTTTATATTTTAACATAATGAATCGTCATAAGTATTTTGCCTTTCACACTATACTATACGAGTTACCACAATTCGACGGTTATAACTTTGATATTAATTATTTTATAAATAATGTTTGTTACCAAGCATATTACGTACCTAAACTCTTTTCGAAAGGATTTTTAGAAATATTCATCCAAAATCACTTAAGGAGAAAAGTACGAGACCTTACACTCCAGTATGCATTTAACGATTATGTTGAACTTCTTGATTTATTATCTTATTACTACGATTTAAGAACCATATTTAATTTAAAAAATTACTATAATGATTTAATAAAACATAAAAATATTCAACTGAATCCGAGTGAAACGGTCCAAGAGTTTTACGTTAGATTTATTAAATAATCGAACCTATTACAAAGTAAATTATTATATCATTCAGATAACCCTTGTTACAATTAAATAAATAGGAAGCTACAGGATGAAGCTTTAAAATCATTATATAACGGACTTCTTTCCAAAATATAGAATGAATTATGTACTAAATTTTATGATTTAGAAGATTTAAGAACTCGGGCAGTAGATGCAGAAAATCTGATTAAATTAATATCCCAATTTTCAATTCTTATGCAAGTAAATGAATATAATAAATTGTTTCTACAAAAACTTGTGGAATAAGAACAAGATAAAAAATTAGATGAAAAGTACCTGAACAAAGAACAAAATCAAATCAAATTCATCTAATTACACAAGTAATACTCTCACTGTTAAAATTCGAAAAACTAACCACACAATACATAACAAACAAGTTAAAATTTATCTAATTTATATTATTTATGCGACTAAAAACAAGTGCTATGAAAGTTCGAATGATACTTATGTGTTGAATTTACTAAAACTTACTCTTTTAAATATTTTTAAAACATTTAATCTTAGCAAAAAAACAGCATCATACGATCTTCGAACTGCTATTAAAATCTTAACAATTTTAACCTTCCAATGAAATATCTATAAATCATTACTAACAATATCAAAAACTTCTTCAAATTTTAAGAAATTTTCTAGGAAGATAACCATTTTACCGAACATATCAGTGCACAAAGAAACAGCGATTTTTCAAATCAGTCCATGCAATTCATGACGAGAATATCGAAGAGTAGATAGGCTATAGGCATACTGACTCATGCGGGTTCTGTATCATCCCCTCCCCTCTCAAAGTGATCCAGAACCGGTTCAGATTCTAAATCGTCCAGAATGATCCAGAATCCGAAATGGAGAAAGTAGGAGAGCTTCCCTTTCTCTCACGTGAACCAGAATACCTATAGAGTTTTCTACCTTTTTTTCTTTATTTTCTTTGCAAATGTTTCCAGGAGTGATACAATAATTTTATGAGTTTGACAGTGTGAAGTGCGCTGGCAATGTTGTACATGGGATTATGGTTTATACATACTGTAACACACTTGACAATATAGTTTTTTGTCGGATAGCCGTATTGCTGAATGTTATGAACTACAGAAAAATTGAATCGTTGCAGCCAATTCTGTCTAAATTCGCCCATGACAAAAATTTTGGTAGCATCGCGTAAAGAGCCACGGAGTAATGATCCAATTTTTTAGTAGTCAAGCCCATCCGTGTTCCAGGCTATTCCATGATAATGATGTTCCAGTCAAATGTTTTCACTTTGCAATTTGTCAGAGAGTATTTTCCATGAAAAGGGTTTCTTGAATAGACGAACGAGAGGATCACCACTTTCATTCAGAGGAATGATAGCTATTTCGTTTAAAACACAATCATCTCGCATTTGCTTGAAACCAATCATGTATACTGTGTACTCCATATTGGAATGAGTGTTGAACAAAAGTGTGTTGGATAATATGCTGTTTAGACAAGCTTCTTGATATCCCCACTGATGGGATTGTACTGAACGATGCGATCGTGTAAGATGATGCAATAAGCTGAAGTGTAGGCTGGAAAGTCTGTTTTAGACTCAAACTCTAGACGGACATCGACAGGAGCGCTCTTTATAGATTCGTTTTGCCGTGAACAGTCAATAACTATGAGTGGATCATGGTTGATAAATTCTGACTTTGTCAGCAGTGGCTGTGGGTCTCTTCCATAGTAGGTGATATGCAAATTGGTATACACGTCATAGAGAACAGCGAACTGATTCTTAGATATGTCGAGATTCATATTGATATATGGATAATATTGAGAATTCAAGAAAAGTCTCACATTGTTTTCTTGGTTTGTAGTCAGAGAATGATAAAACGAGGTTTCTCTAATTGATTTGAAGTTTTCACTGTCCAGACATGTTTATTCGTGCTCGAAAGCAGAGGATATTTAAATAACTCCCAAGATCGATAACACATAGAGATAGGATTATCTTTGCCAATGAAATTCAGCAGCTGGATCTTTTGTTTATCAGATGCAATAACATATGGCATTTACCACTCTATCTTCGTTATTTTTACCTGGTAGTCTTCATATGTAGTTACACTATTTGCTACAGTACCTTTCTGAATTATTGCATTCAAGTCATTTCTTGATCTTGTAAGAATGAGTTCATGCTTCACATTAACTATAATTTGTTTGTAGTCTTCTGCAAAGCCCAAGATCATACTCAGAGGAATGGAAACGTCAAAGTTGCCGTGTGCATCTACCAAAGTTTTGCTTTCTTCTCTAACGTCAAGCCATCCTGCATTTTCCAACATGAGAGTCTGATTCGGATTGAATGATGTGCATCCTTTCATGAGAATGCTTAAACCAACATTTTTACTTTTCTCTATCTCCACAGCATTAATTTCGTAACGAATTTCATCAAACAGATGGCAAATGCCATTGTTCACAAGTTTAGTTTTAGTTAGCGCAGTTCCATCTGGTTTTTGCAGTTTTCCACATACTTGGATAGAACTGCGCGATGGTAAGAGACATAGATCTTGATGTTGGGTAGTAATAAGAATTTCATCACTATTATCAAAGCTTAGTATCGAGTATGGTTGATGTGCGTGAACCTCGGAATGAGCAATAGACTCATCGAATACGATACCTGATTGAATGCTTAGAATTTCGTCCATTTTTCTGGAAGCAGCAGAGAATTGTACACGTGAATTTTCTCCACAAACTTTTAGACCTAGGATTCTGAGGAACTGAATGCTCTTCCGTGTTAACGGTTTGAGTTTCTTCGGTCGACTGATGACCGATTGACATGCTGGTTGACTTATATGCACTGTAGAATTGTAAACGATACCCATTATACAGATTTGATGTGGAGTCTAATAGTAATTTCTTCTCCACGGAAAGTCACTAAATTTCCATCTTGATCTACGATTAGAATTTGAACATGATCCATGCACTTGACACTGAGTGGTAGATATATGCCATGAGGTGGAACTTCTAAGATTTTACATCCTCGTGGATCTCTGGGAAAGAACTCATGGATTGTATGAACTCTTTTGTTGTTGATGTAAGCACCTGCGGTAATATTTTACTCCACTCTGAGTGCGTTGATTTTCAATATTTTCACAGGTAAATCAGAACTGTGATAAATTTTTTCCTTGAGAATGCGAGGAGTGAAGCCAAGAAGACGACCTATTGAATCGTGAGGAGTGAGATCTAACTGATGACTGTAATTAATTTCACTTCTGAGAGTATTGTTGTTAGCTCTCAAAGAAAATTCAATTCCTTTAGATTTCAAAGTTTCTTGTATAAATTTATTAATAGCATTAATCTCGTAACTGCCAGTAGAGATAGTGATAATATTTCCATTCAAATGAAGTTTATTATTCGAATAGTCCACATTGGGAATCGAGTTGAATGTTAAAAGTTCAACTAAGCCCAAAATAAAAATTTTATGCTGAGGTAGTTCAATTGAAGGAAAATATTGTGCTTCTATAACAGAAGATTTTCCTGAAAGACTCAAGGTGAAACTGTCTTCCATGACTGATTGGAAGAGAATGATTCCATTCGTTTGCAATCTTCTCTTTTATAGTCTTCCGGTTAAGAATTGAAGACAAAGATGACCACAAATGAATGAGTCAAAATTTTAATATCTTTTATAGTTATATTTTACTTCTTTCACATTGAAATATAACATGAGCTCTATGTGAGGTGTAATATCTCCAAAACTGTCAAAATAAATTACTTTGGAACCATGTTTTCTATAACACACCCAGTGAGTGCCTTTATTTTTCATGTCATACAAGTTAACAATAGCAGATTCATTACTCCGTGGACCATCGGAAGGCAGATTATTTCTCATAAAAACACCCCGGAAATGTGCAATTTGTAACATGCGAGCATATTTTAGAAGATCACAGTCAGTCAGTGGACGATTTGGCAAAGTTAAATCGAAGTTTTTTTTTTAGTAACTTGACCATGACCAACTTTAGGTTTCATAAATAATCCCATTCCAGTTTTATATGGTTTAAGATAGAGACCTTCGCCTAAAGCAATAGCTTCCATTGTCTTATTATGTATCTTACTTTCCTCATGGTTTTTCTGTGCAGCTTTAGAATCATTTACTGCTTTAGCTATTCCTGCAGCTCCCGCTGCAAGAGCACCGGTCGCACTTAGTCCTGCGAACAGCGGTATGAGAAACGGAAGAACTCCACCAATTTTTGATGGAATTGGAAGAACACGTGGAATGATACCTATCCTCTTACCACCAACTTTCTTAACAGCTTGACGTGCACCTTTCAAGGCGGATTGAATGACCTTGCGGGAACATTTACTTGGTGACATTGATTTCTTAGCAGTCGTCACTAGCTTACTTAATTTCAGACCCATTCCAGTTTTTCCTTGCAATTGCATAGCATTCGTAACAGCAAAAGCATATGCTTTTTCAGCACGACTGGAATCCTTGGCTTTGACACGTTGCCAAGCTTTATTAGCGAGCTTGATGTCAGCTGCTTTACGATCTCCATTTTTATCAGAGTAAGCTACGTCATGTTCTTTGCATGCCTGAGCAAGCGGATTAATTCCAGGATCACCTCTTTTCATTCGTTTTTTCAATTTATTTCCGGAACCACAGTATTGATATCCAGGAAGATGCATTTCAATAGGTAAGTTATTGATCACTTTATCAAGCAATCCATAACCTTTTGGTTGTTTTCGCGATTTATGTACGATCATCTCTCTTCAAGTGTTGTTTTATAACTAAATATCAAAATATAAAACATGCTTTGATATTTCCATAGTTCAATGTCAAACTAGGCTTTGTCACGTGAACATGGATTTTAGCGAGCCGAACGTCAAACTCCCCGTCACAAACTTTGATTTCGGAAAACAGAAGAGAAGGAAGCGTCATAGAGAATTACTACCTGATACTATACGAGCAGTATTCTGCGGTCCATCAAACTGTGGAAAAACAAATAGTTTATTGGCTCTAATTACACATCCCAATGGTCTTAAATTTGAAAATTTGTATGTATACTCTAAATCCTTGAATCAGCCAAAGTATCAATTTCTCGAAAAAGTTTTGGAACCGATAAAAAGTGCATCATATCTACCTTTTAGTAAGCATGAATCTGTAGTATCTCCAGATGCAGCCCGACCAAATTCAATTATGATTTTTGATGATGTGGCTTGTGAGAAGCAGGACATCGTCAGAGCATTTTTCTGTATGGGAAGACATAAAAGTGTAGGCAGCTTTTATCTATGTCAGTCGTACACTCATATACCGAAACACCTCGTAAGAGACAATATTAATATGTTAGTAATTTATCGTCAAGACGATGTTAATCTTTGTTCTGAATGCTGGAAGAATGATAAGTATGGATTTGTTGTTATCGATAAAGATAGAGTGATGGATGATGGTAGATATAGAAAAGGATTTGACTGTTTTGCAATAAAAAAAGTTATGAATCCAAAACTTACAGTTCAATTGTAGACACCATCTCGTTAGCATGTCAGACTTCAAGAAAGAAAAGAATATTCTCAGCGAGCTCTTGCGAGCACGTGAGGCTATTAAACAAAAATACTCTTTATTGAAAAAGGAGAGAGAAGATTTTCAAAAAGTTATTGGTGATACATTGAAACCAGTCATTACACCACTCGAAAAGCTCGTCGATTCGAAAGTCGAAAGCTTGCCACCTGCTAATCACATTTTGAATATAGACAGCAACGGGAAACCGAGGAAAAGATTGAGATTCGATCGATCAAGTTATAGTAAACGATATAAATGAGTCGGGTTCCGCATTTGACGATGCAGATTTTTCTTCGATGGATGGCACAATGATGAGTTCAACATTCAAATCTGCGCTTGAAGAAAATGAATCAAGTGACTTTTTATCATTGTTAAATGAAAGCCGCAGCAAAATCAATAACATATATGGAGTGCGGAACGTCAATGGAGTGTATATGATTGGCGACAAATTAATAAGAATGGAATATTTTCACCGCGTAATTTTTAAGTCACAATTACAAACTCTCTTGAATCCTATTAGGCCGGGCGCGTTGTGGGCAAATACTCGCCAACCAAAATATTTGTACTTACATTGAGATAAATGCAATCTAAATTAGTCTCTCTCTGTCTCTCTCTCTGAAGCAATTACATGGTGAAGAGTATGTTCAGAAATAAAAAATGAGTCGAGTATTTATTTAGGCTTTTTATTTATTTAAATTATTTATTTATTTAATTTATTTATTTATTAAAACTTATTTATTTAATTTATTTATTTATTAAAACTTATTTATTTATTTATTTAATTTATTTATTTATTTAAATTTATTTATTTATTTATTTAATTTAATTATTTATCTTGTTTATTTATTTATTCGACGTATTTATTTATTAATTTATTTATTTATTTATTAAATATGTTTAGTGTTAATTAGGTGTGAATGTATTTATTAGCGTGATTGTTAAAGTGTTATGAATGAGTGTGTTTTAAATTTAGACGTGATAGTATACGCAAAGATTTAGCAAAGTATGTGTATGTATTCTTTTATATTTATATGTTATCTTTATTGTATTTATTTTTTATTCTATGTATTATTATTTTTTTTTGCCAAGCGTTTTCTGTGATATTTGACTGTGACTAGTTCATTACATTTAAATTTTATAAACTGACGAACTGATAAAGTGAATTATTATTTTAATAAGAAATATGCAATAAGTGAAAGTTAAGATAACAATTATATTAAATCGACTGATATTTTTTTTAATTATAATTATAACTACATGTACATGAAATTGTAAGATTTTGTCTTCTGACGAATAAAAAGTATATCTATCTATCTATCTATCTCTCTGTCTGCTAACTCGACGGCTACTCTTTCTCGATATCTCCATGCGGACGGCTAACCTCTAACTGCAATTTACTCTCGACAACGACTGTGTTCGGCGAAGGCTTCGAGCGGAATGGGGAGGGAGGAAGGACTCCAGTCCTCTCCTCGTGGCGTCCCAGCACCCTAGCTCCCTCTATTTTGCCTTACTCGATCTTCTCTCCTTTTCTAACACCTGTTGGCATAGGCCCTCAACTCGATTTTCACTAGAGTAGTAACCGGAGATTAGTTACAGCTCTAGTTTACCCATCATGCATTTCGCCTCTGTGACGCGCGTAATTTAAAATATTAACAACACCCTCTATACTGCATGCTTCTCCGATAAACTTATACCCCATTACACGATACATAATGCATACGAATTGCCAGTGCGCGACGCGTTCGTTGTAAATGCGCCTTGCTCCCTTCTTCTTCTGCGCGCCTCTCTTCCCATCTTTTTCTGTTGTCGCTTGGCTGTCCCTCTACTCTTCATATCTGTTAAAGCCGCATGGCATGCGTCCGCCTGATCATCAGCTGTTTTCGTCGTCGTCCTTAAGGATGACGCCGCTGAAGCTCCTCGCGCTCCGATCGCTCTCTCAGGTGTCTGCGTACGCGAGCGTGTATGTGTGTGAGTGTGTTATGTTATGCTCTAGCTTCTCTCTCTTTCTCTCTTATAGACCACTGCTACCTGAAACAAATATAGGACTCGACCTCTTCTCCGTCGTTGCCGCTTCCTTGTGCTGCTCAGCTTTCCTGGATATGCCTGCTGAGTCAGCTGCTGCTTCTATCGTGTATTTGTGCTTGTGGTGTGTATTTGTTGTCGCGCCGTCGATCTCCCCCGTGAAACATATATAATCATATGCGCGATTAATACGCTTAAAAAAATAATGCAATGTTCATAGCGTGCATTCGCTGTCCGTACTCTCTCATGGTGGCTGGGTTGAATGCCTCAGACGTCTCCAGTACGTTCCTCCCAACCATCATTCTTGAATTGACGAGGCTCGACCTGCTACTGTGGCCAGGGACTCTAACCATATGGAGTACGGTCTCACCCCCCTACCAAGACTGTACGTGACAGGAAGCTGACCACGTCAGTCTTAAAACAGGATTACGGAACACCCGGGCCTAGAGTGAAGGCCTCTCACCCTATGCTAGCTGTTCCGCACGCCCTGGTTTACTCCCAGTCTACTGCTGCTTTCAAGAAGATTGCGACGGGGGACGCGTTTCCTCTCGTGCAGACTGTGGTACTGGTACTCTACCTACCGATACTGGAGTACGGACCACCATGGCCTGACGTGTTCGCTTCACACTCCCCACAGGTTGGTTCGCATCCTCACGAATTAACCCAAGCGACAGCTGCACCTGAGATGGCTGCAACTGGGGACACTTTCCATCTCGTGCAGACTGTCGCACTGGTACCACACACGCCGGTGTGGAGTACGGACCACCATGATCTGAAGTGTTCGCTTCACACTCCCCACTGGTTGGTCCGCATCCTCCCTAATTAACCCAACCGACAGCTGCACCTGAGATGGTTGCGGCTGGGGACGCGTTTCATCTCGTGCAGACTGTTGTGCTGGTACTACACACGCCGGTATTGGAGTACGGACCACCATGTCCTGAAGTGTTCGCTTCACACTCCCCACAGGTTGGTCCGCATCCTTCCGAATTAACCCAACCGACAGCTGCACCTGAGATGGTTGCGACTGGGGACGCTTTTCATCTCGTGCAGGCTGTCGTGGTGGTACTACACACGCCGGTATTGGAGTACGTACCACCATGGCCTGAAGTGTTCGCTTCACACTTCCCACAGGTTAGTCCGCCTCCTCCCAATTTAACTCCGCTGGCGACTGAACTTGAGATGCTTGCGACGGCGTACGCTTTTCATCTCGTACAGAGTGCCGAACTGGTACTCCACCAAACCTCACCGACCTTGGTGTCTGGTATTGGGATCGATCCATCTTCTCGATGATTGGTTCTGCTACACTATTTTGTTTCACTCCCGAGAACGCCCATAACCTTAATGATTCCAACGGTTGTTGACTTGCGTTCAGTTTGGGCTGTTCTCTTATTATTTTCTCTTTTGCTACCTCATACTCGAACGAATGGACTGGGGTTGGTTGCAACTGGGATTGCGTCACCTACCTTACCTTTCGTCCTCTTTCATTTACTGCTTCGCTATCCTCCGATGACCTAGCGCTACCCTGACACGACCTCTCTTTGTTCCTGGCACCTGCGATGGTCTCGATTTTTCCTCTTTCCTCCTCCATCGATTTCTCTGCTACTCCGTCAACTCGACCATCGGTGAGCCTGACACTCGAGAATGGTGTTCCTAACGCTGTGGAGGCCCCAGGTAACTGGACTGCGCCCCTGCCCCAGCGTTTCCCACCTCTCTGCGGTAAGTTATAATAGTACTCCCACTACTACTTACAAACAAAAAAATATATGCCCGTATCTCCACCTCCCACTTGCTAAAAAAAACCTTTAGGGTTCCAAAAAAAATAAATCCTTACACGTAGACTACCAGCTAAGTTGTATTCCAACTAAAATAAAAAGAGAAAAATTTACTAATCCACAATGTTCCTAATACTATCTCACAAAAATTTTTAAAATTCAAAAATTTCAAAAAATTCAAAACCGGTAATTCTGAAAATTTTTGAAGTCCCTACTTGCTAAAAATTTCTAAGTTCAACTTAAAAAAAAATTTTCAAGTTCAAACCTTGCTGTTATTACCGTGGTGCTACACCAAAATAAAAATTTTCCTCTACTGTTTCCCTACTGTTTCCCTATCACTCGAGATGGGATCGCGTTTTCAGCATTGCCCGACGTCTGACGCCATTTATGATGTTGTATTTTTACCGATATGGATTCTGTCCATACAACTCATTAATTATTTTATTGTTCGGCCAATACTGAACTTTATTACTCAAAACTTTCCCTCTGGTTGACTCCTCGTAGCTATCTCGAGAGAAGGTTCGCTGAGCGGACGCCTGGACAAACGTCGCAACCCACAGAGATCCAATCTCGAGTTACTTAGTACGACTGATTATATTAAATTTTAATTATTACCAAGCATGCGGGTTCTATCTACGTAAATGATATATATGTATATAAATATTTCCGAACGTTTATTTCTCGATATAATATATATATACATAAAATTGCATATATAAATAGTGATTGTAATTGATTCTATGCTGGTTAGTTAATAGTTAATATACCGCAGTAACTTTATTCAATTCAATAGTTGTCGATTTAATCTCGATAAATATATTTAAAACACACCCCGAAATTTAACTAAGTTTATTTAAATAATTACAATGACCCTACTTATTGCTCGATTCTACCGATTTAACTCCTGATTTACGGTAGCACGCTGGCGGTCCAATGGCCGCTCCTTGCCTCTACTCGCATGCACCATGTGCCGACCGCGTTGCCGGTATTACCTGTAACCTGTAATACAATTACACTAACTCTGGAATCCTCGACCTAAAACAAAGAACATTCGACGGCGAACACACACACCGCAGCTCCGACTCTCCACCAAGCCTCAAACCTCGACTCAACAGAAACAAATTAATAAGAATGGAATGCTCTCACCAAGTAATTTTTAAGTAAAAATTACAAACTCTCTTGAATCCTATTAGGCCGGGCGCTTTGTGGGCAAATACTCGCCAACCAAAATATTTGTACTTACATTAAGATAAATGCAATCTAAATAACTCTCTCTCTCTCTCTCTCTGCTAACTCGACGGCTACTCTTTCTCGATATCTCCATGCGGACGGCTAACCTCTAACTGCAATTTACTCTCGACAACGACTGTGTTCGGTGAAGGCTCCGGACGGAATGGGGAGGGCGGAAGGACTCCAGTCCTCTCCTCGTGGCGTCCCTGCACCCTAGTTCCCTCTATTTTGCCTTACTCGATCTTCTCTCCTTTTCTCCTCAACTCGATTTACACTAGAGTAATAACCAGAGGTTAGTTACTGCTCTAGTTTTACCCATCATGCAGTTCGCCCCTATGACGCGCGTAATTTAAAATATTAACAACGCCCTCTATACTGCATGCTTCTCCTATAAACGTATACACCATTACAGGACACATAATGCGTACGCATTGCCAGAGTACGACACGTTCGTTGTAAACGCGGCTTGCTCCCTTCTCTTTCCGCGCGCCTCTCTTCCCATCTTTTTAGATGCTTATCTGGTCATCTTTTGTTGGCCGACAGTCTTCCGTCTCTCTTGCCGCTTGGCTCTCCCTCTACTCTCCGTCGTTGCCGCTTCCTCGTGCTGCTCAGCTTTCCTGGATATGCCTGCTGAGTCAGCTGCTGCTTCTATCGTGTGTTTGTGCTTGTGGTGTGTATATGTTGTCGCGCCGTCGATCTCCCCCGTGAAACATATATAATCATATGCGCGATTAATACGCTTAAAAAAATAATGCAATGTTCATAGCGTGCATTCGCTGGTTTGGTGCGTGCGTGATTCCATCCGTTTGTTTGTTTATCCCTCTCAATTAATAATAATAATCTCCCTACTATCTAACCCTACCTACCTACTCTAACCTAACCTTATTTCTCTCTCTGTATCTGTTTCCTTGTGGCATTCTACATGTCACAATTTTCAAAGTATGCATGGGCCATCTCAATCAAGTCAAATAGTGGTAATGATGTTACTCTAGCTATGGAGTTAATACTGAAACAAAAACGCGTATCGACAAATCTACATACTGACGAAGGAAAAGAATTTTACAATTCAAACTTTCAGAAACTCATGAAGAAGTACAAGATAAACCTATACTCTTCACATAGTAATCTTCATGCAAGCATATGTGCGCGTTTTAATAGAACATTAATAAATGCAATGTGGATAGAGTTTCAATCCTCCCTGAGTTGGCGAAAGCTTACAATTCAAGAAAACATCGGACAATAGGAATTGAGCCTAAAAATGTTACGCAGGCAAATGAAAGGGAGGTCAAGAAGCATTTACCAAATGAAAAGTTACCTGTGAAGAAACCGAAATTTACAGTAGGAGATAAAGTGCGGATAAGTAAGATCAAAAATGTTTTTGAAAAAGGTTATACGCCAAACTGGTCTACTGAAATTTTGACAATATCACGAGTTGTAAAAACCAATCCGGTAACTTTTCATGTCAAAGATTATTATGATAAACCCATCTCTGGCGGCTTTCATGAAACGGAAATTCAGAAAACTATGTATCCAGAAATTTATCTAGTAGAAAAAGTTTTAAAGAAAAGTGGAAACCGTGCATATGTTCAATGGTTAGGCTTTAGTAATGAGCATAATAGTTGGATAGATAAAAAAGAAATTATTTGATTTAACCAAGATTTAACCAAAAATATTAATGTAAACGGAATAATGTAGGTACTAGTAAATACGGAAGCAATCATATTATGTTATTGTATTTATTTATGTATTATTATGTACAAGTTTTAATCTGAATAAATAAATATTATAAACAAAGCAAGCTGCGTATTTCATTCAAACTTAAAGGAAGATCCACCTTGATATGTCACAAATTAATTCATTATATTTGCAGTATTAGAGAGTCTGTCAAAAAACTCTTGATCTCTTAGAATGGCTGATGAAATCTTCTCTGGTAAAAAGATTTGAAAACTTTCGTCGCGTTCGGCTACGACCTTCGTACCGAATGTCGTCTTCACCTCCTGAAGTGCTGACACCATGTATTGATGATCTTATTCCAAGTCTGTTACTTTCTTCCTTAGCAAGAAGTCGCGTTCAGTAATCTCATTAAGTGTAGATAGATCCGTTCTGGTAAAAGTAAAAAATAAGAACTTTTAATACAGAAAAGATTTGTTAGAGAAAAAAAATTGGTAAGAAATAACTGTGAACTTACTTAGAAATTTAGTTGAGTCTTGATTTCTTCCCGCAAGGATGATAATTCTCGAACTCTTCGATTGCTCGAAGGAGCTCCTCGTCGTGGTCTGTCTGTTGATATAGCCCATTTCCCACCACAATTTCTGCCCCTTCCATTGCCGCTTGTAATATATCCCTTCTCTCTCCTCCCTCTGAGCGTATCCCCTCCATTGATGGATCCTAGTCATGCATAAACTCCTCTAATACATCATATTCAATTATGATTTGTTCACCTTCATTATCATAAAGTGTCATCCCCTCTCGCCTTACACCATTTTCATTGTCTGCTCCACCCCCACCTCGTATTTCCCCCTCTCTTTCATCTTCTGCAACATCCATCCCCACTCGCGTTGCCCCACTTTCATTGGATACTTCATACTCCCTCTGCACTTCCATCCCTACCTCTATTTCTTATTTTTCTGCATCCACCTCTATTCAAAGTGCAGCTTGCGCCATCTGCTCATCCATGATTCGAAAATGACCCCAAGGTAAAGTGTCTGTACTCTGAGGCAGTAAGAATCTCTTATCATCGTGAGGACTAAGAGCAATTTTATTCTGTCTTTCAGTATGCACTATGTGCAATTTTGAACGAATGTTGCATTGATCACGTTTTACAATAATAAGATCCTGAAGACATCTTCTATAATCCTCGAAGGTTATTGTTTTCTTCACAACGCTGTATTTTATACCTTTGGCATTTTTCACTGTCTCTCCTCCATCAACTAGAATACTGTACATTTTGTTTCGTAAACCTATAAATTTCATCATGATCTTTCCACAGCATTCGTCTTTTATTAATCCTGGAACTTTTTTATTGACACGTGGAATGTTAAACTGATTATTTTCATCATAATCAGAAGTATCAAACATGTGAATGTCTTTTTTCATTATTTTATACATATCAATGTCCTCAACTTCATATATTAAACTATCAGTATCTGTATAAAGAAGTTTACATTTTTCTCCTACTCGCTGTTTCGTACACAAGTAATGGAAATCATAAACTAATGTCTTGAACAAATCAAGAATACAAAGCCCAACGTATATCGATTTCTTGATTGTGATACTTGTTCTCTTTAGATGAATAGCAACTACATTTTCATCAAAGCTTGTACAGCTGTGAAAATGTGGTTGAGCTATGCGTGTTTCTGCCCCATATCTACCTGTGAATTTATTTACTAATCGTACATCAACACGAGACCGCTCTCGCTCGATACACTTTCCATAGACAGCGTTAATTAATAATTTATAGAAGAGTTTTTCAAACTCATTCTTCGCTTGCTTTCTCTTCTCAGTATTTAATTCAACATAAGGTTTGAGTAATGAGAAGTTTGTTCTGCTTTGAGCCAGGTGGTGCACGGTGCTCTGCGCAGAAAGGTAAGTCTCGATGTTCATCATGTATTTCCTCAAGATACTCCAAGTCTACCTCAGCAATGTAGCCTATATCTGAATCTGGTGGTGTATTGAAGAAGCTTGGATTCGCCTCAAAGTTAATCCATTTGAATTTTCCAATCGGTAAATGCTGTACCATTGCCCATCCATAAAGATTATTTATATCAACATATAAGAGTGTCTTCGTTTTCTGTTTCTCATCGTATGGAGAACCCATGTATGGATTGTTTGCCTTAGCATACCGATTACAACACTGGCTTATTTCTCCCCGACTGCTTGCTTCAATGAACATTAGCATGTGAATATCTGTAAGAAGCTCTAATTCTACCTTTGTCATTTTAAGAACTGCTGAAAATGTCAACCCTGGTGCCATGTAAAAGTGAGCAGGACATAAATCATACGCTTTAAGAGATGTCTCTCGAAAACTTTCGAAAACGTTAGCCAATAGTAGAACATATGTTTTTAAGTAAAGATCTGAATACTCTCCCAATGTTTTTATATTGAACTTATCGCAGACTCGAACAGCATGCTTGTAGTCTTTTTCAGCAATATGGGAATCTGTTAGTTTACTATAAAACTCGTGCTTTTTTTGGCAATTTTGTAGACGATAGCTTATCAAATGTGTCTACATAATTATATGGAAATATACCTTTCCGTCTGAGAAGATCTATCAGTTCATCTGTGAATCCATCTGATTGAAACTCTTTCATCACTATCGGCACGTTTTGTAGATATGATGCGAGTTTTTCCAATGATGATGGTAGAAAACGCCAAGAATCTATGAATCTAAAGCTGATATCGCAGTCATCTATATATTTCGTGAACGAAATATATTCTCCTTATTATGAGGTATTAGAATAACTCGTCCTTTCATCAATGTAGAAGTAGCGATGTCTTTCAAAATGAAGTAAGTATCATAATTGAGGTTATGAAAAACAACGAAAATGAATCTTGAGTTCTTATAATTCAAATTGCGTGAATTGTGAGCTGCACCTCTAAAACTGAAGAGAAAAAAATTAATTTTTTTTTTGGGAATCACCAAAAATTAATTTTAAATATAACTAAACTATTAACATACCGTCCTGTAAAATGACAACGGTCTCGCACTGCAAGTTCTTCATCACGGATTGATTTTCGACATATATATGACAAACGGTTGACCTTTGGAAAGATAATTCTTCTAGAGCTGTGAGTTTCATTGGTTTAGGATTCTTGTAGAGATGATCTATCTTCTCACTTATTGATTTTAGTTCTCGAACAAACCTTCTGCAGGTGTCTCTTGATCTCCAAATTTTTGTCTGTAAGATTTATAGACAGATAATCTGTCATCAATGCTGCATTTTGTGTAGTAACCTATGCTGTATGCTTCATGAAGTTGAAAAGCATTCTGATTATGAGTAGGCTTCAATAAACATTCATAATCAGCATAAATAACGAAAGGAACTTTTTCTCTCTTTTTGTAATCTTCGAATTTGAGAATGTTATTCTTTGAGTCTGGCAGATTGATTCGACAATTATTCATATTTTTACAATGATTTTCATGAATTTCCAATCTTTATTTATTATAGAAAACTTGTAAACACCGTCCACAGTGGTATGATTTTTTATTAGTTTTAGACAGTTGAGAACTCAGAAGACGAGACATGCTTTTGATCCAAACGTAATGGTATTTAGGCATGCTTTCATCACCATCAGCAAAATTATTTTCTTCTTGAGAAAATCTTGAATGATGAGTAGATTTACATGTCTACCCTTCTTTTCTGGTTGATCATTATTTTCTGGTAGATTTACATGTTGATCTTCCGGTTCTAGTAGATTTACATACTGATCTTCCTCTTCTGCTTGATTTACTTGTTGAGCCTTCTTTTCTGACGTAACGTGACAAGGCGATACTTCAAACTTGGAACCATACTTTCTGAGCACATATACATTTACTAAAATATTATTCAATTTTTCGAATTTTGAAATATCTTTCAGTTTTACTGGGAACTGTATATCACTAAAGATGTTCTTGTTCTCATGTAAACGATATTGATTAACTCTGTTGGAATTATATTTGCTGGGATATCATGCTGAAAGAATAGCATACTTGAAACACTCATTGTCATTGTTATGAACATTAACACCTGCTTTTTTCTTTTCTATAAACTTTGGGAGAGGAATGTAAGAACTGCCCTTGAATGGAGAATATTTTTTCATATTTATATACGAACTTTTAATACTCTTCAATGTCCAGCCGGAATCCTTTTCCTGAAATTCTTCTAGTTGTTTAAGAATGGGCTCTTTGATATAGTCTTTAAACCATTCCTCTAAATTTGTTGACATGTATACTGTAGCACTTTCACTCGTGAAATATTTAATATCTGTCGTTTCCTCTCCATTTTTCTGCATAGAAAATTCCAAGATAAAATCTGAATTTATTTTCACAACATTGTATTCTTCTAAGCATTCTTGTACCTTAACTTTGAAGAGCTTTTGTACATCACTTAAGAAACTCACAATGTCCATGTGTTTTATATTTACAACTACGCCAGTCTTGATTCGATTTTGGTACTCTATACATAAAAAGATTTTTAATTAATTATTTATTCACTATCATTGTTATCGAAATCGTCTTTAGTGTTATCGCTGCTGACAGTTTCTTCATATTCCATTTGCTCGCTAAAACATAAATAGTAAATTGTGGACTTTAATATGCATTTTAATAAGTGATGTTGAGTATAGTTATCTTTAAATTTTTACTGACATTTTTTTATATTAATACAAATTTTATCTTTAAGATAGTATAGAATGTCTTATAAGGTAGCAGCCTGGTAACTTACACATTCTTTATAGATTATTTAGGAAATACGTATCATCAGCAAATAAATTTTTATCTTTATGATTATTTGATATATTGTTATTGACATCTAGAAGTGCATAAGAATCGTTTTCAATTATTTTTATATTGCTGTTTTTTTTTTAGATAGAAGAAGGGACACTTGAGGTCGTTTAAAACAAATAAATTGAATAGATTGTTATGCATACTTGTCATTCTGGTTGGAACTTGGATCAAATGATTTTCTTAAAAAGTAATAAAATTGCGAATTTTGTAAATAATTTAGGAATAAGGAAAAAACTCTAGTTTCTGCAATAGTCTCTGATATATAAAAAAAAGTTTCAAAATATTTGGCCAATTGGTTATATATCGGGTAGGATTTATATATCAGGTATCTTTTATATATCAGTTAGGAGAAAAAGAAACCCCAAAAATTGCATTTTTATTATTTTTAATTGATGACATTTAACATCAGATTTGTACTTGTGGACAGCAGAAACTCAAAAGATAAACTGAGACAAAAGTCACTAAAAACACTGAAAAATATTGTTTACAGCAGATAGCAAATTGTATTAGAGTAAAAATTAACGTTAGATTTTCGAAAAATATTCGCTTTTATATTCGACGTACAGGTATAGTATCGGCAGTCATATAATCAGGAGAGTACTTGTGTTCTGTATAAATATTTAATATATATAGATTTGTCTATCTTATATATTTATCCCTGCTAACACTAGACGTTATAAAGATGTTTTAAGACGTCTTTTAAACGTTATTTTGGCCACAATATAAAAGCATTACGAATCGAGCAAGCACGTCATAAAAACATTTCTAAAACATCTTTAATATTCTGCGTGAAAATATAAATTAAGATCTCATATGAGATCTTATATGAAATAAAGATCTTAATGAGATACATATGAGATCTATGTGAGATCTTTGTGAGATCTTATTACGAATTTCATATTTATATAAAATATGAAATTCGTAATAATATTTTGTGTATTGTTATATGTATACAAATAATAAACGTTTTTAATACGTTTTCAAGACTTTTTTGTTAGAAAGTATGTCATAAAAATGTTTTTCGAACATCAAGTACATGTCTATAAAACGTTAGAATAACGTTTAAAAGACGTTTCTATATATATAGAAAAAAATTTAATATTAATATTTCTATATATTTAAAATTTTATATATTTAAAATTTTATATATATAAAAATAATTTTAATATTAAAATTTCTTATATGTATAGAGAAACGTCTTTTAAACGTTATTCTAAGGTTTTATAGACGTGTACTTGATGTTCGAAAGACGTTTTCATGACGTACTTTTAAAGAAAAAAAGTCTTGATAACGTCTTAAACGTTTATTATTTGTATTAAAGACGTTTTAGAAACTATTTTATGACGTGCTTGCTCGATTCGTAAGGCTTTTATATTGCGGCCAAAATAACGTTTAAAAGGCGTTTTTAAAACGTCATTTTATATATTCATAATAGACGCTTTGCAACGAATTTTTCTCGTCAAAAACGAGTTTCGGCAGCGTTTTCTATGGAAAATTTCGTGTCGAAAACATCTGCAAGAGTATTAAAATATGCTTATTAAACAATTAGAAAGGGCGACCAACTGAAAATACAAGTAAATCGTTATTTTAGTAAAATTTGTGAAAAAGGTAGTCTCACTATTTGGGCTATATCTTTCCAAATAAATTTTCTTTTAAAAATTTTTTTCGATGTTTTAACTCAGCCTACCCCCTTAAACCATGCAATCTAATTTTTTTCTTATAATGTATGAATATTAAACAATCAAAATTTTAAGATTTACTCTGGAAACTTGCTGCTAAATATCTTTATATTACACAATAACGTTGAAGGGTGTAAAAATTGATGTTATATATTTCTAAAAAATAGCTTTATTTTATCAAATTAGGGCTACATGATTTTCAGCAAAAAATATTACTATTAAATTTAGATTTTCGAAGCAAGCTGCCACAAATACGCAAGTTCAAAAGTATAAATCGTTGCTATGGCAACATGTTTTGTATTTATTAGCTTAGAAAATACAGATTGAAGTCTTATAGAAAATTTCTTTTTATATTTTATTAACATTTTCATTTTTATTCAGACTATTTGTCCTCTTTATTATTTCTTTTTTAATCACTTTTATGTAAATATTGTTTTTTCTTACTATATTTCATTAATTTAATTCAAATCATACTGT
Source organism: Gastracanthus pulcherrimus (assembly GCA_949152435.1). Lineage (NCBI taxonomy): Eukaryota > Metazoa > Arthropoda > Insecta > Hymenoptera > Pteromalidae > Gastracanthus > Gastracanthus pulcherrimus. The sequence continues at coordinate 113,833,325 of OX424575.1, read as the reverse complement.
TAAAAACTTACCTCGTTAACCTATAAGTATAAAATTTAATTTGACTAAACTTTAAGTATGTATTAAAACTAAGTTTTGAGTATGTATTAAAATTGTACAAGGAAATAGATATGGAAGCGAAACGGTAAGTTTCATATATTTATTTGATTATATATATATATATATATATATATATATATAATATAATACTATTCTGGCATATTTGCCAAATTATTATTTACATGGGAAAATAAATCCCTTCTTCACATGTATCATAAGTAAAATATTGACAAATATCAAACGTCTATCTGAATGTAATAATTTATATATTTTTATTTTCTTTTAGTTTATATAATATACTTTTAAATTATTTAGTTCCTTTTTAATTAAAAATTTACAAACTTTGGTTTTTATAGGACTAAAAATAAAGAAGTCACTGATCGCGGACGCGGTCGGCCGAAAAAAGTCGAATATTTGACATGAAGGCTGCTTCCAGATAAACAAAATATTTGATGGCGAAAAAGATAATTACTCTAGCTGATAATGACGAAGAGTTCCTCCAATATCGTCTTGACTTTTGCCGAAAACTGAATAAAAAATCCTCAACAAAAGTACTACATTAGAATTTTTATCAAGATTTTTTTCATTATACCCGCAGCAAGAGAGCCTATACTTCCCTTCTATCCACTAGGCTCGAGAGGCTTACTTTTTTGGCAAACTTTTGAAAGTAAAAAATGACTTGCAAGCCATGTGCTTATCGACCGAACTGAAAATTAGGTCGGTAAACTGCTTGACGCCGCGATCGGTCATGGCTTGATGTCGTTTTTACAGTCTAAGTGTGTTTATATTATGTGTCTTTGAGCCTAGTTAGAGGAAGGTATAAGTTTTGTTATGGGTATTATAAGAAATCATAAACACTACTTGTGGTGTAATGTACTATTAATTAAATTTTATTTCATTTCATTCAAATTTATATTCCCATAATTATTTTTCCGGGTCTGCCAGAGTAATGATGAAGAATTTTTAGAGGATAAAGAACAAGACGAAGCACAGTTATTTCATTCGAATGAGTCAGCTTTAGCGTTATACTTCGAGGGCAACTTGAATGTGAAAAGCTACTCATTAATTGCTAGTGATTGCCAATTAAGGGGATTTAAATTTTTACCATCCTATCCGTATCTGCAACAAGCAATGGCAGAATGTGCACCCTCGAATATAAAGTATTCAGAAAATTAAGTGATAGTACCACTTCAAGATATGCTAAACCAATCTTCAGAAAGGTTGTGTAAAGCAATTGCTGAAGAGTGGGATTGCAAAGCATTGCGTAACCTTGAATTGTACGTGACTGTTGGATTTGACAGCTCCTCCGGTCATCTCAACCCCCATAAAAAATACACTGATACTGATAATGTAAATGATAATGCTCAACAAATTTTATTAGTAACCAGTTGCTTAATTAAAAAACTGTATCGTAATTTCATAGCCCCATCAAAAAAATTTTCCAGTCTTCCTGAATTTTGCAAGCTTCAACCAAGGTACTTGATCGTGTTAGCGAAATGAATCGGTTAAATTTTTACTTTAATACAAAATTTTATTAAATAAAAAGATTTTTTTTATTCGAAAAGTAATGTTATGTTAAAAATCATATGTTTTTATTAAAATATATTACTACTTTTTGTAACATTTTTATTTATTTTTCAGCTTGATATCCATTTTTGTAACTCTTAGCCAATCCTGATCCTAATTATTCATAACATTTCTTTTGTCATGATCCTTTTTCCTGAAGGTTATCCTTTGAAAAAGAAGATAATGAAGCTATCATGAAAGAGTACAATCGATTAAGTCAAGAGATCCATTTATTACAATGACATAGATTTAAGCAACTCAATTTAGCTTATATTTAGAAAGTATAACTTATTATTTAAGAGTATATTGTATATTTTAGACCGAATTTCAAAATATTAACAAAGCAGCAGCTCATAATCAAGTTCTCATTCGTAGTTACATGCTATAAGCTGTAAAAAATTTAAATGCGTTTTTCTGAATGTTTTTCAGTAGATCAGGGTGATAAATTAAAGTCTACTGAACCATTTGGCCGAAAATTTTGAAACTTTCTTTTATATATCAGTGGCTATTGCAGCAACTAGAGTTCTTTTTTTAGAGTACTTTTTTTCCTAATACCTAAATTATTTACAAAGTTTGCAATTTTATTATTTTTTAAGAAAATCATTTGATCCAAATTCCAACCAGAATGACAAGTATGCATAACAATCTATCAAATTTATTTGTTTTAGATGACCTCAAGTGTCCCCTCTTTTATCTAAAAAAAACATAGCAATGTAAAAATAATTGAAAACGATTCTTATGCACTTCTAGATGTCAATAACAATATATTAAATAATCAAAAAAATAAAAATTTATTTGCTTATAACACGTATTTCCTAAATAAATAGTCTATAAAGAATGTGTAAGTTACCAGGCTGCTACCTTACAAAACATCTATACTAGCTTAAAGATAAAATTTGTATTAATATAAAAAAATTATGTCAGTAAAAATTAAAAGGTAACTATACTCAACATCACTTATTAAAATGCATATTAAAGTCCACAATATACTATTTGTGTTTTAGCGAGCAAATGGAATATGAAGAAGCTGTCAGCAGCGATGCCACTAACGACGATACTGATGACAATGACAGTGATTAAATAATTAACAAGAATCTTTTTATGTATGGAGTACCTAACTATAGATGGAGTTGTAAATAAACTAGTAACTAAGTTATGGATGTATATGGAAGAATTGTATTGAAATGTTAAATCTTTATCCTACATAATAAAAGAGAATAAAACGCTTTGATGTTCAACGAAAATTGATCATAACTCGAAAACCGTTAGAGTTATTGAGAATGTGACAAGGCTGCGTTGGGTGGAAAAATCTGCTCTATTTTTTCGTAGAAGTAAGAATTTTAAATATAGCATTTGAAAAGCCTTTTCGGTACAAAAACGTGTTCGGCTGCCATTTTTTTCATAAGGGTTTGGGGTTTAAGGGATTTGAGGTTCTGTAGTTTGAGGGTACTGGGGTTTCAGGGTTCTGGGGTTCTATGATTAGAGGGTTTCGGGGTTGGAGGGTTTCAGTATTTGAGGGTTTCGGGGTTGGAGGGTTTCAGTATTTGAGGGTTCTGGAGTTTGAGGGTTATGGGGTTCTGGGGTTTGAGTGATTCTGGGATTTGAGGGTTTCGTGGTTTTGATGATTAAGGGTTTTGGAATTTGAGGTTTCTCGGTCTTGAGGGATCTGGGGTTCTGACCTTTGAGATTTCTGGGGTTTGAGGGTTCTGGGATTTGAGGGTTCTGGGATTTGAGGGTTCTGGGATTTGAGGGTTCTGGGATTTGAGGGTTCTGGGATTTGAGGGTTCTGGGACTTGAGGGTTCTGGGATTTGAGGGTTCTGGGATTTGCGGGTTCTGGGATTTGCGGGTTCTGGGATTTGAGGGTTCTGGGATTTGAGGGTTCTGGGATTTGAGGGTTCTGGGATTTGAGGGTTCTGGGATTTGAGGGTTCTGGGATTTGAGGGTTTTGGGTCTTGAGGGTTCTGGGATTTGAGGGTTCTGGGATTTGAGGGTTCTGGGATTTGAGGGTTCTCGGGTTGGGTTCTAGGTTTCTGGGGTTTGAGAGTTAGGTTGGGTTTCGGTGTTTTGGGCTTCGACAGTCCTGTGATTTGAAGGTTGGGTTTCGGAGATTGAGGGTTCTGGGGTTTGAGGGTTTTGGGGTTTGAGGGTTCTGGGTTTCTGGAGTTGGGTTCTGGGATTCTGGGATTTGAGGGTTTGGGGGTTTTGGGGATTAAGGATTTTGGAATTTGAGGGTTTTGGGTCTTGAGGGTTCTGGGATTTGAGGGTTCTGGGATTTGAGGGTTCTGGGATTTGAGGGTTCTGGGATTTGTGGGTTCTGGGATTTGAGGCTTCTGGGATTTGAGGGTTCTGGGATTTGAGGGTTCTGGGGTTTGAGGGTTCTTGGACTTGAGGGTTTTGGGTCTTGAGGGTTTTGGGTCTTGAGGGTTTCGGGTCTTGAGGGTTTTGGGTCTTGAGGGTTTTGGGGTTCTGGCATTTGAGGGTTTCGGGGGTTCTAGGGTTCTGGGATTTGAGGGTTCTCGGGTTAGGTTCTAGGTTTCTCGGGTTTGAGGGTTAGGTTGGGTTCCGGTGTTTTGGGGTTCGACAGTCCTGTGATTTGAAGGTTGGGTTTCTGAATTTGAGGGTTCTGGGATTTGAGGGTTCTGGGGTTTGAGGGTTCTTGGATTTGAGGGTTTTGGGTCTTGAGGGTTTTGGGTCTTGAGGGTTTTGGGTCTTGAGGGTTTTGGGTCTTGAGGGTTTTGGGGTTATGCCATTTGAGATTTCTGGGGTTCTAGGGTTCTGGGATTTGAGGGTTCTCGGGTTAGGTTCTAGGTTTCTGGGGTTTGAGGGTTAGGTTGGGTTCCGGTGTTTTGGGGTTCGACAGTCCTGTGATTTGAAGGTTGGGTTTCTGAATTTGAGGGTTCTGGGATTTGAGGGTTCTGGGATTTGAGGGTTCTGGGGTTTGAGGGTTCTTGGATTTGAGGGTTTTGGGTCTTGAGGGTTTTGGGTCTTGAGGGTTTTGGGTCTTGAGGGTTTTGGGTCTTGCGGGTTTTGGGTCTTGAGGGTTTTGGGTCTTGAGGGTTTTGGGTCTTGAGGGTTTTGGGTCTGAGGGTTTTGGGTCTTCAGGATTTTGGGTCTTGAGGGTTCTGGGGTTCTGGCATTTGAGGGTTTCGGGGTTTGAGGGTTTTGGAATTTGATGGTTCTGGGGTTTGAGGATTCTGAGGTTCTGGGGTTCTGGGGTTTGAGGGATTCTGGGATTTGAGGGTTTCGGGGTCTTGAGGGATCTGGGGTTATGACATTTGAGATTTCTGGGGTTCTAGGGTTCTGGGATTTGAGGGTTCTCGGGTTAGGTTCTAGGTTTCTGGGGTTTGAGGGTTAGGTTGGGTTCCGGTGTTTTGGGGTTCGATAGTCCTGTGATTTGAAGGTTGGGTTTCGGAATTTGAGGGTTCTGGGGTTTGAGGGTTTTGGGGTTCTGGGGTTTAAGGGTTGTGGGTTTCTGGAGTTGGGTTCTGGGATTCTTGGATTTGAGGGTTTTGGGTCTTGAGGGTTTTGGGTCTTGAGGGTTTTGGGTCTTGAGGGTTTTTGGGTCTTGAGGGTTTTGGGTCTTCAGGATTTTGGGTCTTGAGGGTTCTGGGGTTCTGGCATTTGAGGGTTTCGGGGTTTGAGGGTTTTGGAATTTGAGGGTTCTGGGATTTGAGGGTTCTGGGATTTGAGGGTTCTGGGACTTGAGGGTTCTGGGATTTGAGGGTTCTGGGATTTGCGGGTTCTGGGATTTGCGGGTTCTGGGATTTGAGGGTTCTGGGATTTGAGGGTTCTGGGATTTGAGGGTTCTGGGATTTGAGGGTTCTGGGATTTGAGGGTTCTGGGATTTGAGGGTTTTGGGTCTTGAGGGTTCTGGGATTTGAGGGTTCTGGGATTTGAGGGTTCTGGGATTTGAGGGTTCTCGGGTTGGGTTCTAGGTTTCTGGGGTTTGAGAGTTAGGTTGGGTTTCGGTGTTTTGGGCTTCGACAGTCCTGTGATTTGAAGGTTGGGTTTCGGAGATTGAGGGTTCTGGGGTTTGAGGGTTTTGGGGTTTGAGGGTTCTGGGTTTCTGGAGTTGGGTTCTGGGATTCTGGGATTTGAGGGTTTGGGGGTTTTGGGGATTAAGGATTTTGGAATTTGAGGGTTTTGGGTCTTGAGGGTTCTGGGATTTGAGGGTTCTGGGATTTGAGGGTTCTGGGATTTGAGGGTTCTGGGATTTGTGGGTTCTGGGATTTGAGGCTTCTGGGATTTGAGGGTTCTGGGATTTGAGGATTCTGGGGTTTGAGGGTTCTTGGACTTGAGGGTTTTGGGTCTTGAGGGTTTTGGGTCTTGAGGGTTTCGGGTCTTGAGGGTTTTGGGTCTTGAGGGTTTTGGGGTTCTGGCATTTGAGGGTTTCGGGGGTTCTAGGGTTCTGGGATTTGAGGGTTCTCGGGTTAGGTTCTAGGTTTCTCGGGTTTGAGGGTTAGGTTGGGTTCCGGTGTTTTGGGGTTCGACAGTCCTGTGATTTGAAGGTTGGGTTTCTGAATTTGAGGGTTCTGGGGTTTGAGGGTTCTTGGATTTGAGGGTTTTGGGTCTTGAGGGTTTTGGGTCTTGAGGGTTTTGGGTCTTGAGGGTTTTGGGTCTTGAGGGTTTTGGGTCTTGAGGGTTTTGGGGTTATGCCATTTGAGATTTCTGGGGTTCTAGGGTTCTGGGATTTGAGGGTTCTCGGGTTAGGTTCTAGGTTTCTGGGGTTTGAGGGTTAGGTTGGGTTCCGGTGTTTTGGGGTTCGACAGTCCTGTGATTTGAAGGTTGGGTTTCTGAATTTGAGGGTTCTGGGATTTGAGGGTTCTGGGATTTGAGGGTTCTGGGGTTTGAGGGTTCTTGGATTTGAGGGTTTTGGGTCTTGAGGGTTTTGGGTCTTGAGGGTTTTGGGTCTTGAGGGTTTTGGGTCTTGCGGGTTTTGGGTCTTGAGGGTTTTGGGTCTTGAGGGTTTTGGGTCTTGAGGGTTTTGGGTCTGAGGGTTTTGGGTCTTCAGGATTTTGGGTCTTGAGGGTTCTGGGGTTCTGGCATTTGAGGGTTTCGGGGTTTGAGGGTTTTGGAATTTGATGGTTCTGGGGTTTGAGGATTCTGAGGTTCTGGGGTTCTGGGGTTTGAGGGATTCTGGGATTTGAGGGTTTCGGGGTCTTGAGGGATCTGGGGTTATGACATTTGAGATTTCTGGGGTTCTAGGGTTCTGGGATTTGAGGGTTCTCGGGTTAGGTTCTAGGTTTCTGGGGTTTGAGGGTTAGGTTGGGTTCCGGTGTTTTGGGGTTCGATAGTCCTGTGATTTGAAGGTTGGGTTTCGGAATTTGAGGGTTCTGGGGTTTGAGGGTTCTTGGATTTGAGGGTTTTGGGTCTTGAGGGTTTTGGGTCTTGAGGGTTTTGGGTCTTGAGGGTTTTGGGTCTTGCGGGTTTTGGGTCTTGAGGGTTTTGGGTCTTGAGGGTTTTGGGTCTTGAGGGTTTTGGGTCTTGAGGGTTTTGGGTCTTCAGGATTTTGGGTCTTGAGGGTTCTGGGGTTCTGGCATTTGAGGGTTTCGGGGTTTGAGGGTTTTGGAATTTGAGGGTTCTGGGCTTTGAGGGTTCTGGGATTTGAGGGTTCTAGGTTTCTGGGGTTTGAGAGTTAGGTTGGGTTTCGGTGTTTTGGGGTTCGACAGTCCTGTGATTTGAAGGTTGGGTTTCGGAGATTGAGGGTTCTGGGGTTTGAGGGTTTTGGGGTTCTGGGGTTTGAGGGTTCTGGGTTTCTGGAGTTGGGTTCTGGGATTCTGGGATTTGAGGGTTACGGGGTTTTGGGGATTAAGGATTTTGGAATTTGAGGGTTTTGGGTCTTGATGGTTTTGGGTCTTGAGGGTTTTGGGTCTTGACGGTTTTGGGTCTTCAGGATTTTGGGTCTTGAGGGTTCTGGGGTTCTGGCATTTGAGGGTTCTGGGATTTGAGGGTTCTGGGAATTGAGGGTTCTGGGATTTGTGGGTTCTGGGATTTGAGGGTTCTGGGATTTGAGGCTTCTGGGATTTGAGGGTTCTGGGATTTGAGGGTTCTGGGATTGAGGGTTCTGGGATTTGAGGGTTCTGGGGTTTGAGGGTTCTGGGAATTGAGGGTTCTGGGATTTGAGGGTTCTGGGATTTGAGGGTTCTCGGGTTGGGTTCTAGGTTTCTGGGGTTTGAGAGTTAGGTTGGGTTTCGCTGTTTTGGGGTTCGACAGTCCTGTGAAGGTTGGGTTTCGGAATTTGAGGGTTCTGGGTTTGAGGGTTTTGGGGTTCTGGGGTTTGAGGGTTCTGGGTTTCTGGAGTTGGGTTCTGGGGTTATGGGGTTGGGTTCCGGTGTTTTGGGTTTCGACAGTTCTGTCATTTGAAGGTTGGGTTTCGGCTTTTGAGGGTTTCGGAGTTTGAGGGTTTAGGTGTTAAAGGGTTTTGGAATTTGTGGGTTCTGGGGATTGAGGATTCTGAGGTTTCTAGGGCTAGGTTCTGCGATTTGAGGGTTTCGGGGTTTGAGGGTTTCAGTATTTGAGGGTTCTGGGGTTTGAGGGTTTTGGGGCTCTGGGGTTTGAGGGTTCTGAAGTTTGAGGGTTCTGGGGTTTGAGGGTTCTGGGGTTTGAGGGTTCTGAGGTTTGAGGGTTCTGGTTTTCTGGAGTTTTATGGTTCTGGGATTTGATGGTTTTGAGGTTTGAGGGTTCTGGGGTTTGAGGATTTTGGGGTTCTGGGGTTTGAGGGTTCTGGGGTTCCGGGGTTTAAGGATTCTGCGATTTGAGGCTTTCGGTGTTTGAGGGTTTCAGTATTTGAGGGTTCTGGAGTTTGAGGTTCCTGGAGTTCTGGGGTTTCAGGGTTTTGGGGCTCTGGGGTTTGAGGGTTCTGAAGTTTGAGGGTTTCGGAATTTGAGGGTTCTGGGGTTTGAGGGTTCTGAGGTTTGAGGGTTCTGGTGTTCTGGAGTTTTATGGTTCTGGGATTTGAGTGTTTTGTGGCTTGAGGGTTCTGGGGTTTGAGGATTTTGGGGTTCTGGGGTTTGAGGGTTCTGGGGTTCCGGGGTTTAAAGATTCTGCAATTTGAGGATTTCGGTGTTTGAGGGTTTCAGTATTTGAGGGTTCTGGAGTTTGAGGGTCCTGGAGTTCTGGGGTTTCAGGGTTTTGGGGCTCTGGGGTTTGAGGGTTCTGAAGTTTGAGGGTTCTGGGGTTTGAGGGTTCTGGGGTTTGAGGGTTCTGAGGTTTGAGGGTTCTGGTGTTCTGGAGTTTTATGGTTCTGGGATTTGAGTGTTTTGGGGCTTGAGGGTTCTGGGGTTTGAGGATTTTGTGGTTCTGGGGTTTGAGGGTTCTGGGGTTCCGGGTTTTAAGGATTCTGCGATTTGAGGCTTTCGGTGTTTGAGGGTTTCAGTATTTGAGGGTTCTGGAGTTTGAGGGTCCTGGAGTATTGGGGATTAAGGGTTTTGGAATTTGAGGTTTCTGGTGCTTGAGGGTTGGGTTCTGGGGTTCTGATATTTGAGGGTTCTGGGGTTTGAGGGTTCTAGGATTCTGGGGTTGGGTTCTGTGATTTGAGGGTTCTCGGCTTGGGTTCTGGGGTTTGAGGCTTCCGGGGTTTTGGGGTTTGACATTTCTGTGGGTTGATTTAGGGGTTTGAGACTTTCGGGGTTTGAGGGTTTTGGGGTTTAAGGGTTTTGGGGTTTGAAGGTTTTGGGGTTAAAGGGTTTTGGGGTTCAAGGGCTGGGTTTAGGTGTTTAAGGGTTATGGTGAAAAGAAGCAATTTGTTCCTAAAAATGAGTTGAGGTGTTCATTTATTCATTTTCATTAGATAAGTCATCATTTCATATAAAATGTAAAAATCTGACAAAAATTGTGATGCAAGCCACATTTTTCGGGCGGAAAAGCAAGCTATATGTTGTGTTACAAACTTTTTTCAGTTTTTTGCATTAGGCATGTTCAGTACCAACATTTTATAAAATTTAAAATGTTTTCTATTATAATAAAAAAGTTTATAAATATCTACACGACTTTTTACCAAAAATACACGATTTTTCATGTTTAAGTAAATTTTTTTGGAAAGTGAAAATTCTAAAATAACTTTTCTCGGTGGATTTAAGTTCAGTAGACTAAAATCTGTAAGTAACATAGTTTTCTCCAAAAAATATCATGAATATTAAAAATGGCGACGAATTTATTGCTAAAATTGCAAAATGGGCCTTTTCTCCTTGAATTTTGGGGCCTTGGAAAACTAGTTTGGGCCTCCTCAATAATTTTCCCTTATTCCACATAACTCAAACTACATTCCTACCAAATTTCATCCAATTCGGTTCACTCAATCGTGAGATATTAGGTTTTAACACAAAGAAAACATTTTTTTCACACCGTGCGTCGTGACTACTCTTTTCTTTCGCCGCCTTTAATCTGGCCCTTGATCTCGAGCTAGAGCTGGGACTAGAGCTCCACCTAGAGCTGGGACTAGAGCTCGAGCTGGAACTCCAGCTGGAAATCGAACTGGATCTCGAGCTCGAGCTCGATCTCGGCGAGCGAGCAACCGGTGCGCTCCTTTGAGGTCTTATTCCCTCGTACAACTGTTGCATAGCAGCAACAGGGGGTAGTGACGGTACTGAAAAATAAATGAACATTTAACATAAATATTATTTTAATTATTTTTAATAAAATTCTATAAAATTCTACTTACATGATTGTATCGCATCCATTTCCCATGACACATGGTCAAGCATCATGAGCAATGTGGGCCCATTAGAGATGAGCCACCGTACACGATCCTGCATCATTTGCAAATTTGTCTTGCTATTTGATGCCATTTCAAATTTTTCTTTCAAATTTCAAGTTGATGTATTTTTTGAAATTTGAAAATTTACTGACTGACCCTAGTTTGCGCCCTAGTATTTATATCGACAGAAGAGCTTACCCCTTCTTTCACTTTTTCAACAAATTCGGCGATTGGTTAAAAATTCTCCTCGCTTAATTAGAAAAACGCCTACCTTGCAGAAATTTTCCTCCCAGAATTTGCTTAAGAACCACCTCCCTGTCGGTCACATCCACGCCTACACATATTTTTTTTCGTGAAAGTTTTTACAATCTTGATGTCGAGAAAGTGCATCTCTAGAAGCTGGCATCATATTGTCACTAACACAGCGATAGTTACTGGAAAACGAAGCACGAGGCTCTTCAATGCACACCATACCTTACTGTAATAAAGCTTTTGTAGCAAAAGACGCACGGCGTATCGGCCAGAAACGAAAATTTACAAGTACTTGCGAGTAGTAAGCCTTTCTCTAAGGTTATTTATTGATGGAAACAATTTACTACTACCTACGCGAGAAACTTCAACGTGCACCAAGCTTTACTGTAATAAATTTTATTCTACCGAAAAAAAATCTGGCAGCGTATCAGCCTGAAGAAAAAGAAATTTTCGTATGTTTGTGTGCAGTAAGAGTTTCACTTAAGGTCATTTATTGATGGGACAATTTACTTGTACCTGCGCAAGGATCTTCATCGCGCACCAAGCCATACTCTAATATAGCATTTATTGCGGAGAAAAGCTGACACCGTTTTGGTTCGAAAATAGACTTTTTGAATCCATTCGCGTAGTATGCCAATCTCAAAAGGTTGTTTATTGCTAGAAAGTAATTTACTACCACCTGCGCGAGGACCTTCAAACTTGTGCTATGCCTTACTGTAATAAATTCGTTTCTAGCAGAAAAAAACAACCTGAAGAAAAATAAATTTTCGAATGCCCGCGAACAGTAAGTTCTCGAAGGCCGTTTACTGATGAAATTTTCCTGCTACCTGCGCGCAGATACAGCACATACCTGCGATGAAGACGTTTATTGCTAGCAAAGTCAGTGAGCAACGTTCTATCTATTTTTAAAACCAGAAGGAAGAAAGGCTGACCCTCTCTTTTCATTCATTTTCGGCTACTTTCCATTTCCCACGCATGCCATCTGTTTCTTCGAAAAGAGGAGAAAAGAGGCTGCTCCTTTCCCTCTCTTCTAAAAAAAACAATATAGCCAATGGATTATATGTGAAATTAACAAGTCATAATTTATGTTTAACATACCTCATGGCCAACCGACCTTTAATTCTTTTATATACGAGGGTAGTTCAATAAGTCTTTAGAATGACCAACAGTTGGCGCGCGAATCGCTCCAAATCATCTGTTTTCAGTCAGCACCACTCCCGACTAGATATATGGTGCAGTCACAGTCCACATCTTCTGAGTTTACGTGTTTTTATAACCAATTGAAAAAAAAAAATTGCTTGTTAAGAAAAATGGAAAAAAAACGAGTTCAGAGCGGTAATTAAACATTTTCATTTAAAGGGTTTAACTCCATATGAGATAAAAAATGAATTGGACTCAGTTCATGGCACATCTGCCCCTGCCTTAGCAACGGTTTATAACTGGGTAAATGAATTTAAGCGTGGTCGTACATCAATAAGTGACGAACCACGTTCAGGAAGGCCCGTAGAAGCAACTACTCCCGAAATCATCAATAAAATCCACGATATGGTGTTGAAGGATAGAAGATTAAAAGTGCGTGAGTTAGCTGAGGCCACAAGGATATCTATAGGTGCAGTTGTTTCAATTCTACATGAAAAATTAGGCATGAAAAAGCTATCGGCAAGATGGGTGCCGCGTTTGCTCTCAGCTGAGAATAAACGCAATAGAGTGGTCGCCTCTGAGGCTCTTTTGGCGCGCATAAGTCGGAATCCTGAGGAATTTTTTCGTCGATTTGTGACTGTGGATGAAACATAGATACACCACTACACTCCTGAGACAAAGGAATAATCCAAACAGTGGATTTCCACAGGCGAACCAGCTCCAAAGAAGGCAAAGACCGTAAAGTCAGCTGGTAAGGTTATGGCTACAGTTTTTTGGGATGCACGTGGAATTATACTTATTGACTACTTGGAAAAGGGTAAAACAATTACTGGTGAGTATTATGCATCATTATTAGAGCAGCTGAAAGAAGAAATTAAAAAAAAACGACCACATTTGGCGAGAAAAAAAATTCTCTTTCATCACGACAACGCTCGAGTTCACACATGCTTCGTTTCAATGGCTAAAATTGAAGAACTAAAATTCGAATTGGTCGAACACCCACCGTATTCACCAGATTTAGCCCCCAGTGACTTTTTCTTATTTCCAAACTTGAAAAAATGGCTCGGTGGACAGAGATTTACCGTCAACGAAGACGTCATTGCCTCTGTAAGTGCTTATTTTGAGGAACTTCCGAAAACGCACTTTTCTGAAGGATTAAAAAAACTTAAAAAGCGATTGACCAAGTGTATAGAGCTCCAAAGAGATTATGTTGAAAAATAAAAAAAAATTTACCCAAAAAAAATTGTTTTTATACTTTATTCTAAAGACTTATTGAACTACCCTCGTATTTCCATTTTTATCCTAGTTACAAAAGCAAACATCTTTGATAATTCTACCCATTATTCCAAACGCTTACACACTTGATTTCTTTAAATAATCAAAGAGAAAAGAAAATAAAATTATTATAAGATATTAACATTTAATTATTTATTTATATTTATCACACAAAGGTTATCTGATCTTGGAAAAGAAAGATTTCTGTGTTGTTTGTGACTGGAGGTATATTGAACGAAGAGTCTAATTTCTGCAACAAATACATTCACATGGCATGAATAAGCAATAATAATTTATTTGTTAAATAAAACTCTGTGTTATCTTGTTCATATAGAGTTAACTATTATTTTACTCTTTACAAATTAGAGGGACAGAAAAATAATTTTGAATAAAACTCACGTGTCCCGGAAAAACAAGAATTCAATATCAAACGACGAAGTATTTTTCTTTCTCGTATTCATAAAAGAAACATTAATTATTACACCAAATTGTCACTTTATTACCACTTAGTGTTATTGTGTTAGTCTTTGTGAAAATATATGCACCCCGGTGAATTTGTTTATCGCGGCCGGTTATTTAATGGAAAGTGAGGATACACTTTTTTACAAATTATTATTTATTAATATTCGGTCCGCCAACCATACAAATTAGCCACAGGCATGGTATGTATGGGATAAATTAAATTATCCTTTTTACAGCTGTACGACCGTGTAAGTTAAATAGTTAGATCGGCAAAGTCAGCTTGCGCCGACTCATGGTTTCGTCTAGATAGATGTATTCCCATGGGCGTTACTTAATATCTAATTGTTTGTTAGTACACTATATACTTTCCATTAACAGATAACGTGCTTCTCTGCATGCTTAGAGGCAGTCAGACGTCCACATTCTCGTACTGTGTTCGGTTTGTCCCCGTGCGGCTAGATCTGCAAAAAGTTACAGACACGTAATGGCTTCCTTGGCGCTTGAATTTATAGATAGTGGTTTCTTTGGTGGTTTGACGGTTAGTGACTCCCCAGCTCCTTGCTGCTGCTCTGCTCTGCGCTCGGCGGCTCGATTCTCCGAATATACGCCAAGTGCGAAATTACGTATTTCGGTAATAATATTCGCGCATGTTTCGCTCTCTCGTATACCGCTGCTGCGTCATTTCCCCCTCTTATTTATGTATATTAATGTTTGATTATGATTAAAAGACCTTATTCTGCCAGCCTGATACGGAACACGTGAGAATCTGTGAACCCGCTATTTTAATTTGTTAACAATAAATTATTTGTGCTAATTTTCAGTGCAAAGGTTCTTACTTCCATCTTCCAATAGTCTACTACGTATCCCAAATTAATTGGCCTTATATAAAAGGAAATATCGTATTGTTTTTTTAATAGTTATAAATAATTACCTTATAAACAAATTACCGAGCTCAGCCCGGCCTGCTAGGCGAGCGTGCACGAAATTACGCAATACTTTACTGATTGGAATATACATCTACTCTAGGCCCGCTTTACTACCTTACCTATCTGAAGATACAGCTGGACCGTTGCAACGTAAACATCCTATCGATCTTTGCTATAAATAAGAAATTCTTGGCAATCTTAGTTGCGCACAAAAAAGAAGCCCCATCTGATGCACTAAGAGCTAAGGTGGATACGTGTGTTTGAGTAGTGCTAATAATTGAAACCTTGCATGTAAGTTTAACTTGCAGGACTTCCTCAAAACTCCACTACATATAACGCCGTATATATGCATTTATTATTATAATTATTTAAGCGACACATGTAAGATTAACACTTAAATTACGTTAAAATACCTAATTAATACTGTTGCTATTACTATTATAAACATTATTTTATTATCTATAAAGCAATAATGCAATTTTATTAAGGTGCTTTCAATGTGGCGGTTTTAGGAAGAGATTTGGACAGTTTAAATTATAACGTGAGTAAATATTGCTTGCTTGGTCTCGACTATACTTCTCTTTTCTTCAGTGTGCAAACTTACTTGCGATTCTTGCACGTAAGATAGCGTACAGTGTTTGACTGTTCCAGAGCTTTTTTTTTCTCACAAATTAAGACTTTGATAGCATCGTTTCTGCTGTTGGAGGATACTTTCTTTCTCCAAATACAAACTTTCTTCTTATTTTCGAATTCGTCTTTTCTGTTGCAGCAAGTATGTGACTCTTCAACTATCTTGTCATTATCACAAGTCTTAGCGAGTTTTTCAGTTCTAAAACTTTAATGTCAACATTCATGTTTTCTTCAATAGAATCAGTTCCCCACAATATTTTTCTTTCTTTTGGAACGTGGCCCTAGTGGAAACATTGTATTTGCTTAATGTAGTTAGGACTTTGCCAAACTTTGACAAACATTGTTGAAAGTAGCCGATTTGCATAAGTTCGCAAATATTAGCAAAATTTGGCAAAAAAATAGCAAATTATTTCCAGATGTAGCAAAGTTTGGCGAAAATTTGCTTCTCAAAAGAAATGTCATTTCTGACCACTGTTTTCAGACTTGACAAAATCGAACAAAATTAGACAAATTATGGATAAATTTGGCGAAATGTAGCGAATTATCACAAAATGAAACAGTTTGGCATTTAAAAAAGTTTTTACGAATAATTATTTCCTGATACAGTCTCAGAATATGGCACTGTTTAGCAAAATCAGGCAGAATCAGGTGAATTTCAAATAAGTAAGGGGAATTTCGCGGGTTCGTCGATTTCGGCGACGTCGGCGAAAACTGCAAATCGTGTATAACAAGTGGATATTAATGATTTTGACTGAACAGTTTAGTTTTATAGAAGCCCTGGTGGAAAATTAATTTAGAACTATGTAGATCTATCTAGTTTACCATGGGAATATATTTTTACATATTCACAATAATTAAGGGAAAAATCACTTAAGATTCATAAAAGCTATTAATGTAGTAATCGCAAAAATTGAGCGGTACTTGTGATATTTCAACCGGAACATCTCTTATCAAGTTTGTAACGTGGTGGTTACTATGGCTTATTATTATCTCGACACTTTACCAAATTTTCTAAATTAATGGGCGCCAGGTAAAGCGCGGCTAACTCGGCACGAGCTCCTTTCCCAGAGGAAGTTCCGTGAAGAGGAAAAAATCAGGAATTAATAAATTTATACCGAACACTCACCAATTTCTCTTTAATTATACTTAAGCTTTATTTCTAATATAAATACGCACGGTCGCCACAATTTACAATTTCACACAATGAATTTGTCGCTATACAAACATGGCTACGCTAGCCTTCTCACGCGTCCCTCGCGACGACCAAGCTCACCACGTCTCCCGAGTTTTCCGAGCCGCGTAAATTTTCCCACACTAATACTTGAATTTAATCCCGGTCCGACACGCACTGATCTTACATAACGGTGTCACACCACCACGGATTTATTCTCCTAAAAACCCCGAGCACATGGCGGCAATGTACGACAATTGTTTAATATAATTTACTTGCAAGTGCCGAGGGAAGCTCGACAATTACAGTCCACTCACCGTCGCTAGTCGGGCGCGTCTCGCGATGTCCTTCCTCGTAGGTCACAAGGTCGCCGGTTAATGTTCACCCAATATCTAGCTCTCAGTGAGTACGTCTACGTCGCCGACGGGCGGACGGTCGATGTCTCTCCACGCGGTCTACTACGCTCGAACGGCAGGCAAAACTCTCGCTACGTCGATCGTCGCTGAAGGCCGGGCAGTCAATGCTCAAAATCGGAGAGGGCGGAAATCTCTTCCAAATTTTTGGCTTTTCATCTCGCACAACTTCAGCTCAAACACTTGTTGCTTCCGCCCTTTTCTTTACGGTGATTGGCCTTGATTTTCCCTAGATGCAAAAATCAAGGCCAAGTCAGCGGTGATTTGAGTCGCTACTTCTCATTGGCTCGCTCCGCGAATGCCGCCCTGTCCACGCAGCGCGGGCAATTATGAATTGCTAGATATACACGCGCGGCAATCCGGCGTGTATATCTATATCGGGCGCTTTCGGTTTTGTCGCTGCCGGACCAACACACAGTTGGCAGCGGCGACGTGCGCGCGTCGGCCTACGCTAGGAGAGGCCGGCAGCTTCATGCGGCTCGCGGCGCGGCGGCTGCTAGCTCTCCCCTCTGCCGACAGCCGAGTCGGTATATCTCTCTCTCTCTCTCTCTCGCTCTCTCTCTCTCTCTCTCTCTCTCTCGTGGCTACAGCCGAGATGGTGTGCCTCGAGGAAGCCGCCGCTGCCGCTGTGAATCCTCTCTCCTCCTGCGTCTGCGTGCATCGGGAGAGAGGGCGGCCGCGCGCACGCGTGTGTGTGTGTGTGTGTGCGCGGGCAGCGGCTCATCATCCTCGAGAGGCGAGGAAGAAAGAGCAAGCGAGAGAGAGAGAGGGTCGCGCGTACAGTGTGCAGTGACGTTGGTGCTGTGCATGTGTGTGTAGACTCGTCGCCGTTGCTCGCTCCGAGCAGTCGTCGCTGCGGCGATCAGCTGGTGCCGCTGGTATGGGTGTGTGCGTGTGTGTGCCGGTCTACGGCCATCCTCGGTCGCGACTCCATATCCTCATTCCCTCAACAAATAAATAACAATCCCCCCATTGATAACAATACTAATTAAATGTGAGAATGCTCGGCTCTGGTGACGGGTGACTGGGTCGCGATTGACTGCCCGTATTTAATATTATTGGGACGTGAAATACACGTCACAAGTTATATTTACAACGCAAATATACAAATCTCAGTTTCTAGTTTCTTCAACTTCTTTAGATGTATACTAATTTATTCCACGGCTGTAAACAATTACGTTTTATAATATAAGATTTGTCAATTAAGATTCGAATGAATTATGAGTAACATAAGTTAAAAATGCGTATAATACTAAAGTACAAGAATTTTGAATCGAAGGCACTTTTGATGCACTATTGGTTTGAGAGAAAGTCAATATTATTACAGTTATTGTGATCAGTAGTATGAAATTTGGATGTGCATTTATTTGTCATGAGCTATCTATTTGATGGATACAGGCCAAATAATGTATTATATTCTCATTAGAAAATTTTTGTGCAGATTTCAAATGCTTTGAATAATAAAGTTTTGGTTGGAAAATATACGATTGAGGTAGTACAAATGACTTTTCGCTAAAATCACCATTCAATGTGAGGTTAAGAATTGAAAATCATGATGTCATTAGTATTGTGTCAGTCTTATTGTTGTAAAATAGATCAGAATAGTAAAAATCACTTTTCCCACTGTATTTGCCTTTGCAAAGGTGTAAAAAATAATAGGAAGAAGATCAACAATAATGATTGATTAAGCCATCGCAGAAAACTTTTTACATAAATCTCATTTCGACCACAGGGACGATTTGCAATAAAACAGACTGGAAATTAATCGTTATTATTATTTCTGTTTAAGTTTTGAGAAGAAGCATTTCATCAATCGCTATGTGACAAATTGAAAAATTTAGTTCTTGAAGCTAATTTTTCCCTCAACTATATAGTTCTAACAGTGAAGCTTGTTAAATGAAGCTCAGGATGTTTCACGTGAAAATTTACTTTTCTCGCACAAGCATAAATTCCTCTGGTGATCATCGTTGGAGTTCCTTTGAACTCGATAAGAAAGTGTTTTCGGTAAAATATCGGTATCTTCTTCCCTTAAATCACGAAAGAATTTTTCATCAAAGTGGTGAAATTAATTTGTAGTCTTTAAGAGAAAAAATTTCGAAAATTAACTCACTCATCAACTCGGAAAGTACTTAGTTTAAAAAATTACATCGTACCATGAATCTTTGTATTTTTCGGCGTTGCCACGGAAAGCTGCAATTCCGAAACTTGGAAAGTACGATGCCGCGTGCGCTTTTCAAATGAGTTCCGTTGAGCGGTCATGTGCTTTTTTTGAAAGAAGTCACACTTTTGTCCAAAAAATTCTTTTGAAAAAGCTCCCTTTTTCGAGTAAATCAACTCTTTGTCACGCTCTTTTTTACGAGCAAACCTTATCTGACAGAAGAAGCTTAGAACTACAGCGTAGATCTCTGGAGAGCACTTGTTTCAACAAAAGAGACGGAAATTCGTAAAATCCGTAAAAAAGCAGTCTAATAATATAGCAAAAACTGCGTGTTGACAAAATGCAACAAATGGCAAGCATTAGATCTCTCAAAAAAATTTTCGAAAATGCAAAAATAAAAGAAAATGTACCTGCGGGTCCGGCTCACAGCAAAAGAAATGTTGATTACAACAAAAACAACATAAACAGTAACACCACTGGAAATATTTTTACTATCAAAAAGTTAACTAAATTGTGCAAAATTTTTCTAAACCTTGATAACATTGGTATACTTTTCAATAAAGCTGCCTAATTTTGTCGATTCGAACACTCTTGCAAGATCTAGCAAAATATAGCAAAATGGGGACAATTCAAACAAGTTGTAGTAAAATCAGTTCCATTTCAACAAATTTCGGTAAACAGTGCCGTATTCTAAGACTAGAGCGAAAAAGAATTTTCCTGGAAAGCTTTGTTTGCCAAACTTTGCTACGTCTTATGATAACTTGCTATGTTTTGCCTTACTTATTTGAAATTCACCTGATTCTGCTTGATTTTGCTAAACAGTGCCATATTCTGAGACTGTATCAGGAAAGAATTTTTCGTAAAAACTTTTTTAAATGCCAAACTGTTTCATTTTGTGATAATTCGCTACATTTCGCCAAATTTATCCACAATTTGTCTAATTTTGTTCGATTTTGTCAAGTCTGAAAACAGTGGTCAGAAATGACATTTCTTTTGAGAAGCAAATTTTCGCCAAACTTTGCTACATCTGGAAATAATTTGCTATTTTTTGCCAAATTTTGCTAATATTTGCGAACTTATTCAAATCGGCTACTTTCAACAAATTTTGTCAAAGTTTGGCAAAGTCCTAACTACATTAGGCAAATACAATGTTTCCACTAGGGCCACGTTCCAAAGGAAAGAAACATATTGTGGGGAATTGATTCTATTGAAGAAAACATCAATGTTGACATTAAAGTTTTAGAACTGAAAAACTCGCTAAGACTTGTGATAATGACAAGATCGTTGAAGAGTCACATACTTGCTGCAACAGAAAAGACGAATTCGAAAATAAGAAGAAAGTTTGTATTTGGAGAAAGAAAGTATCCTCCAACAGCAAAAACGATGCTATCAAAGTCTTAATTTGTGAAGAAAAGAGAAGTATAGTCGAGACCAAGCAAGCAATATTTACTCACGTTCTAATTTCAACTGTCCAAATCTCTTCCTAAAACCGCCACTTTGAAAGTACCTTTAAAAAGAGACTTTCTTATTGGCAAACGTTTTAACACGATCGATCCGCTTAAATATTTTTTTTTTTTTAAGCAGCTTACGTTTTCCCGCAGCTTGCATCGACAGCGCAAGACCCAGCAGCTGCTCTATCAATCTCAATTTTTTTTAATTTTATTTTTGTGACGGTTGTCACTGCTTACATCGATTTACGATCAATACATTCTGATTGTCCTGCTAATAATTTGGCGCAAGAACCAGCGGCTGTTCCCTATTATTACAGGATAATTGCTTAAATAAATGCCATAGCTAAAAGCCTGTAAAGAAATTATCCTTCCTTTGTTTTAAATAGGTTATAATTTATAACAACGAATTGTTTTTTCAAACAAATACATTTTTAAATCAAATTTCAAAGAACATTAATGTTTTATAAATAATTTACACATATATGATAGTAGGCACTGAAATAAAATGTTTTCGTAAAAAGAAAATTAAATGCTTATATGTACTACTACTATTATTGTTATCTCTTAGACGATAAGATAATAAGTGTTTTTTCCATTTGAAACTATGTAGTACGATCTTAATAACTGAAGATCAGCCTACGATAAGAAATAAAAATAATTCTTTGTGTTAAAATTATAATACTAAACTTTAGCATTTAATAAAAATATTTTTTTATGATAATATATTACCAAATCTCTATTTCCAGTAACCTTAAGGATGTACGAATAGTACAGGATACATAGAATACAAGGATATTTCAGGAATTTTTTTTTATAACAAAATAAAATCCAATTATTTCAAATTTTTTAAATGTTATTATTGAGATCTTTAACTTCACAAATAACTTTTTTTAAGATCATTTTACCCTATTTAGGTAGTGCTTATTACAGCAAAAGTGGCCACCTAAAAAAAGGGTATGTGACTGGCGCAGGCGGTAGCGTCAGTCCAGGTAATCTAAAAAAAATTTGAATGGATTATTGTTCTTTAAGTTTGTCGTTATCGCAGGTAGCAGATTTAGACATATTTATTAAAAAAAAGGCGAACTTGTGAAAAAAAAATTTAAAAATCGCGTTTTTCTTTCTTCGAAAATTGCGGTAAAAGGTAGGAAATTTTGATTGAAAATAAACAATTCTGTTACCTGCGAGAGCCATTGATGTGCAGAATAAAATATCCAAATTTCAGCCCAATCGGTTTGACAGATTTTTTTTGCCCCGGGCCGACTGAAAAAATGTTGTTTCGAGAAAAGTGCATTTAAAGTTTTAGTAACAGGATATTTATAAAAAAGTTATACTTACATCAATCATCTATGCCATTCTATAAGCATCATTTTCAGCAACTTTGTCTGCTCTACGATTAATCCTGCCCGAGTTAAAAGCCTCAAAAGTTGCTTTCTCTGTTCTTTCTATCCAGTGAGCATTGTACAGTTCGGCGTAGGCAATGGCGCGCGGTCCGATTTCAACACCCATGACCTCCATAATTTTCAACACTGGCATAAATCCTTCATTGAAAATCCATGCAGCTATCTATGTAGCTATTTCCAATGTCTTTTGTCCCATACAAAAGGAGTGTCTTTTTCTCGAATTTGTGTTTTTGGTAAACACACCATGAATTGGAACCCTCATTGGATGTTAAATGGTAAAATGTTGCCCTCACAGCTTTCTTCATATCTTTACGAGAGTTTGGATTTCTTAAAATTGCCAATCCGTAGTATGTACTAAGTTTTACCATCATCTTATTAGTTAATGAAAGACTTTTGCTTTTTCAGCTTTACTAGTCGACGAATCCCTTGCCGATCTACGTTCTTTTTCGTCGAACTCGCTTTGACTCCTTTTGCCTGTTCTTCGGCTTTCTGTTTCTGTTCTGCTTCTTTTATTTCAGCATCTTTGAGTTGTTTTCTAGCTTTCAACAAGTACGAAAGTGATTTTTTGGCTTCCTTTATGCGCCTAAAACACACTGTTTCTTTACAACCACAGAATTGCCGTTGTAAACATCAGCTTCCAATAAATTCTTGAATCTCTTAGAATCACCATCTCCGATATATTTCTTATATTTTACGCCAAACCACTTCACAGGTCGCTGAAGCATTTCGATCACATCATCCACTTGCATTTTTCCCGAATTTCCTTCGTGATTTGCTCTACATTTTTTCGCATGATCTTCGTACCACTCCAAATACTCGTCCGTTTCTTCTTTGCCTACCCACTTTACACATGCTTTACGCACTTTTGATATTACTATAATATCCAAGATTTTATTCGTAAACTTTCCAATCAAAGAGACGATGCGCAAACCCGATGTGAATCCACGCTTCGCCAACGAACCATCGCCAGAAACTGTGATCTCATCTTCCGGATGACCGTTTGCCGCATTTTTTTCTTCTACTTTCACTGCTTTTTAGAACACAGTTTCAACTACGGCCTTTACAGCAATATATATTTGGTCAATTATATAATAATAACCACTATTACTAAAGCCGGAGCCTAAATCTATCAATGAGCAAAACACATTTATGCCAGCTAAATCGACGCCGAGTAGCCGCATAGTAAAAGTAAAGCGTATGTTTACTTCGTACACATTTCTGATCATCGGACAAGAGTTAATTAAAAATTCTTGACACGAGCACTTCACGCACAGTTTAAATCCCAATAGTAGTACATAAGTAACAGTTTCACTCAAAGACACATCGAAGTCACTTTGATTTTTTAATTTATCAGCAGAAGTGCTAACAAACTCAGTGTCTTTTTCAGCAGTATGCTGATTACCTCGAAATTTTCTCGGTACAGCATCTTGACCAGGACTTCTAGTTTTGTGCTTCGATCCTTTTCGATCCATTTTCGCTCGATGTTTACGCACTGAGTTATAAACTTCTACTACCGGTTTGCTCCAAAACGTGTAATACCTGTGCTCTGAAATATAATATACAAAGATACAGGTATAAATTTAAGTATACACAAACTTTTCAGCTGCAATACGCAGGTATAAATGTTATACAGCAACAATAGAGAGGACCGACCGTTGTAGCTACCGCGCGGCTTAGAGCGCTCAAATATAAGATGCTCTCGAATATGTGATCTAAAATTTCTACAGTATATTCTTCAAATATTATACTTTCAAAATAAATTATAAAAAAAATGATATTTTGAACCTCAACCGCCAGACTACACCCTTAAAATTTCTTGATCATTTCACTACTCAATTTATTGCATCATAATTACATTATAGTAAACCATATATAGTCAGAATAAATACCTTTTAAAATTCGTTCAATATATTGTTAATGTCTATAAATTAACTAATATGGTAAACAAATCTCATTATTTAATCTGCCATTCTCTTGTTTATCAATCTTTCACAAAATTGTATCCTCCTCATGGATTATTCTTTTTTCATTTTCTAAATAATACATTTTGCTGTACAAATGTTATTTTAATATCCATCTAAAATATCCTCACTTTTCGTTTCCAACCCTTGTTACTAGATGATCGAAAAAACATTTTTCTTTCTCCCTACACCTAATTATCACATTTGCTTATTGTTTTACCTTTCGCTTAAAGTTTAATATATGATCTTTAAAATTACCTTCTTAAATACAAAATAAATAAAATTTCCTTTACACGAAACTATCAACTAACAAAGTTATTGTTATGCCGTGATAAAAAAATATATATAAATAATAAATTATATCTCAAATTCATAATTACAATTTAGCAAGATTATTATTTTACATTATATTTTATATTTTACGTTATATATTACCAAATTATTATTATATTTTTAATTGCTTATAAACTTTATATATTTTTGGTTATTTTAATAAATTAATCAAATAAAATAAAATATTTTTATTGTTTTCCATTGTTATTAATTTAAGAGAAATATTCATATAAATAAATTATATTATTTTCCTTGTTTTATAAACAACACGTTACCTAAAGTAACCTTTCCTACCCAATAACCTTGTTTATCCATAGGTAAGCGTTGTTACTAAGTTGAGTTAAAAGTAGCCCACACTTAACCAGTGTTGTGGTTCCGCTTTTCTGACGCGAATTGTGAAAACGCGGCGGCCCTCGCGTCCGCTGAGACCCTTCCCTCTGTCAGCTCAACGAGGTGCAACGGCTGCTGTCCTAATCCTTACGACCCGTGTTCGAAACGGGGAAGCAACCCTCGGTGCGCAGCTGGATCGTCCGAACCAGATTATCCAAGACGGCTAACGCTCGTATATAGATAGGTACACCTGACCGACTTATTCTTCTATAATTCCTATTTCCTGTTATGTAGTAACGTGTTACGAAAGAGAAAGGGAAATATAATAAAAGTTTCAGAAACTCAATTTAATGAATACCACTTTTGATAACAAAGTAGATAAACATGAAATTAGGAAGTTAAATAAACATGAAACTAGAAAGTTAAATAAGCAACAATTTAAAAATTTGAAAAATTTAAGTTCTGGGTTAATTTAAGAGGACGAAAAACAGACATACGAGGAAAAACGGGCACTCGCTGAAAAACATAGGAGAACCCGTTAGGTCATAGCAAAGAAATTAAAGTATCTTCCCGGGGAATTTCTTAGATCGAGAGCGATATTTCTATTTCATAAAAATTAAAATGTATTAAATTTTGTTCGATTCTCTACTGAATATATTTAATAATTAAAAATAACTCATACCTTTATTTAAATACGCTTTATACCTTGCATATATGACCATAAAAATAATTTACTCTTACAGTATCTATTTCAACATTAAGCACTTTTAATAACCTTATAACCTTACAATAACTACATATTAGACTTTCATTTTGTTCTTCGTAAGCTAAAACTACATTTAATGTTTCTTGTGTAAAAATCGTACTGATTATTTTTTACAAAAGTTGAAAACTCACCTTTAAGTAATTGTCAGTTTATAAATTTTTACCCTTTTTACTTAAACCATAATTAAATCATAATCATTACACTGCATACATCCTTTCAATATCATAATTCTTTTAATAAATGTAAAATTTACCAAACCTTTCTTTTTACTCAGTGAATACCTTTTTATATTTGCAATTGTTTACAACTTATTACAGCTATTACGCAATAACAATATATTATATTTTTCTTTAATATTAAAGTAAACAGTTAAGTATTATCGTATACCTACTTTTACCATCAACAACTTATATTTCTATATTCAATTTTAGTACTCTTTAAATTCAATTACTCACACAGTTCACACTATCCTAATTTATATGAATTTAGTTTCTCTATAAATAATATATATCAACGTGTGAAAATGTAATCTCAAAAATCTGCCTATATTTTTCGAAACCTCTTTTCCCTTTCCAGCCTCATAATTCTACATAACACTTTTACTAGATAATTAAAAGTACTTTACTCCTTTTTACTTAAACCCCACGTTTCTTATTATTGCTATAATACTTTTTTTCATTTTTCTACAATATGCTTTTCCTGCGTTCCACAAACGTAAAATAAATTGCGTATTTTTAGGATTTTATTTAGTATTCATAAATCCCGTCAAAAATATAAATAAAAATATCTATATATAATTCGTATGCCCTTAAATAAAAATAGTACGATAAACCCTTCCTAATATTTCTATAAGTAGTCAATTCTAAATCGATTCGCAGAATTACTGCATGAATTCACCACAATCTTTAATTATTTTTTTATCAGGTAGATAGGAATAAAAGCAGCATTTGTAAACAAATCAAATCTGATTTTAAAGTCTAACTTTTTATGGATAATAAAATTTTCTTTCTTTCATTTAATTTATTTGGCAAAGGATCAGTGATTTAAAAAAATAATACAAAGAAAGTTATTGGGTTTTATTTTATTACAAAATATATCATAATTATCGACACCTAAGAGTATCAAATAAATTTTTTGGTAATTGATGTAACGCTCTCATTTTAAAATGTAAGTTAACTTATCGGGAAAATGAACACATAATTTAACTTAAAATAATACACTTTCCATAGACTATTCCAATGAAAAGAGAAATAATAATATGAATATACACATATATACATATCTACAACTTGATTGTTTTATAAAATAACGTGATATTTTAATTTAATCAATATACTAATACGAGGGTAGTTCAATAAGTCTTTAGAATGACCAACAGATGGCGCGCGAATCGCTCCAAATCATCTGTTTTCAGTCAGCACCACTCCCGACTAGATATATGGTGCAGTCAAAGTCCACATCTTCTGAGTTTACGTGTTTTTATAACCAATTGAAAAAAAAAAATTGCTTGTTAAGAAAAATGGAAAAAAACGAGTTCAGAGCGGTAATTAAACATTTTCATTTAAAGGGTTTAACTCCATATGAGATAAAAAATGAATTGGACTCAGTTCATGGCACATCTGCCCCTGCCTTAGCAACGGTTTATAACTGGGTAAATGAATTTAAGCGTGGTCGTACATCAATAAGTGACGAACCACGTTCAGGAAGGCCCGTAGAAGCAACTACTCCCGAAATCATCAATAAAATCCACGATATGGTGTTGAAGGATAGAAGATTAAAAGTGCGTGAGTTAGCTGAGGCCACAAGGATATCTATAGGTGCAGTTGTTTCAATTCTACATGAAAAGTTAGGCATGAAAAAGCTATCGGCAAGATGGGTGCCGCGTTAGCTCTCAGCTGAGAATAAACGCAATAGAGTGGTCGCCTCTGAGGCTCTTTTGGCGCGCATAAGTCGGAATCCTGAGGAATTTTTTCGTCGATTTGTGACTGTGGATGAAACATGGATACACCACTACACTCCTGAGACAAAGGAACAATCCAAACAGTGGATTTCCACAGCCGAACCAGGTCCAAAGAAGGCAAAGACCGTAAAGTCAGCTGGTAAGGTTATGGCTACAGTTTTTTGGGATGCACGTGGAATTATACTTATTGACAACTTGGAAAAGGGTAAAACAATTACTGGTGAGTATTATGCATCATTATTAGAGCAGCTGAAAGAAGAAATTAAAAAAAAACGACCACATTTGGCGAGAAAAAAAATTCTCTTTCATCACGACAACGCCCGAGTTCACACATGCTTCGTTTCAATGGCTAAAATTGAAGAACTAAAATTCGAATTGGTCGAACACCCACCGTATTCACCAGATTTAGCCCCCAGTGACTTTTTCTTATTTCCAAACTTGAAAAAATGGCTAGGTGGACAGAGATTTACGGACAACGAAGACGTCATTGCCTCTGTAAGTGCTTATTTTGAGGAACTTCCGAAAACGCACTTTTCTGAAGGATTAAAAAAACTTAAAAAGCGATTGACCAAGTGTATAGAGCTCCAAGGAGATTGTGTTGAAAAATAAAAAAAATGTACCCAAAAAAAATTGTTTTTATACTTTATTCTAAAGACTTATTGAACTACCCTCGTATCATTATTTCTGTTACAGGTTTCACTAACTGAAGTAACGCCACTAATAACTGATTTTTCTTCACAGGAACATAATACTATTTGATTACTCCAGTGTCGACCATTTTTACTTTTTAAAGCAAAAAATAAACAATAAGATTCATTAGGTTTCTTAACAGTTTTATAATTATATTAGGTCATTTAATTTTGACAATGTTAATGTCATATACATATTTCAGCTCAAATTCTTGAAATTTAAAGTTATATAAAATTACTTTTATTAATTAAGATTTTGACAAATATACAACTACCTATTACAAAAGGTTTAAAGAAATAAAATAAAGCTTACCTGGGCTCAAACAACAAAAGCTACAATTCGGGTTGATACATCAAACACACGCCGCTTGGAAATTTACGTTATAATATGTAAAACTCTCAACTGTATATATATCCACACCTGGTGATGGAACTTTTGGGAAGAATCAATTATATAAATATAAATTAATATTAATTACTACACTCTTTATATATATATATATATATATATATATATATATATATATATATATAAAATTTAAAAAAGTAACAAAATACATAACAATATAATAAAATTCTTTATTGAACTCAATTTAAATTCGGTGTTTATGGACACAAATTTCTTTTATTCTTCATTGTTTTAATTTTCATGATATGTATATACACAATAAAAATCATAAACTTCAGAACAGCTTATATTGATAATTACATTTCGTAAAAGTCAAATCGAATACAACGATATATATGCAATATATCTTCTGAGCGAGAGAGCGAGAGACATAGATAGATAGATAGATAGATACTCGTATAATGTTTATTTGTAAATATTACAAAACATGGTTTACATTTAATTCTTAGTATAAAATAATATCACATATAATTTCCATGACAATATCACATCGTTATTACATAAAATATCACATCATTAGTAAACGTCAAATAAGATTACAGGTAATCGAAGTCAGGTTCACATAAAATATTGCACACTGTCGTCAGAAATGTAAACATAATTCTAATCTGGTGATCAAGTCTATCAGTCATACAATTAAAATTACATACATACATTTAACAATTTCTTATTTTACACATATTAATAAATACTTGCATACTTTTTCAAAGCTGTTGTACTTGTCCATCGGTGAAACACATAAATAAATAAATAAATAAATAAATAAATAAATAAATAAATAAATAAATAAATAAGTAAGTAAGTAAGTAAGTAAGTAAGTAAGTAAGTAAGTAAGTAAGTAAGTAAGTAAGTAAGTAAGTAAGTAAGTAAGTAAGTAAGTAAGTAAGTAAGTAAGTAAGTAAGTAAGTAAGTAAGTAAGTAAGTAAGTAAGTAAGTAAGTAAGTAAGTAAGTAAGTAAGTAAGTAAGTAAGTAAGTAAGTAAGTAAGTAAGTAAGTAAGTAAGTAAGTAAGTAAGTAAGTAAGTAAGTAAGTAAGTAAGTAAGTAAGTAAGTAAGTAAGTAAGTAAGTAAGTAAGTAAGTAAGTAAGTAAGTAAGTAAGTAAGTAAGTAAGTAAGTAAGTAAGTAAGTAAGTAAGTAAGTAAGTAAGTAAGTAAGTAAGTAAGTAAGTAAGTAAGTAAGTAAGTAAGTAAGTAAGTAAGTAAGTAAGTAAGTAAGTAAGTAAGTAAGTAAGTAAGTAAGTAAGTAAGTAAGTAAGTAAGTAAGTAAGTAAGTAAGTAAGTAAGTAAGTAAGTAAGTAAGTAAGTAAGTAAGTAAGTAAGTAAGTAAGTAAGTAAGTAAGTAAGTAAGTAAGTAAGTAAGTAAGTAAGTAAGTAAGTAAGTAAGTAAGTAAGTAAGTAAGTAAGTAAGTAAGTAAGTAAGTAAGTAAGTAAGTAAGTAAGTAAGTAAGTAAGTAAGTAAGTAAGTAAGTAAGTAAGTAAGTAAGTAAGTAAGTAAGTAAGTAAGTAAGTAAGTAAGTAAGTAAGTAAGTAAGTAAGTAAGTAAGTAAGTAAGTAAGTAAGTAAGTAAGTAAGTAAGTAAGTAAGTAAGTAAGTAAGTAAGTAAGTAAGTAAGTAAGTAAGTAAGTAAGTAAGTAAGTAAGTAAGTAAGTAAGTAAGTAAGTAAGTAAGTAAGTAAGTAAGTAAGTAAGTAAGTAAGTAAGTAAGTAAGTAAGTAAGTAAGTAAGTAAGTAAGTAAGTAAGTAAGTAAGTAAGTAAGTAAGTAAGTAAGTAAGTAAGTAAGTAAGTAAGTAAATAAATAAATAAATAAATAAATAAATAAATAAATAAATAAATAAATAAATAAATATAAAATAAATAAATAAATAAATAAATAAATAAATAAATAAATAAATAAATAAATAAATAAATAAATAAATAAATAAATACACAAATGCGCACCTTGTACTTGGAGAGATCTTCTTCCTGTCTCAGTACGCATGTATGCAACAGAGAGTTCTTTTACCTCGCCCCTTACAGGACGCTTAGACTGGTTCTTCTTAAAAAGAGATGTCAAGTAAACTGGTTCTTTGATGTTAATTATTTTATAGACGGTGATCGCCATGAAAACCGCGTTTCTCGAGTCTATTCTTGTCCATCCTAATTTTTCCCTGTAAGGGGTGATGTGCTCATCTTTCCTAGCACCTAGTACGTATCGCACACATGAATTTTGGAGTCTCTGCAGTCGGCTACGTAATTCTAGTGACGCGTCAAGGTAAACTACAGAACAATAGTCAAGGTGCGGAAAAACCAGAGCCATTGCTAGGTGCTTGCGCAGATCCTGGGTGGTATACTTTCTAAAAAACCTCAAGTTGTACAATACTCTGTTAACCTTTTTTGCGAACATGTCGACGTGTGGCTTCCACGTGAGCTTAGAATCAAGAATAACACCCAGTTTCGTAACGGTTTGCGAGAATGGGACAAAGACGCCATCTCCCAGACTGATTTCCGGCATACCTTGTGACTCAAGAGCGTTGTTGTATCTGCATGAACCGAAAACAATAGCTTTAGTCTTGGTCTTATTCAGTCTGAGGGTAACGCCCTCGGCCCAATCAGCAATCGCTCGTGCAGCACGGGATAAAATCTCCACACCCTCCGTGATGTTTTCGGGTTCTATTTGAATATAAATCTGTAGGTCGTCTGCGTATAGTAGATGTTTGATTCATCTTGTATCGTCATTGTCTAGGTCTTTATTCAGATCGTCGAAAAGCTCTTTGATGTCGTTTATGTAAAGACAGAACAGCAAGGGTCCCAACACAGACCCCTGGGGCACTCCGAGGTTAGTTGACAACCAAGATGACTTAGTGTCCCAGCACATTACAACGGCTTGTTTCCTACCTAATATATATGATCTTATCCAAAATAAAGCATGCCTGAAGAACCCCAGAGCTCGCAGCTTTGTTAAAAGCTTGGCTGGTGAGATAGTGTCGAAAGCCTTGCTGTAGTCGAACAGTAAAAGTAGTGTTAGTAATCTGTTGTTAAGCCCTGTCCTTACGTCTTCTGTCAATTTGAGTAGAGCAGTTTGAGTTGAATTATTTTGTTTGTAGCCAGACTGCATAGGGTCGAGCTGTTTCGTATTGGTCAGGTACGCCATTATCTGGTCATGCACAATTTTTTCCAAAACTTTTGAAAGAAAGCACAGTAGTGCTATTGGACGGAAGTCCGACGCTGACGATGGTGTAGTACACTTGTTCAGCGGCACCACTCGTGCTCTCTTCCAGAGGTCAGGGAATACGCCCCTATTCAGAGAAGAGTTGAATAGATTCACAATGTGCTGCCCTATGACTGGCTGTGCCTTCGCAACTACACTCTGCGGGATATCATCTTCGCCTCTCGCTTGAGAGGAAAAGTGCGCGACCGCGAGCACGACATCCGCGGCGCTGACTGGATTGAATTTAAAACCATCATCACTCGCAGATGCAACCAGATTTTCGATCTCAACGGGATTTTCTTCGTTTGAAATGGATACTCCCGCAAAGTGAGTATTGAGTTCCTCCGGCGTGAAAGAGAGAGAGAGAGAGAGAGAGAGAGAGAGAGAACATTTTATTTTTCTTTCAAACAAAAAAATTGTATACATATATACATTTCATTTTACATTATAGTTTCATTTCAGTCAGTATTATTATATAAAATATCACATAATATTAGTCAGTCTTATAATAACAAATTTTTGCACAATATTCATCTATCACGTCAATTATAAAATATATCACACTTAATTATACGTATATACATGCACAGGATCATTCAAGCTTATAAATACACACCTACATTATAAAACAATAGGAAGTGGGTAACATTGTCAAGCATATAAATCAGATAATCGCATTTGGCTCGTCAGCTTTACAATAAAACCGTGCATACTTTCATACAGTCATGCGTTCATTCATACTTATAAATACAATCATACCGATACACTGAGTTAATAAATAAATAAATAATTGAATAACAAAGGACACTATATTTACAGACTACTTAGTTTTATATTACTGTGATTAGGCAAGTACCTGCGCATCGCTGTCTTAAATTTTCAGAGTGATGGCAGGTACTTGTTACTGTGGGAGATGGAGTTCCAATGGCGCGAATCACGAGCTCTCAGGGAGTATAAGCCCACATCAGTACGCGACCCTGGAACTTAGATATCTTGCGTGTGTGCATGCGTGAGTGCGTGCGTTCGTCGAATTATATTGCTAATATCAATTGTTACTATTAGATCCTCTGTACCAATTTTACTATACCAATTTCTACCATGGTGTAAATTTAAGGAAAATTCTTCCCAAACGGTAAAAGTTCTTAAACTAGGAAATAATTTTTTTAATACAAAAAATACATTAATTTGCTAATTTTAAGAAACATTTATTAATTTTAAGAACCATGGTAGAAACGTAAGCAAACTGATAGCATTTGGTTAGCAAAAATTGATAAAATGAAGTTAATTATGTATTATTTAATGACCAAGTAGATCAGCAGAATCTTATTCGACGTAAATAATCTACTGTGAATGAAAAATAATATTTTTATGGTCATTGAAAATTTTATACATATCCAGAGTAAAAGGAATTTATGGTTAAATCTTTGTGTAACTATAGAGTGGTGTGAGTGGCATTGTTACGATAGACATCTAAAATTTTGTGAAAAATCTTACCATATTATCAAGATTAAGAAATATATAATCTCGACAGTTTTGAAATAACTGTTTATATTTGTATTTTTCTATTAAGACATATGTCAATTTTATATTTGGCGTGTGTAATTTATTATAAGAATTGTTATTAAAGAACAACTAACTGTAGCCCATTATATTTCAGGGTTTCAGTGTATTTTTATCTGAATACATTAGTGAGAATATTTATTTTTAAGAGTTATAAGAGATTTTGTGAACGATGTCTGTCTTCCAATTCTTGATTTTGCTCTCCTTCAAACACTAATAGGGCTAGAGATTTGATTTTTTGCACGTATATTTTATTTGTGATTGTAAAACAATATACAATATTTTGAGTGACTTTAACTAAAATACTTTCCATTTCGACTCCTACACTGAGAAAACCATGGGCGAAAATAATCCCCGCGGTTTAAGAAGGCATATTATACATCGTGAGTGGTCTAAAAATATCCCCATTCTAAGACAGTGGTTGAATGCAATGACTACCGCGGTGTCAAATTTCCCCCACGAAATAACAACGCATGTTTACGATCACGCGCGGCAGCAAAAGTCGCTCATCTGAGTTGTGAAATTCGCCCCACAAGCCAGAACTTATATTTAGGATCAAGTGTGGCGTTCAAGGTTGCTCACCGTGGTGCGAAATTCTCCCCACAAGCCAGAACTTGTATTTACGCTCCACGAACGGCATTGTGAGCTGCTCACCTTGGTGCGAAATTTGCCCCACAAGTCGTTAGTGTGATTTTAATAATTATTTTTTCTTATTTGGAAATTTTTTAATGCAAACATTTATTGTACATTATATTTTCTAAATTACTTGTAATATATGGATTCGTATATACGTTAATATAACTTTTTAATATTAAAAATACAGATTGAAATAAATATTTTGTAGACAGTAATTTATTAACTTATTAAAATTGAAATCCGTATGGTAATGTGTGCGGGCTTAGCCGCGGGGTTGTCAGGACGCATAGAGAATTGCTCCAGCAGGTGCAGCGCTGCTTGCGCCGAGGACAGGAGTGAGGCGGATGGTGGCAGGAGAGAGAAAAGGGTTTTACACACCTTATGATTTATTGCACACTATATTTAAATTATACTAATTATTTACAAATATATACAAATATGCAATTGGCTGTGTTAGCCATGAAAAGAGTTTTGAGATCGAGGCGAAGCGCCAGAACTGTGGCGTACAAGCGAGCTGTTGCGTGCAATACTGTGCGTGCAACTCGCGAGGCTCTGTATCCGAATGTAGAGTCGAGCAGCGAGGCGGCCGAGGCTAGTATATCGCTCTCGGCTCCAGACGCTGCTTGCGTCGATTGTGCTGCCGCTCGCCTGTCGGCAAGAGCGGGCGCACTTCGTATGGCGGCAACTCCGAGGGTGCCACAGCCACTCCCCCCCTAGTGGCTGACGATTGAGGAGGGCACGATGATGATGGTGATGGTGGCGCCTGTGGAGGTGGAGAGCTGTGTGGCTCTTGAAAAGTGACGGTGCGGCGAAGCTGTCGCTGCGGACGCTGGTCCATGGGGACCGAAGGCTCGTCCTCAGCGATATAAGCTGGCTTGAGGTCGCCGGTGGAGACCGTTTTGGGTTCTCCGTCAACGTCGATGACGAAGCGCTGCTGGTCCAAGTGGCGCATGACACGGTGCGGCCATGTGAAGGGCGGTGTCAAGGGCGGCTTGACGGCGTTGACCCGCCGAAACACGTGCGTGCTGGTGGCCAAGTCCTTGTGGAAAAAGAATTTGGTCGTGGCGTGGTGGTCAGTCTGCAGCGGCTTCAGCGTTCGGAAGTGATTCTGCAGCTTCCCTACAAAAGAAAGTATGTCTGCAGGGCACTCCTGCGTCATGAAAAAGTCACCCGGTATTCGCAGTGAAGTGCCGAACATAAGCTGGGCCGGTGAGGCCTCGAGGTCCTCCTTGTAGGCTGTCCTGAGTCCACAGAAGAACGGTTGGTAAGCGCTCGAGCCATGGCAAGTCGGGATGGCACATGAGCGCGGCCTTCAACGTCCTGTGCCGCCTCTCCAACATCCCGTTGGACTGTGAGTGGTAGGGCGTCGTCCTTATTTTTCCTGCACCAATCAGCCGGGCGAGGGCAACGAATAGCGCAGACTCAAATTGAGCTCCCTGGTACGTGGTGATAGTGAGCGGTGTGCCGAAGGTGGCGATCCAGCCACTGTAGAAAGCAGCTGCTATTGTCTCGGCCTGCATGTCCTTCAGCGGAATCGCATGAGGCCACCTGGAGAATCGGACGATCATCGTTAGACAGTACCTGTAGCTGTTGAGCAGAGGCATGGTGACGATGTCCAGGTGTACGTGACTGAAGCGCTGGTCAGGCACGTCGATGTTCGTGGGCGGCACTCTGGTATACCGATGAATCTTGGCGCGCTGGCAGAGAAGGCACTCGCGCGCCCACTTCAGCGCGTGCTTTTTAACCCCGGCCAAACGAATCTCTCCTTCAGCATTCGAGAGGTGACGCGCCTGCTCGGGTGCGCAGGTGAGTGGACGACGTCGAACGCTGTCCTTCGCAGCTCCTGGGGGATGTAAGGTCGAACGACCCCTGTGGACGTCTCACACAGGAGCATATGGCCCTCAATCATCAGGGGCTGGAGATTCAGCGAAGAGCTGGCAAGCTCGTGGTCAGCGTCGACGTCCTCGCGCTGCTGGGCCTCGTGGATGGCTGCGGGGCTCAGTGTCGTCGGCATGTCGATGGCTTCCACTCGTGAGAGAGCGTCTGCCATGACGTTGTCCTCTTCGGAGATGTTCTCGATTGTGACGCTGAATTGGCTGATAAAGTCCAGCTGCCTCACCTGACGAGGAGATGCTTTATCTGGTCGTTGGTCGAGGGTTTTCGTGAGTGGAACGTGGTTTGTAAGGATGACGAACTGTCGTCCCTCGAGGAGATGTTCGAAATGCTTGAGCGCTCCATAGACCCCGAGGAGCTCCCGGTCGTACGGGCTGTACTTAGCCTCCGGTGGGGCGAGCTTCCGCGAGAAGAAGCCTAGCGGGCGCCAGATGTCGCCGTCAAGCTGCTCCAGTGAGGCCCCAAGGGCTGTCGATGAGGCATCTGTAGAGAGGACGAGAGGGGCGCCTGGCACGAAGAAGCTAGGCAGCCAAGCTCTCCTTGCATCTGCTGAATGCATCCGTGCGCTCCGCAGCCCACTCAATCACCTGCTTGTCCTTCTTTTTGGAGCCGCGAAGAAGGTCTGTGAGCGGCACTCGCACAGCTGCTGCGCGCGGTATGAGAGCCCTGTAATAGTTGACCATCCCCAGGAAGCACCGAAGGTCCATGATGGTGACTGGTCGTACAAAATCGGCTATGGCCGTAACCTTGGCCGCTGGAGGCTCGAAATCGTTGACGTCGAGGTGGTAGCCGAGGAAGTTTACCTGAGCGCAGGCAAAACGGCATGTGCCCAGGTTGAGTGTGAGCCTGGCCTTTGTAAGCACCTCGAGGACGGCCTTGAGGTGGCGAAGGTGCTCCTCTGTGTTGCGGGAAGCGATGATGAGGTCATCTACGTAGACTCGCACAAAAGGCATGCCTCTAAAGAGCGTGTCTAGAAACCGCTGAAACGTCTGGGTCGCATTCCTGAGACCTAGAGGTAGGCCCAGGAACTCGAACAGCCCAAACGGTGTGACGGCAGGCTGCGGCGGATGCCCAGGTCCAAGGGCAGGACCTTGTGCCCGTACGTGGCTATGAGCGTCCCGTTGGCAGCGGCGAGTTTCGGCATGGACGTAGCCGTGCTGCCTCTCTTGGGTACGTGAGGCAACAGCGAGACTGATGAGCCCGAGTCGACCAGAAACTTCAGGCCAGTCCTGCGACCATAGACGTGAAGGCGGACCCTTTGGCGAGTCGGCAGGCTTGATGAGCAGGGGCTGTCGCTTGCTGCCTGGACTGAGCGCAGCCCTACGAGTTTCCCTGCTGGTTCGGCTGTGCGCGGCTGTTGAAGCTGCACGGCTGCTTGCAGCGCAGTGCTGCTGCTAGAGCGCATGGTACCAGCAGAATCCGTCTGCTGGGCGTCGTGGTGAGGGCGAGCGAGGGCGCGACTGCCATGAAGCACTGCGGGCTCTGTCGCTGCGGCCTCTGTCGCTGCGTCCTCTGTCGTTGCGGCCTCTGTCGTTGGACACCTTCTCCAAGATCTCCCTCGAGACCGAGATGAGCTGAGTAAGCAGATGCTTAATCTCGACGGGGTCTGTGGTACGCTGAATGGCGTTGACCTCCGCAAACGTTGGCTCGGGTGACGCAGCTGGGCTCACGGAGCAGGAGCTCGGTGCGGAGATGGGCGTCTCCATCAGCGTATCCGCGGCTGCAATCAGCTCGTCGACAGTGTTAGTTTTGAAAATATTCAAAACGCACTGCACGTGCGCAGGCAGCAGGGACTTCCAACGGATGTGCAGCACGTCGTTCGTGGCCTTGTCCCCAGCCCGAGAAGCCGTCATTGAAGATAATAACGGCTACGTTAGTCGTAATGTCAACTATAGTCTTACCGCTTGACACCGTCTTTGGAGCAATTGACCACACTACAGCATTAAACGACTCGCTATTGTTCTGAGTATACGCACCCAAGCAGCGTGACAGAAGGTTGTCGGAGCTGAGTTCATTATAAATGGGTTTTATTGCGTTAAAAACATCCTCATGCATTGGACTCTTGTGATCGTACGTTGCAAGTGTACCAAGCGCTATACTGCGCTGCCAAGAACACCAAGAGTCTACTCCGACGGGACACTTCTCGTGCTATGTATTCTCCTTCGTCGACATTTTATGAAGTAACGTTGCCCAAATTTCATTCCGCATTTTTTCGACTGAATCGTAGTTTCTCCTAATAGCAAGTCCGTAATAAATAGAAAGTTCATAAATTAACTTTCCGGTCAACTTTCCTCGGCCGCCAAGACCTTTCGTTGTTTTTTTCAAATTGCGCAGACGCGTTCCCATGCACTTTTGAACGTGTCCGACACATTCTTTTTTTTCGACGATGAAATCTTTATAAGGTTTTGAGTCGACTATACCTTTATATGTTTTTGAATCGCCGTCGCCGATATATTTCAAATATTTGATATTATGAAGTTTTTCTGAGTGTTTGAACATTTCTATAACGGCGTCGATCTCCATTTTCCCGGCACTACCTTCATGGTTGGCATCACAGTTCTGTTTGTGTGAAGGGTATACCTCTTCGTATTCAGCAGTAGCTTCTTTTTTTTGCCAATATTCACACACTTTACAGTACTTAGATTTTACACACACATCCAATACCTTGCCAGTGTACCAACCAACCAAAGTCACCAATCCGAACAAAGACGTAAACCCTCTCTTTCGCCAAGATCCATCGCCTGACACCGTGAGACCTTCTTTTTCACCTCGTTCGATAGAAATTTCTTTTTCTTTAATCGCTGATTTTTTCATAGATATAATTCGAACAGATGAAGTATCATTGGCGATATTAGATATGATCTTACTGTAAGTTGTTTGAAAAACAGGCTTTGCAAGATCCATCATAGAGCAGAACTTTTTTATACCGTTTATCCCTATGCCTATGATGCGCATAGCTAAAATAATACGGCAGTTGATCTCATAAGCACGACTATTTATTACAAGACAGCTATTAATATCAGCATCACCACAGTTCGAACAATACACAATAATTTTGAAGCCTAGTCCACACTTGTTCGACTCTAAAAACCGCACGTCCCCATTACATTTTTTGCATACTACTAATTCAGAAAGAGCAGTAAATGCAGCGAAAAAATTGATGAAACAGTAGCCGAAATTATTATCAACGTCGCGGTCACGGTCTAAATCAGTAGTTTTCAATTTCTTAGCCGAGGTACTAACGTGCTCCGAATCGCCTTCGAACGAATGGCGGTTAGGCGGGCGTCGATTACTAATTTTACTCCGTTATGTACTTGTACTTCTTGTTTTACTGCCTTTGCGGCCACTGTACACCTTTTCACTCATAATTAAGTACTTGTAAATATAATTCACAGTTAAAAAGTAAAGCAAAACTCAAAATAACAACGTAAACAACGAGAACGGCTGATCGACTAAACACAGGGCAAGTGTGAGTAAACACGTGCTGTAAAGACGCTATAACCGTCGTAATATTATGTAGCGACCTCTATAATTCAAATTTAAAACACGATATCGATCGTAGGTAACTTCTACTAATTTCCAAAGCCGCGAAATTCAAAAAAGCGAGCATCGCTAAAATAAGCGAAAATTGTGATTTTGCATCAAAGCTGTTTGGAAAAAATTGATTTAAAAAAATTTTGAGTTTAAATCGGTACTTGGGC
Organism: Gastracanthus pulcherrimus; assembly: GCA_949152435.1. NCBI lineage: Eukaryota > Metazoa > Arthropoda > Insecta > Hymenoptera > Pteromalidae > Gastracanthus > Gastracanthus pulcherrimus. The sequence goes on along the minus strand of OX424575.1, from coordinate 113,794,322 downwards.
GTTGTAGATTTTGATTCTAGGATTGTTTTGGCAAGATTTAAGCCAATAAAAAAAAAATGGAAAAAAACAAAAAAATTTGGAGGATATAACCCCTTAAGTAAATAAAGCTTATTTTATATGTTTGAAGTACAATATTACATGATTTAATCAAATAATCACTCTGCTGATAGTTTTACAACAGATTTAACAGTTTTACATATAGGATACCTATGTGTTATTTTGTGAATAAGATTTTTTTTTACAAAATGGAAAAAAGATTATCTAAGACTTTGGAAGTATTTTTTTTCTCCTTCTTTAGGCCTAATAAACTATTAAACTAAATTTTAAGTGTCTAGGTCTTTTAGTTTCTTAGATTTGACTTTTTGGTGGAATTACTCCGACTGAGGTGATCAGCGAGTGTCATAATTTTTTTTAAGTAAAAAGTAATCTCTAAGGATTTGCTGGTTATTACAGTATAGTAGAACTACAAAATAGGTGTTCCTATATATATAGGAATAATAAAATGAATAAACAGAAGATATTATTCTTTATGTAAGATATATATATATATATATATATTTATATATCTTAAATAAAAAATAATATCTTCTGTTTATTCTATTCGTAAGGAATAAAATCCGTTATTTATTCTTCTGAAATAGCGGGATGGTATTTTATTCTTTTATAAAGAATAATTTCTTGGCTTTATTCTTTTGTAAATAATAAAATTCATCATTTACTCTTTTAAAAGAATAAAAGCTGAACTTTATTCTTTACAAAAGAATAAATTGTACAATTTAATCTTTCAAAGTCATTGTCAAAATCTCTAAAGAATAAAATCACACTTTTTAACTTTTCTAAAAGAATGAAATGCTATTTTTATTTTTCCTAACGTCAATTTTTATTCTTTTAGGTTTAGAGTGTATATATATTTACTTTTCAAAAGGTGGAGTATAGATCTTTATTTTTAAGTATAAAAAGAGGTTTTTAATCTTTTGAAAAATTAAAGTTCTGAATGTACTTTAAAAACTCTTTTCAAAAGAGTAAATTTCTCAATTTACTATTTTAAAAGCTTACATAGTATTTTCGACTATTTTTATGATTACTTAAAAATTTAAATCATCTAATTATTATAATAATATATTATAAGTAAATTTTTAGTTGTGGGGAAGTTTTTATACTACATGTGAGCGTAAACATACAACGCTGGCTTGTGGAACGAATTTCGCACCACATGAGAATGGGAAACGTACAACACTGGCTTGTGGGGCGAATTTCACACCACAGTGAGCGACTTTCAATGTCACGCGTGGGCATAAAAACACATTGCTAGCCGTGGGGCGAATTTCGCACCACAGTGAGCGACTAACTCACAAGCGACAAACGTTGTTAGATTGTGAGGCGAATTTCTCACCACGCAGGGTGACACTCGCAGCCACGCATAATCGTAAACATCCAATGTCCCTCTGCGGTGAAGATTTTGTACCACAAGTGGGAGTTATTAATGCCCATGGTTTTCTCAGTGTACCCTGTAGAAAATATCCTATTTAAAATAGGCATTAAGTCAGAAAATGGGCATTTTAAATGTTGACATGTTTCATGTACACAAAGTGACCATATTGTGTACATTTTAAATAGGAAAAATACTCGTATTATATTCCATATAAAAATGACCAGTTACTCCTCATTATAAGTGGTTTAAAGTTAGGATTCTCTCTAGTAGACAAATAAGCTGAAGAATTAGCTTATTATACGTTAATTTTATAATAAAGGAACATAACCTTTGATTTGATTTATAATCATCTTCATATTATTAATTTTATTGTGTATAACTTTCAGTAATCATTAAAAAGCACAATTTAAAGAGAAATAATATCTTTGTGTTCGTTACAGTTAGTAGTCTAAAGTCAGTGTGAGAGCCAATCTTGGATGATGTTTTATAGAACTGTCATTATAATACCATTTCTACTGCAGTGAAGTCACACGTCTGAAATTTTGGGTAGCTACTTATTACATCAGTCAACAATGTGCTACGAATATAGTTGTTACTTCACTGTCTCTATTAGAATCTTTTTATCAAAATTTATGTTAATTTTTACATTGGCGCAGTCAAATTTCTATAAAAGTTGCTATAGAAGATAATATAAGTAATTACCCTGGTAGAAAATTGATCTAGAACTATGTAGATCTATCTAGTTTCCCAAGGAAATAATCGAGGGCCTCGATAAAACTAGATAATTTTCTACCAGGGTATAGTCAATTATATATCTGGATTATAATATATTTATATTTGAAGAAAATTATAACAAGTTAGCCTTTTGCTTAATGCATAACTAAGAATTTTTATTTTTAAAAGTTATAAAAGGTTTCGAATGCAGTTTTCCAATTTTTGTTCTTGTTCGAAACCTAGCACAACTGAAGAGCTAATGTTTTATGTATAAATTTCTTCTGTAATTGTGAAACAATATTTAGAATATATACATAAAATTTGTACACAAAACATCAGCTCTTCAGGTGTGTTGGGTTTCGAACAAGAAAAAAAATTGGAAAACTGTATTCGAAACTTTTTATAACTTTTAAAAGTAAAAATTCTTAGTAATGCATTAAGCGAAAGGCCAAATCGTTATAATTTTCTTCAAGTATGAATATATTATAATCCGGATATGTAATTGATTATAATTACTTAGATCTTCTATAGCAACTTTTATAAAAATTTACTGCGCCAATGTAAAAATTAACATAAATTTTGATAACAAGATTTTAATAGAGACAGTTACGTAAAAACTGAATTGATAGCATATTCCTGACTGATGTAGCAAATATCTACACAAAATTTCAAATGTGTAACTTCACTTCAGTAGAAATGGCATTATAATGATAGTTTTATAAAACATCATCCAAGATTGGCTCTTACACTGACTTTAGACTACTGAACTATAATGTACTTTTTAATTTGTTATGTTAATAATATTTATGTCTAAATAATAAATTATTTCGTTAAAAATAATAATTTACAGCTCATTAATTATAGGTACTTTTTGACCATTTTTGATAGATAACCTATTTCATTTTTTCCCCAGTTATTGTAGATATTTAATATACAGTAAATGGTCAGTAATAAGTGAGTCCAAAAATTGGGACTGAAAAAGGTTAAAAAGCGTTTCATTGTGCTTAGAAAATAGCAATTAAAACTTCCCACTTTCTAGCCTCACTGGTCAGAAAATGACCACTTCATAGATTCAGTTCTTACCAGGAATATACCCATGAAGTAATTTAACGCAAAAGCATATTATTCATATGCATGTCAGAGTCGAAATGAAAAGAATTTCAGTTAAAGTCAATTTAACATTGTATATTGTTTTATAATCAAAAAAGTAATATACCATGTCAAAAATGAGCTCTCTAGTTCCATTAGTATTCGAATAGTTGATGGAGAAAGATTTGCTTTATTTAGCTTGTCGCCGTCATATGTTGGAGCTCTTACTAAGAGCAGCATATGAAGAGAAATTTCCTGGCACTAGTGGTACTGATGTACCAATGTTTAAAAGGTTCCGAGATAAATGGTCTAATTTTGATATAAATTCTTTCGAAAATGGATTAATTGGACTAGAGATATCTTTAAAAAATGAAGTTCCTTATGTAATTCAAAATATAAAAAAATTTTTAAAAGAACAGCAGCCTAGAAATGATTACAAAGAATTATTAGAGCTCTGCTTAATTTTCTTGGGTGTCGGAGAAGGAATACATTTTAAAAAGCCAGGTGCTATTCACGACGCTCGCTGGATGGCAAAAGCTATCTACTCAATCAAAATGTATTTATTCAGAAAACCTTTCGAAATAAGTAAGAGACATAAAGAAAAATTATATGCTACATGTAAATTCATTGTATTTAGATACCTCACTCCATGGTACACTGCTCCTTTAGCTATTTGTGCTCCAAACAATGATTTGAAATTAATAAAATCATTAATTGATTTCAAAGATATCGATAAAAAAATATCAGATGCTACATAACATAAATTCCGAAATCATCTCTGGTATTTGTCACCAGAAATTAGTATTCTTTCGCTTTTTGATTATGAAGTTGACGTCACAACTAAACGAAACAGTTCAATCATTGCAAACCAAACCGTTAAATGATGAAGGTGATGCTGTTAAAAAATTTGATCCATCGGATGAGGGCATCCGGGCGTTATATGATAAACCGCTTGATTATTTTACAAGCAGCCAAAGTCTGAATGTTTTTAGTAGATTTAATTTGGACCATAATTTTTTAAATCTTGATTGTAATTTATGGGAAAATGATCCTTCGTACGTGGATTGTCGTGAAAAATTAAAACATCTTACTGTAGTGAATGATTGTGCTGAAAGGGCAATTCATTTGGTTGAAGAATATGTAAATACCCGATCTTATGATGAAGACGAAAAACAATACTTACTTCAGATTGTTGATGAAATCCGAAAAAACGTACTAGCCAGTTCTTCTAAAAAAGATTTAATAAAAAAATTAAGAACTGAATGATACAATAACCGTATTAATGATATGTATTTATTTTATACATATTTATATATAATATTTTTGAAAAAATATATATTTTTTTTAAATGTTGTTTGTAGGTTAGAAATTGTAATATTTCCAGTATTGATCCAGCTCTTTTCATACCCAAGACAATTTTAAAAATAAAATTAAAGTATTTTATATTACAAGATTGAAAATTTAGTTCTCCGCACAAATAAATTTTTTTGGGAACGAATTTAGGAAGATCCGACACAAGATTTAAAAAAAATACAATAGATTATTATTTTTCATGTCAAATTTTAGCAAATGCGTAATCTAAACTGCACTCGAAAATGGAAAGAAAACCTAAACCTAGATTCGAGTAGCAGGTTCACAGATTTCATACTTTGATTTTCTTACCAACTTATTAATGATCATATAACTGAAACCACTTTGAAAATTTTATAAAAAAATAAATTAAAGGTTTATAATTCTACTATTTTATAGTAAAACTTATTTGAACCTCTAATGATAAGAACCCATTTGTAAACTAAAAAACCGCGAAAAAAGTAGGTTAATGTGAGTTTTTTAATCAAATAAAGTACTAAGTCGTGATTAAAAAGATTTTATTTGCTTCAATATCACTGTTAAATACACTGTTTTTACTCACATAAATCATCTAAGTATATTAAAGGTCCCTAAAAAAAATAATAGAAAAAGTAGAGCGGAAAGGTATGAAAAATTTGAAAAAAAATTGAAAAAAACGTTTTTTGGAAAGTGAAACGGGTTTTAAACATTTTTTTTCGGGTTTCTGGGTTGCAATAGTTTTTGGGTAGAAACAATAGATTTTCGGAGCGGAAGCCGGTATTCAAGCAATTCGGGAAATAAGCGCCAGCTTAATATACAATATATATATATAGATGTTATTATAATTTTTTAAATATTGCACGTTACAAGAAATCAATGAACTGTTTGTCTAATAACCAATATTTTCAAAACGCAAAATAAATATTGCTATAGCTTATAAATTCAATGAAAGCGAGAGAAATTATCATATTCCGGGTTTCATTGTTAAAACTAAATTCTCAACTACATAGAAAAAAATTTTTTGTAACGAAATTTTGAAGCATGTAAGATTTGTATGTTATAACGAATTTGCCAAGCATATGAAGTTGGTTTTAAGAACGTTGGTAATGCATAAAGTAACAATATTAAGTTGAAATGCTTACAGAGTTAAATAGTTTTAATAAAAGTTTTTCGTTTAATACATTGTTAGAGTAGTTTACCTATATAATATTCGGCGGATGCATGTGTAAATAGTCGATTGTAGAAGGAGATTCCTGGTGGTAGGTATGCATTGCGGACTGGTTTGCAGGATTCCACGTTTTCGATGAATGTAGGCAATGTCTGTTCAGTGGTTATTTGCTGTAGGTTGACCTGATGGTCTATGATTCTCTTACAAATTCAGAAACGGATCTGCATTGCGCGATTTAATTGCAGGTATTCACTTCGCAGACTGGACTGTAGTTGTGCTTCGCTGGGAGAGATGAGTTAATTGGATCTGTTCGTAATGGTGACGTAATATTCTTTGAGTCTAGTGGACTGTTTCACTCTTTCTCTTGGTGATATATATGAAGAACTTCTTCTTTATGGTAAATAAGATCTTGTAGTCGTTTAGTATGAGCAGTATGTGAAGTTTTTGATATCCTAGTTATTTTTTTGTCTGAACCAAGAATTTCATTAATCGCATTATGTTGTACAAATGTATCATAAATTAAATTTTTATTTTAATTTATTAGAAAAAATAACTTTATAGTCTCTAAGATAGTTTCAGGAATAGGGTATTTTTATCGTATTTCTATTAGTTGATGCAGCTGTTGTTCAAGTAGAGACTTTCAAAATATAAAGTCAGATAATGTAAAGATGAGGACTTACGTAATGTTGTTAAGTACAAATACTTTTGAACTATCGTACAATATTTTCATTTTAGTCATCTTGTTTATTCGGTAATGTGAAAGTAGCAGTTTTGATAATGTGGAATAATAAAGACAGATTCTTAGTATAACGAATATGAATATAAAATAAGGTTAATAATTTTCTATGTTAATTGACGGAAATATTTAGAAAGTGATAGCTTCGAACGTGAAATAGTTTAGAGGAAAATATAAAAAATATATATATAATAAAACAATTGAACTTTATGCTTTTATTCAAGTTCCAGAAATTTTTTTGTAAAGTCGTGACAATTTATGAATATACTATTATTATAGTAATGATGATTAATATTAATTTACTAAATTTATGTTGTAAATATTCTAATTTAAAAGAACAATAAAAATAAAAGTATATATTCAACGACTATTTAATTGAAAATAATTTCCACTGCGTGTGTTTATAAGAAAAATGTATTTAAATCTGAATATAATTGCTCCAGTTATGTACCATTACTAATCACATTTACTAATTTCTGTAAATATTTTTAATCAAACCAAAATTTTATTTATTATACTATTATTTAAAATCGTTAAACAAATGGAATAACAATTAAGTCAAAAAGATTTTAATTAAACTGATTTTAATTAAAATCAGTTTAAAAAAATTGTTGCCAAAAACTATTTTTCAACTACCTTCTAAAATTATCGTTTTGATATTACACAAAATATTTGAAATTAGTTATCACGAATTTCATTTAAATAATTTTCAAAATTAATACTCGAAAAAAATTTCTTTTTATAACTTTACCACGTACTTACTCACAGTTTATTACACTAGATTTGTATTTATACAATCCTAATTATTTAGGACATACGTATAAATTTGGGGATATATTTTATTGTATTTATGCCAATTTTTTAATGTTAATTTTAACTTTAATTTTAATTTAATTCAAATTTCACCGGATTTTTTGTTGGCCCCACATTGCTGCGTCAATTTTATGACAATAATTTTAGCTATATTAGCCAAGATTATTGCGCCGCATATGCAGGCTTTAAAAACGACGCCCGACGCTATGCTCGACACGCACGCGGCGCTAGATTTACAATATATATATATATATATATATATATATATATATATATATATATATATATATATATATATATATATATACATACTTGTTAAGCACAGTAATATTCTGTGGAACCTACTCTTTTCAAATCCGGTGTGGCCTCCTTCGAAGATACAAGTTGGTCGGCACGCACGGTACGAGATCGACGATAATATCGATGTACGGAAGGCGGTTATAGATTCGCGAAGCGGAGCAAGTTAATTCTGATGTTTTCCCACAGAGCAGGTAGAAAAAGCGAAGTGTCTACGAGCGCAGCTCAGTACGAAGTGAGCGAGTTGTCGCTTCGTCCCCGCGGCGCCACACTCGGATTGCGGTAGTGCGGACCGAGCCCGGACAAGGGCGCAGCGCATGCGCCTGGTGAGGAAGAAAGAGAAGTAAGAAGAAGGAAAGGGGAGCGTCTGCTCGCGGTAACGTCACGCTATATGGCTCGCAGTCGACGGCTTGCAGACGGTGTTGGGGAGGACGAGGAAGGACGAGTGACCAGGACGAGGAAGTACGACGAGGGATGCAGCAGGAGGTGTATCTGGACAACGGTGCCGACGATGGGGCACGAAGACGAGAGCTGCAAGGCCCAGGACTGCGTACTTGCAGCCGGAGTAGTGGACATGGTTAACCTCGAAGAGGTTATATTTACCTGCAGCTTACTACACTGCATTCTTCAACTGCTACTGCCATCAGGTGAGATTAATGTTTTGTATACCACTGTAATCTCCCCTTGCTAATGCTAGGTTGCTTCTAGGTGACTGGCGAGTGCTCCGGAGACTGCTGCTGTTGCTGTTATGAAGGAGCGGGCAATGAGCTGAACCACGTTACTGCATTTGAGAGACCACACTGCCTCTACATACCCTGCAAGCCAGGTAAGAGAGTTCCAGTTTGATGTGCGTATCTGCTGTAGGCTAACTCAGCTTTATGTTTTCTAGGGTGTATGCTGTAGGCTTCCGGAGTACCTAGAGAAGCAGCCGCTCTGCCCAAGGTAGACCCATTCATGCCTTTCAAGGCATAAAATCAGGTGGGTATTATTCTAATACCATTTAGCTTATTTTCTTAAGTTTTAATCTCTATGTATGTGTTCTTAGGTTGGTTCAAAAGGACGGTAGCAAGGAGAGGAGACATCAGGACACGCTCAGCATGTCAGCACCCCAGCCTAGACTAGCCAGCTCCAGCCTATACGAGGCTCTATAGGATGGCAGCTGTGTATCATCTTTAGCTGCTTCAGGGTGTTGGAGAGCTCGCTTGCTCTGTGTCGTCGAGTAGAATAGTGTGTGTGCATGTGTTTAGTGAGTGTAATGAGTGAGTAGGGTGCTATTATGTGTTGTATGGACCAGTTCTGTCGAGCATCGGACTTGCATTGATAAGCTCGTTCGACAGACTGGAAGTTTGTGCAACACCCACAAAATGTGGTGTTACAATACGTATACGTATATTGTTATAAAATGATTCTCTTATGTTGAAAGGGTTTGCTTTCCTTTATATAAGTTATATCAATATCTGAGTGATATAAAATTGATTTGTATTAGATTTGTTACTTTTCCTTAAGTCAGCAGTTATTATTTAAACAGATTTTTTTTCTAAATTTTAATGTAAACGTGTTATCAGAAGAAATCAGCAGCTTTGGAGATATATTTTCTTTTGTACTAAAACACAAGTTGTTTGACTGTTTCGATAAAATTATTGATTCAATTTGTAATCCTACTGTACATAAAAACTTATTGGCGCAATATTATAGTTTGTTCCTCACTTAAATAGACTTTTAAAGTTATAAAGAAAAATTTTTAAATTTTAAATTTATTTTAAAATATGTTGTTTGTTCCGTAAATAGAATAACTTTGAAAGCTTTGGAAATTATAAAGAAAAGCTAAAATAAATTAGAGTAGAGATTTGCACATCAGATGTTAAAAATGGTGTAAAATTAAATAATAATATATTTTTATATTCTCTCTTTAAAAATAGGTCGAAATTCAGAATAATTACACACAAATTAATTTATCTATCGCTCTAACTCATTACTCAAATTTCACTAAATTCCCAACAAAGATTTTCTGAATTTGTCTCCTATTTTCCCCACCTTCTCTTTTTATCGCTATTATATTCAGTGCGTCGCCGCAGTCTTCCGCTTACTCTAGTATTTCGCTATATTCTTTGGATATCGCTACAATCTTCCTCAATAACCGAAGAAAAATTTCACTCCTCAAAAAGAATCCAATGAAAGGTTCCAATTGAAAAGAAAATTTTCTTTACTACACACCCAAACTGTAAAAACCCTCGATCAAAAATCACTCAAAAACAATTTTCGAAAAATTTTTAAGAAAATCAAGAAGAAAACCAAATCTCTCAAATCCAAAAAAGAATTTCCTCAACAAAAACCCTTCAAAAAGAAAATGTCGAAAAATTGTCAAAGAATATTACAACAATCTCTCAGAAAATTTTTTTTTTTGGAAAATTGTCAAAAGAACTCCCAAAAACTTTCAAAATCAAAAACTCAAAAAAAAATATCTTCGGAAAATTCTCAAAAATATCCAAAAAAATTTTCCTAAAAATTCTGAAAATCATAAAATTTTCAAAAAATAATTTCGGAAAATTTTCAAAAATATCCAAAAAATTTTTTCGGAAAATTCTCAAAATTGAAAAATTTTCAAAAACTAATTTTGAAAAATTCTTAAAAATATCCAAAAAAATTTTCCGGAAAATTCTCAAAATCGAAAAATTTAAAAAAAATAATTTTGAAAAATTCTCAAAAATATCCAAAAAAATTTTCCGGAAATTTCTCAAAATCAAAAAATTTTCAAAAAATAATTTCGGAAAACTCTTAAAAATATTCAAAAAATATTTCCGGAAAATTCTCAAAATCGAAAAATTTATTAACCTATTAACCCATGTGATAAAATTTCAAAGTCCAAATTATAACCCAATAACCCAAATCAAAATTTTCTAAATCCAATCTAACTTTCTTAAACACACAAAAAAAATAATTTTTCCGTTTGCTTAAATTTTCATACCACACAAAAAAACGTTTTAGTCGCTGCACTTTCGCTTGCTCGGGTACTGTGTCAAAAAAAAATTTTCCGACTTTTCCCGAACTAACTAATTAATTAATTTATTCTGTCGCTATTTTTCCTGATTTTTCTGTTTCACTAAGCCCCCATTGGTACGTCATTTGTAACGTGGCTTTCGTGAATTGGAAAATCAGAAATCACTAATTATATAATAAACACACAATTTTTCTCGAGTACCTAAGCTTTATTGCAGTTAATATACGCACGGTCGCCACATTTACAATTTTCGCGCAATATCTATCGGTCGCTATACAATATGGCTACGTTAGCCCTCGCATGCGTCTCTCGCGACGACCAAATCACCACGTTTTCCCAAGTTTTCCGAGTCGCGTAATTTTTCCCCCAATAATGTCCGTAAATCTAACGCTGGCCCGACGCGCACTGATTCTATATACTGGTGTCCAACCACCACGAATTTACTCACCTAACCCCGAGCACATGGCGGCGATGCACGATAATTATTCTACAAAAAGATTTTACTTGCAAGTGCCGAGAGAAGCTCGACAATTACAATCCACTCACCGTCGCAAATCCGGCACGCCTCACGATGCTCCTCACAAGCGGGTCGCAAAAGTTCGTTGGAGAGAATAAGCTCGCTGCTATGTAAAACGTACGGTGTTGAGCGTGTCTATCTTGGTCACGAACGGGCAGGCAAAATATGCGTCTCTATTAGCTGACGGACGGGCAGGCAATATGCGTCTATATTCGCTGATGGACGGGCAGGCAATGCCTAAAATCGGAGAGGGCGGAAATCTCTTCCAAAATTTTCGCTCTTCTTCTCGAACAACTTCAGCCTACACACTTGTTGATTCCTTCCCTTTCTTCACGGTGATTAACCTTGATTTCCCCTAGATGCGAAAATCAAGGCCAAGTCTGCGGCGATTTGAGTCGCTAATTACCATTGGCCCGCTCCGCGAATGCCGCCCTGTCCACGCAGCGCGGGCAATATGAATTGCTAGATATACACGCGCGGGCAACCCGGCGTGTATATCTATATCGGGCGCTTTCGGTTTTGTCGCTGCCGGACCATCACAGTTGGCAGCGGCGACGTGCGCGCGTCGGCCTACGTTAGGATAGGCCGGCAGCTTCATGCGGTTCGCAGCGCGGCGACTGCAAGCTCTCCCCTCTGTCGACAGCCGTGTCGGTATCTCTCTCTCTCTCTCTCTCTCTCTCTTTCTCACTCTCTCTGTACATTCATAACACTTTCAAGGCCAATTTACTATGCAGCTCTCCAACAACATAGGAGGGCAGGCCATTTATACCTGAATATTTAATGTGCAGTATTCAGCAGGGCAGCCTTCCCCCCGTCTTTGTTGCTTTAATATACAGACCACCAAGCGTACTGTTTTTACAGGGCTCTGACTTAACAGACAAACTAACGATACATACTCAAGACTTTAGTCACAAAATTATTATGGGAGATCTGAATGCGAACCTACTCGGAACGTCAGCTGATGCAAAATTTGTTAGGCGGTTGGCTGATGATCTTAACCTTCAAATAAATGATCATGGTGCGACTCATCATCTCACGGATTCTCACACGTGGATTGATGTGATCTTGACAGATAATAATGACGTTGTACTGAGCAGGGACAATCGGCCGGCGCCTTTTCCCAGTCATCATAACATCACCTGTGGCTAAATCTTTCAGCTACAGGGATTTTAAATCGATCCAGCAAGACGACCCCTTGTCTCACCTAGCTGACTGTGATTGGTCGCAGATCGATGGTCCCGCGGCGGGTGTTGACAGTCAATTAGAGTGCCTCAGTGTCAACCTGATGGCTGTGATAGATAAAATTGCACCGTTAAAAGAATTCACGCCGAAAAAGAAAACGAATCCACCATGGGTTGATGCTGAACTAATACATCTTTACAAAAAACGTGACTCCGTACGACGACGCTATGCGTGGACCAAAGACGACAGACTGTGGCGGGAGTATCAGGGCCTTGCAGCTGAAGCTGAATTACGAACGAAGGAAACAAGGGAAAGATTTTTACAAAATAGAATTTCTGAAGCGATTGATAATAAGAAAGATATCTGGAAAGAGCTCAAGGCTCTGGGCCTTCTGCCAAAGACAAGAGAGGAGCTTCATGGTTTCTCACCGGAAGAGCTCAATGCCCACTTTGCAGGGGTGTCGATCTCCCAAAATGAGGGTGATGAAGAACTTGACAACGTCCTGACCACTGCCAGTGATGACGGCTTTGTTTTCCGAGAGGTCAGCTTGTCGGACGTGGTCCTGGCTGTTGCCCACTTCTCATCACAGGCCAGAGGGGAAGACGGCATTCCCCAAAGTATAGTGGCTAAGGCTCTTCCGTTTGTGGGAGATCATATTGTTCAGATCTTTAACTCCTCTCTGTCCAGTGGCATTTTTCCGGGAACTTGGAAAGGAACTCAGTTGGTGCCTTTGAACAAGAAGCCTGTCCCATCTACGGTGTCAGATTTCCGACCAATTGCCCTACTGAGTTTCCTTTCTAAGGTCCTTGAAAAACTAGTACACGACCAAATAACTGACTTTTTATGAGAAAATAATACTTTGGATCCGATGCAGACTGGTTTTCGACAGAATCACAGTACACAGACAGCACTACTAAAACTGAAGGAAGACATAAGATCAGGCATTAACAACAACAAAAAACTATTGACTATTTTGTTAATGTTTGATTTTAGCAAAGCATTCGACACCATCTCACACACTAAACTGCTGCGTAAGCTGATGCGCATGGGATTCTCCAGGAGTGTTCTCCCGTGGCTTAGGTCATATATTATGGGGAGACGACAGAAAGTCGTCACAAACACAAACGGGGATTCAGGTTGGCTAACCACCAATCTTGGCGTTCCACAGGGCTCAGTCCTGGGACCCCTGCTTTTCAGCCTGTACATAAACGACTTACAAGACACACTAGACTTAGATGGTGTTGAACACATACTTTACGCTGACGACCTGCAAACCTACACACAAGTGACCCTGAAGGGTCTTCGTGATAGTATCAGTCGCATGTCGGCTGTAGCACGAGCAGTGTCGAATTGGGGATCGTCAGCTGGCCTGTACCTCAATGTCGGCAAGACAAAGGCGATTATCTTTGGATCTGATCACAACATCAAACAGATTCAGAACCTTGACTTGCAAGGCATTGAAATACAGACCGGCGTGCACGTTCCCTTTGTCGATACAGTTACTAACCTCGGCGTGGTGATGGACGGAAGGTTAACATGGTAGCCGCAACTAAATGCGGTCAGTAAAAAGGTTAATAGAGCTCTGTATAGTTTCAAATTATTCCGTTCTTGCACCACAGAGATACTGTGAAGCAGCTGGCATGTGCACTGGCACTACCTCACTTAGACTATTGCTCAGTGGTTCTTCTTGACGTGTCTGGGGAGCTCCAGACACGACTACAAAGTCTACAGAATGCATGTGTGAGATACATATGTGGTGTTAGGCGTGATGAGCATATCACCTCCTATAGGGAAAGACTGGACTGGTTGGATCTGAAGGTGAGGAGGGAATATTTTATGGGGCTATTGCTTTACAAAGCGGTTGTCATGCGGCAGTCACCATATCTTACTGCGTTCTTTGAAAAAACCAGGCCAAGACTTCAAGTAGGGGTGGTACGAAGGAGCTCTCGGTTCCGGGGTCGCGCACCGATAAGGGCCTATTCTCGTTTAGAGTTCAAGGTGCGCACCTCTGGAATTCGCTCCCAAGCAGTGTGAGGTGCCTGCCATCTTTTTGTAAATTTAAAACGGCGTTAGGCAGGCACTTTAAACAATTACATGGTGACGGGAATACACAGAAGTGAACTTTTCGAAAATCGGTTAATACATTATTTTGTTCATTTCTGTGTAGTCCTAATCTAACTCAGATATTTATTTAGGTTATTTATTTAATTTATTTATTTATTTTATTTATTTAATTTATTTAATTTATTTAATTTATTTAATTTATTTAATTTATTTAATTTATTTAATTTATTTAATTTATTTAATTTATTTAATTTATTTAATTTATTTAATTTATTTATTTATTTAATTTATTTATTTAATTTATTTATTTATTTAATTTATTTATTTAATTTATTTATTTAATTTATTTATTTAATTTATTTATTTATTTATTTATTTAATTTATTTATTTATCTAACTTATTTATTGATTTGATTTAGTTATTTATTAATTTATTTATTTTACATTTTAAGTGTTAAGTATTAATGTATTTATTAGCGTGAATTGTAAGAGTGTCATATGAATGAGTGTGTTTTTATTTTTTTTGACGTGATAGATTTACGTACAAAATTTCGTAAAGTATGTGTATGTATTCCTTTTATTTTTATCGTATTTTGTTAACGTTATCATATTTATTTTATGTATTTGACGAAGCATGTTCTGTGATATGCCATTTGACTATGACTAGTTCATTATATTTAGATTTTATAAACTGACGAACTGTTACAGCGAATAATGTTATTTTTTATATAAGAAACGCAATAATTGAATGTTAAATGTGAGATAACAAATGTATAATACTGACTGATATTTTAATTATTATAACTATACATGTACATGCAATTGTAAGAATTTTCGTCTTTGATGAATAAACAATATATCTATCTGTCTATCTATCTCTCTCTCTCTCTCTCTTCCTTATGAAGCATACGATAGTGCAATTTATGTCGACTGCTCTCTTTCCCTGATGCTTGCTGGGATATATAAGGTATTAATACATAATATATGTGGCTTTAGCCCGGAGAGGCGTTGTGACGTTTCAGAAGAGAATGCATTATAATTGCATCAGCAATAAAACCGTTATAGTAGTAGTAATGCTTAAAATGTTCAGTCAAAATAGCTCAAAAAATTATCAAAATTTTGTTTTTTTATGCCAAATATGTGTACAAAGTTTGTGGAAAAAAGATTGAAATTTAAAAAGTTTTCAACTCTGACATAACCCCACCTTAAGGGGGCCGTTTACCCGCAAATGTACTTTCATTATATTACCAAATTATCTTTAATTTTTTTCTATTAGATGACGTATGCAAAATGTAATAAAATGTAACGTTATTGAACTAATAATAGCGCTATATACTGAGACAATCCAAACAGTGCTTAAAAATTACTTAAAAATTAGCCACTTTGAAAATGTAATTGTTGATGAAATACTGATTTTGGAGAAAAGTCCTGAGTATATATTCGGAGGTACAAAATGAAGAAAAATACTTATGGATTTTATTTTAAACTCAGAACAAAAAGACTGCATTGGTATACAAATATTAATCCCTTGCAAAAATATTAACTGTCAAAAAAGTAATAAAAAATACGTGTAAAAATGAAAATTTTATTTTTTTAACATTTATTTTTACTTTTCTTTGACAATTAATAACTTTGCAAAGGATTAATATTTGTATGCGAAACAAATTGGAAATTGAAGCTCTATTTGTCTACGTTTAACTACTATTGGATTTTTTTTTCTAAGTGAAAACTTGCGAAGTTATGATATGAAGTAGAGATATCATTCTTTCACTAATAAACAAGTATTTGGGACATAATTGGCTGTATTTCGATAATAAGGGCTCGTTAGGTAAAACCGCGGTACTAGGGTTAATTTTTAACCATCAACTCCTTGTTAGACTAGAATACTCACATGATAATCACTTCTTAGAGATTTCTAAATAGTTTCAATCCAAAATGGCAATCAAAAGAAACATTTTAAGACCTGGATCATCAAAATCCATGCACAGGTTCAGTCTACAGGTTACGCGTAAGCTCTGAAAACATAGTTATGATAAAATTGCATTTAAAATTATACTACACTAATGTTACAATTTCTTCAAACATTACATCTCAGTCCATATTATAACATTCTGATCCACTTCAGCAGCTGTTTTCAAATACCAAACATAATTTCAGCATCTCAATAATATAGTGCGTGCCAATTGTAACCTGAAAGAAACTAATGTTACTTCAGTATCAAATAGAAAAATCATACGCTTAGAAGTAAAAGTAGTTTACATACCAGTAAAAGATTTGAATATCTTTCTAGATGTCATCCTTTGATTCAAACTTATTTTTTCCTCATGAATAGTTGACTGAGATCTTTCTTTTTCCTTGATACGGTATGTCGATTTTCTGAAAAAAATGTCACAAAGTAATTCATTAAAAAATTATGTTAGCTGTTGATAAAATAAGATGACTTATCTGATTGAATAAATATATTGTAGTAACCCATTTTTAGTATTCTTTATGATCTTAAAACGTCTTATATTTTTATAATTTAAGGGATTAAACCACTGTAGAATTTTCAAAAATTCGAAAAACTTTTTTTTTTGCTTAATAAGTATTTTAGGGTCTTAAAAATGATATACCAAAAGATGGAGGGCGGAAAAAATGTCCAAATTTTCAATTCTTCCGCAACGTCTCTCAGGTATGCCCCGAGCGCCTTTTGTGATCACTGTGCCCGCTGTAATTTTGGAGTACGGAAGCAGGTATAACGGCAGTCGATAGAGATGGGGCTGTCCCCCGAATAGTCTAGGATGTTAAGAATTTACCTGAATGACTACAGTGGTCAGTATTAGTAATATACATGTGAAGATATAATATGATTTTAAAGTACTAAAAACTGCAAACGCGTTTTTCTCGTAACCACTTTTTTTGAACTGGCCATAAACATAACTCGAACATATCTTCACCGATCGATTTAAAATTTCAAAAGTACATTCAAAATAGCTTTCTCCAGCGACGTACGTAGGATTTTTTTTATATTGCATACACTTTTTTATACCCCCTTAACCTTTAGACCGCCGGGAAGCCGATATATCAGCTTAGGCCGAGCCGATATATCGGCTTCGCAGCCGTCTAAAGATTAAAATTAATCTTAACATTAGACAATAAAATTTAAAGTAAAAATGTATCAGTTGTATCTTAGAGTAGATTGTTTTATCACATTTTTATACAGATAAATATAAGTTGGCTCTGAGATACTTCAGGGATGTTGTTCCACATCCTTCTTAATCTAGCATTAGATGAGTAAAAACCCGGATTAGAATTGTATCTAACTTCATTGACCTCGAGAGGCCTACAGAGGTTATAAAACAGTTGCTTGCACAAAACAAGTTGTTCAAAGTGTCACAATTAAAATTCTTATATGTAATATTATATGCTAGAATACAATCTCCTAAATTACGAAGAGATATTATTGTATGAATGCCAACCATTTCTGCTGTTTCACCGTATTAATGCCAGAACTGTGGAATTGGCTGATGGATTATAAATGGTATATATCTTAAGAATTTGTGCTGTAGTTTCTAAAGTTAATTTTTAAAAATTAGAAGATACGGCGACTATACTTGACAACAGTACAGAAGGTTGGGCAGGACAAGTGTTTTATATATATATAAACTATTGAGTTAACATTTTTTAATTTCGAGATATTCCTTTTTACAAATTCTATAGTGCGGTATACTTTCGAAATGACTTCATTAATCTGATACTTAAAGCTTAAATTATTACTAAATAAAATACACAGGTATATATTTTAATTAATAAATAAATAAATATAGAGCCTCTGTACGCCATATATTCTCTAATATGCACAATAATAGCTATAGTAAACGAATGTCTTGTGGATCAAACAAAAAATGGGTTTGCCGAAGTATTTGATATACTATTCTACATTACTCAAAACAAATTTCTTTTCCAACTCGAGACTACCAGATGCCCCGTTGTGAAAATCGGTCCGTGCGCGATAACTTATATTATATCCATAAAAAACACCAGAAAAATAATAAATACGCTTTAATAACTTATCCACTGGTATAATAGCTTTAAAATCATACAGTGCGTCTCATAACTATAAAACTACCCCAATTCTAAGTGAAATCGCGATTTACAAGGAGAGTCTACAATTTCTGGGAAACGATTTTTGACTAAACTTTAGGAGGTGGTTTCTGATACTTAAAAATGAACCCTTGTCCAATGGGCCCTTGTTCTCGAGATATGAGACATTTCACTTCAAATATGCGTTATTTTAAAGGAAAAATTGACGCAAAAGATAAAGAAAGTAGATAAAATCAGATATACTTTAAGTTTTATTTTGTATTAAAATATTATTCTGATGCAAAGTTACAACTGAAGATAGAGACCGAAAAAGCATGAATATTCTATGAAATTTAACTCTTTTAAGGGATCATTCTACTTTGGACGCTCAAAAAAAAGGCTATGTTTTTGAATTTTTTTTAGAGGTACTATTATACATATTCATATAAGATTTGTTGGGCTTAATAAATACACTGTCGAAATACATAAATATAATTTTTTATTTATTTTAAACACTTTTTATACATAAAAATAACAGGCAAACGTAACTCCTCGAAAAGTAGATATGTGTGCGCCGTAGTCGAATGCTCAAAGACGGCCCACCTGAAACAAAAAATCAAACGGTTTTAGATTCAGTATGACTCTGGCTCTATAGTATTTTAGGATCTTTTAAATTTATACAAAAATAAGACTATGGTGGATATTTAAAAAAAACGTGGTATTCTTCACCGTTTTTTGCAATAAAAAACTAGTAAAAGTGAAAATTTTAGAAAGATCCTAGAATGTGACGGAGCCATTAGTGTACAGAATATGTTGCTAAAATTTCATAAGGATCGGTTCAGTAGTTTCGGAGATTTTGACGACGAGCTGTCGAAAAATGTTGTTTCGAGAAAAACGCGTTTAAAATTTTTTTAATGAAAAATCGTAAAAAAAATTACCCAAGCTTAATCAGCGATGCCTGCTTTAAAATCGATTTTTTTAAATTGGCAAAGTGGAATCCTTCCTTAAAGTCCATGATTTTCCATGCATTTTCAGTCTCCATCTTCAGTCGTTAATAAATTTGCGTCAGTATAATGTGTTTATGCGAAACAAAGCTTAAATTATAGCTCTTTTAACCTACTTTCTTTTTCTATTGCGTCAATTTTTCTAGCATAAAAATTTGCACAGTTGCTTTACGAAGAAGAGATACACTCGCGAGTGCATTATTTCATCCCCCTTCCTGCCGCACTCGTCTGCCGCAATCGTCGTGCAGCAGAAACCAAGTCGAATTGTGAAGCAGACCGCACGTCGGCTGCTGTAATTTTTGTGATCGCACGCACGATTGCAGCAGAATTACGGCGAAATTGCGATGCTTTTGTTACCAGGGGATTTATTCAGTTTGGCTGGCCTGACTCATATATATAGGCGTAAAGTAATTTAGCGCGACCAATATTCATTTTGAGTTTAGCCAGACCGGTCGAGGTAAATCATTTTGGCATAACGTAGTTTATTGCGACCGATTCTGGCGTAAGGTAGTTTATAGCGACCGATTCTGGCATAATGTAGTTTATGGCGACCGACTGTCACTTGGTCCAACGTAGATTACCGCGACCGATTACCATTTTGACAAACGTAGTTAAAATAATTTGTTCAGTGAACTTGTATTAACATGAACAAGGGGTCACTGTGACCCCAAAAGAGTTCACAAAGCTGTGACTTTATTAAAAGTCAACGAATTTGAGCAAACCAAAAAAGAATATTCGCTGAGTCTGTAATTTATAACTGTATATATAGAAAAGTATTTTAAATTAATAAAAAAAATGGTATAAATAAAAATCTAAGATTTTTTTTTAATGTTAAAAAAGATGTTTTTTCTAAATTTGTAAAATAACAATAAAATAACTTAAAGGAACTTTACAGGTCGTCTTAAATAACTATAAGCCGTAAATTTTAAGAAAAACTGTATACTATAGGCAGATTTTTTAAAAAGTATATTTATTTGAAAGTAATAAATATTGCGTATATATTTAGGACTATTATTATTTCTTATTGCTGTTTTTATTTGCAATG
The DNA here is from genome assembly GCA_949152435.1 of Gastracanthus pulcherrimus. Classification (NCBI taxonomy): domain Eukaryota; kingdom Metazoa; phylum Arthropoda; class Insecta; order Hymenoptera; family Pteromalidae; genus Gastracanthus; species Gastracanthus pulcherrimus. The sequence continues at coordinate 113,773,872 of OX424575.1, read as the reverse complement.
TTGGCGATAATACGTTTAACCGGCTTCTCAACAATTGGCATGACATACATTACGTACGGAAAGTCTATTTTAAGAAGTAGATTACAACAGTTCTATATGGCCACCGATATAATAAATTATGTAATAAAATCGGTTTTCAATATACTGTGTATCTATCTGTAAAATATTGATAAATAACTCTTATATTAAAATTGTTATATAAAAAAATATTTGAAATATTTCATTACACCAACACGCTGTACTTACGCGTCCTACGTACGTGTCATACGCGTCCTGTGGCACTAACACTCCGTTGAGTTGAAATTAAAATAACGAATGGGAATACTAATATCAATCATAGTAGATGGAAAGAGAGGTGTGTTCCTAATGCTGGTTCTACATTACACGAATAATCGCAGATGGATAGGCATGTAACCGGAAAGACGAGATAGTAAGATCGGTCATTTTGTCACTAGCATCGACCGATGAAATGTAGGTTAATTAAGTATATAGAATCCTTAGATACCTAATTAACCTACAATTTATAAGTAAACCGAAACTGTAGCTGTAGCTGTAATTTTTATTTATGCTAGCAATAGTGAGTAGTGACTTTTCATAGGTTGGCACTCGTGACAAAATGACCAATCTTACAATCTCGTCTTTCTCGTCGCACGCGTACCCGTCCTCGATCATTCGCCTAATGTGGAACCAACATAAGAAGTATTGCACGTCACATAGAGCGGAAGGAGACGTACGTAATGGGTACGCTTAAGGGAGTTCTGGACACCTACATGTCTATTAGTCAAAATCAATGCACTTTTTATTTCTTGTTTATTCATTAGATGTACTTCATTAAACAAGCCTTATAGACTAACTTACAAAAAATAATGATTAAAATTTTCATGCAGAAGCTGATTTAACTCATTTTTTTAGGTTAAACGTGCGTTTTTTGTTGTCATCGCTTTTTTTGTAAGTTAAAGGTACCTAATACTATCTCTTACGTGCACCAATTCTTCATTCGACATTTTTCTTATATTACGTTTATTTAACAAATTCATTTTTTTTTAACAAATTCTATTTTTTTTAACAAATTCAATTTTTTTTAAGAAATTCAATTTTTTTTAAGAAATTTAATTTTTTTTAAGAAATTTAATTTTTTTATCAAGTTCAATTTTTTTTTACAAATTCATTCTTTTTAACAATTAGGATGATGAATTTTCTGATCCTTGCAGTTGTACTCTATACATCTAGATGTCAAGCATGTTAAATTTCCACAACTTTTGGAATACAGTTTTATTTGTCGGTACTTTTTAAAACCATCGTTTGCCATCTTTAGCTCTAAGAGAAATAACTTAATTTATAGTGCCTTAGCCTCATTTCACACCAGTAGTAGATAAGCTAGGGGGTTCACGGACACCTGTATAGGCCACTTGGATACGCCACCTATATAGGCAATCTGTATGCAGTATAGACCATTAGCATAGACAATCGTACTCCCTCTCCGGTCGATGGCTAGCTGTGTGGAATCTCGGCCAGCGCGTATCGGGGTGGGATTCTCTGAGCAACATTCGCCCGATTGGTTGATTCTGCTCGGTTCTAAAGGAATCTGCCAATAGAGAGAATGCTCCTCATTTCAGAGCGCTATTTAGATAGCGCCATATGCTTATAGAATCCCACCCCGGGCCAGATGTTTCTGACCCAACAAGCACGTAACTTTTCAGGTCACTTTACACCCTCACCCAGAACTACGCACTTCTATATAAGCTACTACTACTACTATATAAACCACTATTTTTCAAAATATTTTTCTAAGAAAATTAAAATCTTGCAACACTTATTTACGGGCATGGAATGAGTATTGGTGAAATACTTTTGAGTGTATTGTTTTCACTGAGAAATATTTTTTATTACACGCCACAACTGTATTAGAGTACTTTTTTATGTTTACTTGCATATTCTTATTTTATATTTAAACCAAGAACTTTTTTTAACCCTAAATTCATGCATATTAATAATGTATAAGGTGAATGTATAGCTATGTTTTATTATTAATACTTAAAATATTTCAATTACTTTTTTTAAATTAAAAATAAATATAGACAATATAACAATATAATTTACTCAAACATATCATTTTATGGTTAAGAATGCTCAAGTAAAGGTGCAGAAATAACTTTTGACCTGCAATATAAGTTTTTCCAAGATTCACACCTATATGCTGTAGATTCATATCCAAAACTTACAGCTCAGAAACTAAAAAAGCTAGACACCTGTAATTTGTTGTCAAAGTATCTTATGGCTTGTAAAACAAGAAAAAGTTGGTTTCTAAACCTTTGACAGGGTCTTTCTTGTATTTAGAGTGTAGAGGCACACCAGGTACACAAATACCATTTTATACTCAAGCTTACTCATTTAAAACTCTAGCAATCATTTTTAACTTATAATATCAGTTTTTTCAAAATTCTATGTATTAGCCTATTTATACCCAAATCTCACACCCTAGAAACTATAAGAGCTGGAGTCGTAAAATTTGTTGTAAAAGTTTCATTTATCTTAGGAAAGCAAGAGAAAGTTGATTCCTGAACCTTCGACAGACACTTTCTTTGATTAATAGAGTAGAGGCTTACAATAACATATTACGATAGCTATAGTACATCAGGATGCTCATTTGGTACACATCAGGTACTCATTTAAAACTCTGGAAATCACTTTTAGCTTATATAATATCAGAATTTATAAGACTTCAGGGTATTGGTCGATTATACCTAAATCTTAACTTTTTCTTCGATCTGGCGAGGAGAGGTTTTAGTGAAATATTATACATAGCTATTGTTCAGGTTGTATGTACGAGCGTGCGTACGTGCGTGCGAGCGAGCGTACGTGCATTCGAGCATGTGTGTGTGTGTGTGTGTGTGTGCGCGTGTGAGTATGTATGTATGTATGTGTGTGTGTGTGTGTGTGTGTGTGTGTGTGTGTATGTGTGTGTGTGTGTGTTATACACTGTAATAATTGTTATGAATTGTTTATGTCACTAATGTTACATCATTTTATACTTGATACAGTTATTAAAACCTCTAAAAATAAATTTAGCATAGAATATAAATCTTTCTAGTTTGTCTGGTATTGCGTATGTGTCATATCCAAATATTACAGCTCTAAAAGTGAAATCTGAAATTTAATACTTGAGTGCACTGATATATAAAACCTTATCTGTTATCTCAAATACATTATTTTATACTTGAGAGTACTCGTTAAAAGCACTTTTACTCTATTGAAGTTTCTTTTTGTTTTATTAGTAATGTATGAAATAAAATATTAATGCTTAAGTCTCATTTATTTCTTTAACCGAGAGCACATTTGTTTCCACTGACAAATGTATATGTATAGTATATCAGCTTGTAATGAATCTATTAATTTTATACTTAAGTTTCTTATAGGAGAAATTCTACCTTTTTTAAACTTAGAGTGAATAATTTGCCCTACTGAAAAGGATGACGTGATAACATGAAACAAAAAATCACGTGTTTAAATGATAGAGAATTAATTTCTGAAATATTTTGAGATCTTATATAAAATATCACACGAATATCACGTATAATCAATCGTGTGACATTTTAAAGTGAATATGACATAATTTTTTACATAACATTTATGTGATATTTCATATGATATCCAATGAATTAAGAATTTATTTCTCTTCCTTTTCAACACGTGATATTTTGTTCTCTTATATCACGTGATTATCACGTGATAAATCATGTGATCATGTTTAGTAGGACAATACCTACTTACAAGGGTAAAATTTTTTATATGAAATTATAGGTTTATTTTAAAGTAAGAGAAACAAAAAATAATTGAAAAGCTTGAATCCCTTATTTACAATTTAATAGAAAAATAGTATCTTTACAACTATTCAAAGCTATGTAGAAAGAATATTACTCTCCTTATACTTATGTTGCACCTAACCTCACTCTCCCTCCTTCCTCCTCCCCGAACCTATTTTAAGATGCATCGCAACTGACCCTACAGTTTTAGATGGATTTCGATCATCCGAACCACGATGCTTTACTACCGAGACTTATGTATAGAAGGCTGAGTCCTAATCCACTGAGCTACCGTGGCTCTGATAAATTTCTCATATTATTAGTTTTTAACATGTACATGTTAATAAATAAAATAAATAAATAAATAAATAGCTGTTTATTGAGGATATAATTTCTTGGCAAATGGACCTAACCTTAACCAAACTTAGATTTGCTCCAAAATTATGTAAACATAATGAGTAATGTAACAAAGTTAATGTTCAACTAAACTATGTTCAACATAACTAAATTATGCTCAACAGTACCTGTTAAACAGCTAGTTATCTCATCATTTATAAAATTAAATTAATTTTACTTAACAAATAAATTGTACTCAAGAGGTTGTTATTCTGCCGCTCAAAAGAGAAAAATGTTTGAATATTTCTCCGACTATTTGAACAATCCAATAGCTAAACTCTCAATAATAGACATACAACTATTTTTGATAACTTATAATGAATTTATTGGTGAAAAAACGCAAGGAGCCGTTTGCACAATGTTATATATGAAGAAAAGAGGAACGTACAGATTTTTAAAAAATGTTTAAATATTTTAAATGTAAATATTGCAAAGCAGTTTAAAAGTGAAAGTTACTTAAGTCATACATTCCTTTGGATTTAACCATACATATGCATATTTGCTTCATCATGCGATACTAAAGATTAATTAGGTGACAAGGTTAATACTGCAATATAGTTTGAAAATGAAAGTTACTAGAATAATTAATTCTTCTAGATTTTACCTACATATGTGTATATTTGTAATGCCAAATATTAATTAGATAAAAAAATTTTAATTTTGCCTTACAAAGGAAAGAATATCTCATTTTTATGCTGTCATAAAAGCTAAAACTAAGATAAAGAAGTTTGATATATGCTAAATATTGCGTACATATGTACACGTGCAAAAACGATTTAAGTCGTGTTGATAAGTTTAAACTTTCTTCACAATGGTTAATTATATTTTTTATGCCAAAGCAAATTAGGCTTTTTTGCGACCCCGGATTCTGAAACATCGAAAAATTTTACGACCAGATACACTTTGAACTTTTCACCAAAGTGACCCTTAGAGGTGATTTGAAGGACATGTGGAGGTCAAATCCTTGTTTCGAACTCCGAGGCTGATACTAAGGCAGAAAATAGGTGTCGGAACAGTTGATCTTTATGTTTTTGGGGTCGCTGATCACGATGCCGGTGTCCATATGACCCCAGCTCGTCTGGTTCAAGGTCAAATGAATGTCAAACCCCTTAAATCGATCGTTATGTTTTTTTGACTCCGGATTCTGAAAGAACGGAAAATTCGACGTTCAGATACGCTTTGACCTTTTTGTCAAAGTGACCCTTAGAGGTCATTTGAAGAAATTTTGAAGGTCAAATCCTTCTTTTGATCTCTAGCCTGATATTAATCTATAAGCTTAAAACCCCTAAACACCAAACCTACAAATCCCAAACCCTCAAACCCGAAATCCATAAAACCCATACACATAAACCTCAATCTCCTAAAGCCACAAATCTCGAAGCCACAAGCATAATGCTATAAACCCACAAAGTGCCAAAATCATATAACATTAAAACCATAAACCTCGAACCGGGTGTATGGGTTTGCAAGTTTGGGTTTAGGGAGTTTGGAGTTGATGGGTTAAGTTTTATGGATTTGGAGTTTGGGGTTTGGAATTAGGGGGTTTGGGGTTTATAGGTTAACGTTTGAAAGTTTGTGGGTTGGGTTTATGGATTTTTGTTTTGCTGATAAAGTTTTTATGGGTTGTATATTTGTAGTTAAAAATGTTAATTTTACATTTATATATTTTCTGTATGCTATTATAACATATTTTGTTGAAAGACAATTAGATGTGCGGACTTTAGTATAAGTATTACGCGTGCCCTGAAAGGAGCCGATTTCTTGTATTTATGGGCATCCTTCATGCATATTATAAACCTATCATGTTAGTAAATCACATTTAACTAATGATCATTTTTAAGATTCATAACTTATATAATATGTTATAATACGGGACGTCGAAAATCGTCATTTTCTTGTGCCTGTCTCCAGGGCACCTCCACGTGGTGACGGCGGGCAACGGGTCACCGGAAAAGTCCCTGGGTGAAGGCGTTCAAGACGTCATAGCAGGCACAAATAAATATCTTACGATGCAGGGACTAGGAACTCCAGTATCGGCGATTAGTCAGGGTGAGCAAGCGAGTCCGCAATCGTCGTCATCATGCGACCGCAGCTCTAAATCAGTGGGAGACTTGGCCTTTTTAGAGTATAATGCTACAAGTTCAACAATAACCCCATGTCATCAGCGATTAGATAACTTTTGTATCGTTCGTGCGAAATATGTTATCAAGGATCAGGGGAGGAACTTGAATAAAGAATTCATGGTACGTTACGAAAAATATTTCAGTACAGATACAAGTGGGATGAACAATTCTTGGACTCCAACGAAAGTATGCGTCACTAGCTCCATGCGGAACGCAGGAAAGAAAAAACAAATATATGCATCGCCTACGATCTGGCGAAAACCAGTCTATCATGACACTGATTGTTATTGCTCCTTGACCAATATATCTGAGTACAATAAAAAGAATAATTTTGGAATATCCTGTGCATCTGTTCAATCTATAAGTCATGCTGTTTTAGTTAGTATTGGACAGGATGAAAGTCAACATCCGATGTCTATAGACGAAGTTTCTGAAATAGAAAATTATGATACAGATACAAGAATGTCTTTTCAAGAGTTTGAAGATCAGCAATGCGTCGAATTGAATGAATCGCAAGAATTTGAAGATGGTCAACGCGAGAATACACACGGTTTTAATCAAGATGAGCTAAGTGGCTTGGTTCGGGACACAGGTCTTTCGAATGAGATTTCCGAACTATTAGCTTCAAGATTAAAAGAAAAGAATTATTTAGTTCCAGGTGCTAAAGTGAGTTTTTATCGTGATCGAGATCCTCCGTTTCGGAAATTTTTCTCAAAAGCAAAGGGTTTGGTTTATTGTAATGATGTTGCAGGATTGATAAATGAATCTGGATGTATTGAATGTACAGCTAGTGACTGGCGACTATTTATCGATTCATCGGTGAGGAGTTTGAAAGCTGTCTTACTTCACAATGGGAACAAATATGCCCCTATACCGATTGGCCACTCAGTAATCTTAAAAGAGGAATACAATAATCTACATTTTCTACTTGAAAAATTGAAGTACCATACTCATAAGTGTCAAGTAGTTGAAGATTTTAAAATAACCAGTATTTTATTAGGTCAACAAAGCGGAAACACTAAGTATCTATGTTTTCTTTCTGAGTGGGACAGTCGTGCGCGAGATCAACATTATATAAAAAAAGATTGGCCACTCAGACAGGAATTAATTATAGGATCTAAGAACATTGTTAAAGAAAGTATAATTACTAGTCTTAAAGTCATCCTTCCGCCTTTACATATCAAACTTGGCTTAGTTAAACAGCTTATCAAAGCAATGAAGGTTGCAATTAGAAAGTGATGCTTTTATGTATCTATTCGAGAAATTTTCCAATATTTCTGAAGCGAAAATCGATCAAGGTGTTTCTGATGCTCCTCAAATAAGGGAACTGATGAAAGATGACGAATTTGAAATGAGAATGACAACTAATGAGAGAGCAGCTTGGAACAGTTTCAAAGAAATTCAAAAATTTTTTTTGAGAAATAACAAAAATCCTGTTTATAAGAATATTGTTGACAATCTATTGGAAAACTACCGAAACATGGAATGTTTAATGAACTTAAAGATCCATTTTTTGCATTCACACTTTGATTACTTCCCAAAAAATCTGGGGGACTTCAGTGAGGAGCAGGGTGAGATATTTCATTAAGATTTGAAAGAGTTTGAGAAAAGATATCAAGGTGTTTGGGATGAACATGATGTGAGACTAATCCTGGTCCTTAAAAAGAGATACATGAAAGGTGAACAAAAGAAACTCTCTTCGTAGATCTTTTGCGAATAAAAGAACACGTTATTCATAAATAAAATTTGCTGGATATATAACAACATCGTAAGGGTTAAGTTACGTGAATTCAAAATTCATATAAAACGCGTTCATTTATTCACAAAAGATTTAGGAAGACATGTTTTTATGTACATTGGATGTGTCTATTTTCAAAGACCATCAATAGTCTGATGTGTTCACATACCACACACTCCTGTCTTTTTTCAGTCCTTCAAGTCTTACTAAAATCTCTCGCTCTTCTCCTAACTCAGATTTTCAGGGAATTAATGTGTGAATGAAGGTAAGAAATCTTTAAACTCATTAAAAATCCCATCTTTCTCTGTTAATTCGCAAATTTTTTAATTAATTTCTTTGTAACAAATCTAAACTGCTCTCTTAGTGTCATTCTCATTTCAAATTCAGCATCCTTCATTAGTTCCCTGGTTTGAGAACCACCGAAAACACCTTGATAGATTTTTGCTTTAAAAATATTGCAAAATTTGTCAAATATATACATAAAAACATCACTCTCCGACACCCTCATCGTTTGAAAAGTTATTTAATTTAAGACTAGTAATTATACTTTCTTTAACAATATTCATAGATCCTAGAGTTAAATCTTGCCTGAGTTGCCAAACTTTTTTTTCCCCATGTTGATCTCGTGCATGACTGGTACGCTTACAAAAGAACTAAATACTTTGTGCCACTTTATTGACCTAATACAATAGTGGTTATTTTCAAATCTCAATTTAATTGCCACTTTTAAATATCTATCGTATTTTAATTTTTCAAACCGAAAATGCAAACTATTGTATTCCTTTTTAAATAATACTGAATGACCAACCGGTAGAGGATACACGTGTCGATTCTGAAGCAAGACAGCTTTAAAAGTCCTTGCCAATGAATCAATAAATAGTCGCCAGTCACTAGCCATTTCATTCAATACATCCATATTTATTTATGAGACCTGCAACAGAATTACAAGAAACCAAACACTTTGCTTTTGAGACAAATTTCCGGAATGGACGATCTCGATCACGATAAAATATCACTTTACCTGGAACTAAACAATTTTTTTCTTCTAATCTTGAAGCTAAGTGTTCGCAAATCTCTTTGGAAAGACCTGCGTCCCGAACCAAGTATATTAGCTCATCTTGATTAAAACGGTGGGCATTCTCACGTTGACTACCTTCAAATTCTTCGATTCATTCAATTCGACGCATTGCTAATCTTTAAATTCTTGAACTGACATTCTTATCTTTGTGATGAGTTTCTATTTTAGAGACTTCGTCAATAGACATCTGATGTTTTCTTTCATCCTATCCAGTAATGACTAAAACAATTTTAGTTAGAGAGTGAACAGATTCATAGGATATTGCAGAATCATTCTTTTTATTGTACCCAAATATATTGGTCAAGCAAAAACAGCAATCCGTGATTTAATCTGTTCACTCTCGCTAGATCGTAGGCAAAGCAAATGTTTATTTCTTCTTACATGTTATTCGCAAAAAGCAAGAAATGCATAATATTTTTGAGATTCAAAAATTGTTCATTTCACTAGCATCTATATTAAAACAGACCCATTTCTTGTCTTAATATCAGTCTAAACGTTCGAAAAAAGTATTTGACCTCCAAATGCCCTTCAAATGACCTCTAAGGGTGACTTTGACAAAAAGGTCAAAGTGTATCTGGACGTAGAATTTTCCGTTCTTTCAGAATCCGGAATAAAAAAAATATATCGATCGATTTAAGGGGTTTAACCTTCACTTGACCTTGAACAAGACGTGCTGGGGTCATATGGACACTGGCATCGTAATCAGCGACCCCAAAAACATAAAGATCAACTGTTCCGACACCTATTTCCTGCCTTAGTATCAGCCTAGAAGTTCTAAACAAGGATTTGACCTCCAAATGTGCTTAAAATGACCTCTAAGGGTCACTTTGACGAAAAGGTCGAAGCGTATCTGGACGTAAAATTCTCCGTTCTTTCAGAATCCGGGGATGAAAAAATCATATTGATCGATTTAAGGGGTTTGACCTTCATTTGACCTTGAACCAGACGTGCTGGGGTCATATGGATACCGGCATCGTGATCAGCGACCCCAGAAAGATAAAGATCAATTGAGATCAGAAATGCTCCGCCCCGATTTCATATCATGGTCCTGTGTTATTATTGCTTTTTTCTCGTATACTCGCACGCACGCGCACTCAACCATACACATACGCACACACACACAGATACACACACATACACGCGCACACGTACACATACACGCACACATAAACTTACACTAAAGCATACACACACATACACTTATAAGCGTGCTCACATACAACATACACATTTATACTCGTACATATGAGCAATTCGACAGAAAATCGGAAACTCGACGAAAAAAATTGTTTTTAGTGCACACTTAGCAGACCCAGGTTCTTGCAATGCTTTTAGATTCTAAAGACGAGAAAAATAGTGACAATACCTTTTCTAGCGCCAAGTTCGATCTACCGTCCTATTATTATTAAGGAATTTGTGCATAATAAAGGCTCTTTTTGAGTCGTCAATAACTTAGATCATATTTTAAATGAATTAAAAACTTTCTTAACGCTTGCTTAGAATTGGTCGCAATAAACTATCATCTAGAATCTAGTATTTTTATTAAGTGGCTTTGTATTTAGTTTGTTAGTTTAAACATATTTATACTTATATAAATTGTTGAGGCCTGTATATAAATTAATTTAAACCTTTATAAACATGCATATAGTTGGTCACGGCAAACTATCTTTCATCGTGATTTCTAGCCGATTTATCATTTATACTCACCGGTCTTTTATCTATCTGAATAATTTCAACACATTTATCTGTCTATAAATTGTTAAAACCCATATATAATTTTATTAAAATCCTTATAAATGTATGCTCATAATTGGTCGCGATAAACTACTTTATATCAATTCATTTTTTACCATCACTTCTAACTTATTAACCATTAATTTTAAGCGCATCTGCATTTAGAATATTAATTTCAATATATTTATACGATTTTAAATGGTTACCCCCACATAAAGAAAGTTTAAACATTTAAAAATGTATGCATATTGGTCGGGATAAATAACTTTAGACCAAGTATTTATTTTCATTAATAATTCTTTCATTTCATATATATTAAGTTCTTTTGCATTTATATAAGTTATGCATCACAATAACATGCCAAAACAATAAAAAATAATTATTATTCTATTTTTTTTTCAGTATTACATCAAAATACTTCTTTAGTGTAACGTAGTTTATAGTTACCAAAAAATACGCTTGCATTTATTAAGGATTAAATGAATTTATATATGAGTGTTAACAATTTATACAAGTACAGTCAAACCTGGCGCACTGTGACTTCGCACACTGTTTTACCATGCGAACTGTTAGAGCGTGACCCTTGCGCATTGTTACGATATATCAATAGCGCTGCGTTCTGACTGGCCGGCGGAGCAGAGCGGCCTTGGTGTTTCAACCTAATATACGCATACATTTATAAAGGTTTAAATGAATTTATATATGGGTCTTGATAAGTATAAATATGTTGTAATTATTAAACTACACGCAAAACCACTTAATATAAATAATCAATAAACTGAAAATGATTATAAAAATTACATGGTTCAAAGTATTATACTTACTTGAGAGATTCTACATAACATTTAACTTCCACAATTCCACCTCTAATAATGATTTTACTTTAATTCCGAAAACAGCACATTAGTCATCTGGGGCTTAAATTACTGGTTTTGCTCTGTCTTTCTAATCTATCAACTTTGACCAAAGTAAGAGAATACGTTTTCTTAGAATCTTCAAGAAACTTCTTGAAAAGAACCCAGTAGTGTTACATAAGGTTTATTCAAGTGACTTATTAAAATTTATTTTAACAAAAAAGTGTTGGTCGATCTTCACCAAAGTTTCACAGTATATTCTTTCAACCAAAAACTGTAATTTAAACCCAAATTAAATTATGTGCCATGTTTCATTAAGGGGGCAGGCCCGGGTTGCACCCAATTAAAGAATTTGCTTTTACTGGTCCAGGAAACTTTTTATTTTTAAAAGCAATCATTCTGAAAATATTTGTGCTATATATACTTAGTAATATCTTTCCTTTTACCGTTGTTAAGCCTCAAAATCTTGATCCCACACGTCACAATAAATCACTATTTTCAATACCATATCTATTAAACTTACTGTGTTCCTCATACAATTGCAGGTGACATGATGAACAACATTTTTTTCTCGATGGTTATTCGACTACTGTTGACATGTAGTACAACAAAAGTAAAGCACTTTTTCGTTAAAATTTTATTCATTTTTTTCGGAGACCTCGCTGATTTTTTGAAAATTTACATTTTCTTTTTTTTTTAAACCGGTAGGGTCTCCGAAAAGAAATAGTAAATATTTTAACGAAATTGTCCTTCGCTTCTATCGTAATACATGTCAAAAGGAGTCGAATAACCGTCGAAAGAAATATTTTCGTCTATCATGTCAAGTGCAATCGTGTGAGGAACACAGCAACTTTAATAAATCTGGTATTGAAAACAGTGATTTATTGTGACGTATAAGATTAGTAAGTACTTATAGCATAACATTTTTCGGAATGATTGCTTTTAAACATAAAAAGTTTCCTGGACTAGTAAAAGAAAATTCTTATTTTGGGTTTAACCCAGGCCTGCCCATTTAAACAACAGTACAAAATATATCTGAACCCTCATCACTTACATGGGGCCAGAATGACCCCATCATCAACTTCAGACTAAAATTTGAATAGGAGCGCGTTTCAATTAGGACCTGTACTGCCATCTTGTAAGAGGTTGAGGTCTCTACTACACGTTCAATATGCTACCGTTGAGCCTAAGTGCCTCTGCTGCTTGTGTAGTTGAATAAACAAATTGTTAATAATTTTTTGGGGTCATTCTGACCCCATATAAGTATAGTGTTCGAGATCCATAAAAATCAAAGATTTAGTTTTGTGTTTTTTTGTACTTAAATAATCATGGTAAGTGTAACTAAACCGAACATACATATACGAATTTTTTTCCTAACCTAAAATTTGATATTTCTAACATTTTCAGTCGCGATATAATTTACGTCGATCAATTAGAGATGATTTGCTCGAGACAAATAATGATTCTGAAGATGACGCTTTTGGCAGAAATGTTTCTGAAGAAGAAATGGATCATTTGTCAAGTCAATCAGATGAAGATTACAACAGCGATTGATTGAGATTCGAGAGAATAAAAGTTCTGGTCGTCCAGTTAGCAAGCTTCAAGGAAAAACTGGTTTTGTGTTGAACTTAAAGGCTCCAATTAGATCTACAGGTACGCAAACGTGTATTGTGTATATCTGAATGTATGTATACATGTATAAAATGAGGCAACGCAGAGAGTGCAAGACGAGGGAAATGGAACAGCTGCATGTGTGTACGCTCGCTTCAGTCTCTTGGGATGAGAAATCCAAACTACGTTTCTGGACGTTCAAATGAAGCTGCTAATTTAGACAAATTGGAGGATTTCTGGGATTTGCTTTTTACAAATGAGATGTTTCAACTGATTTGTGATCGAACAAATGAAAAAATTGAAGATTTTTGTACAGAAAAACTTGTAAGAGGTGAAAAAGTGCACACTTCTTTTCATCATCACACTGATGTCGCTGAGTTGAGAGCATTTGTGGGAATATTATATTACAATGGGAGATGGAAAACTTCAGGCATTGCTAGTAAACAATTATGGAGCAATGAAAATGGCCTAAACTTCTTCAAATGTGTTATGACTATGGCACGATATGAATTTTTAGCATCTATGCTGCGATTTGATAATAGGGCCACATAAAACAAAGAAGATAAATTTTCTCCTATTCGTATTCTGTGGGATATGTTCCTGGAAAATTGTCAACAATATTACGAGCTTTCTAATAATATGACTGTAGATGAACAATTAATTGGTTTTCGTGGAAGATGTTCTTTTCGGATGTATATCAAATCAAAGCCTGATAAATATGGTCTTAAAATCATTATGTTGAACGATGCAGTTACGTCCTACATGTACTTCGGTGTACCTTACTTAGAAAAAGTGACATTACCAAACAGAGATGAGAATATTTCAGAATATTTTTTCCGTGTTGTTACAGCTCCAACTCATGGATCGAATCGCACTGTCACTTGGGATAACTGGTTTTCCAGCATACCTCTACTCCAAAATATGAAAAAAGTGAATTTAAGTTAAAAGTTACAGGCACTCTAAGAAACAATGAACGTGAAATACCAGCAGAAACGAAATTAGCTGATAAGAAACCTCCTCATACAAAATTTTGCTTCACAGATAATTTGACTTTGCTAACATACACGCCTAAAAAGAATAAAATAGTTCTTGTTATTTCAAATCACATTAAATCTACAGAAATCGAGAATGAAAAGCCTGAAGTTATTTTGCACTACAATAAAACAAAAGGAGGCACAGATTGCTTCGATCAGTTATGTTGGACCAAGCTGCAGTTAATGCCAGGATTTTATTGGCATGTAAACTCGAAATGCTCAATAAGAAGCGAAAATTACAAGTAGGAAATTGTTTGAGACCGTTATATTTACATCTAGTAACCCCGCATGTAAAAGAAAGGCTTTCTATTCAGTCTCTTAGATAGTCCCTCAAGGTTGGCATAAATTCAATATTGGGCAGACATGAATCATCTACAGATGAATATAGTGAAGTATTGGTCCTCCAAAAAAGATTTCGATGTGCTTTCTGCACCCGTGACGAAGATCGCAAAACAAAGGAGGCATGTCCATCGTGCAAGCGTCCAATGTGTGCAAACCATCGCGATTCATTATGCCTTGAATGTGCAGGAAAAGAGTAAAAATACAATTTTTTTCACAATTTTTTAATTTATTATACTACTCTTTTAGATAAAAAATGTTAACCTAATTAGAATATGAATAAATATAAATCAAAATATTGAATTCGTTAACGGACGTTTATTATTTTTTTGTCTAAATATACCTTCCATACGATCTTCAAAATAATTATACTTTTTGAATCAGACTCACCTGTACGATTTTTTTTATTGATACATGATACTAGACGAGTATCCAAAACAAATTTTAGCTATAAATAATAAAAATTGTGGAAGTTATGAATTTTCTAATAAAAAATTAATTTTTTTATAACTTTAAAATTTTGAGAATTTCTTTATACACCTCAAAATGATTTTTATTTAAAAAAACAATCGGAATCTAATTTCTATATATTGAATAGCGCCTGTGAATTTTTTCAAGTTGAAACCTTGCATACAGTCAGTTTGACAACGTTTCAAAGTCAGCTGGGGTCAATTTGACCCCATATAAGTATTACGTCATTTTTCAGAGGTATACGCAATGAGGGTTAAAGAATTTTGCAGAAGAAAATTAGGTAACTATTTCCTGGCAAATTTCTAAAAGTTAAATTTTTTTGATTCTGTTCATTGGTACATAGAACGTCATCCAATTTGGTTTTAAATTATAGTTTTTGTTCAAAGCATATACTACGAAATTTTGGTGAAGATCCAGCGAAACGTTTTCCCTTTAAATCGATTTTAATAAATCACTTAAATAAACCTCGCGCCATTATTGGGCGCATTTCTAGTTGTTTTTTGAATATTCTAGGTAAAACTATTCTTCTATTTGGGTAAAAATTGATAGATTAGAGGAGAAGGACAAAACAAATAATTCAAGTTTCATATGACCAATGTGTTGCGTCAGGAATGATCGTAAAAGCAGTATTAAAGGTGAAATAGTGAAAGTAAAAAGTTTTGTTGAATCTCTCATACACCTTGTTAAGACCCATGTCTAATTTAATTTAAATCTTTATAAATGCCTTCGTATAAATGGTCGCGATAAACTAATTTAGATCAAGTACTTCTTTATCATGATTTTTAGCTCAATATTCATTTATATAAAGTAGTTTTGCGTTTAGTTTATTAATTTCAACATATTCATACATCTTCAGATTATTACCTCCATATTCAAACTGATTTAAACTTTTGCAAATGCATGCATATAATTGGTCGTGATAAATTACTTTAGGTCAAGTAATTTTTTATCATTACTTTTAACTCATTAATCATTAATATTCACCCTCCGTGGTTGCCTGGGTTGACGCGTGGCCGAGGCATAGACTTCCTGGCATGAGGAAGCGCAGCGGCCGGATGACTTGCCAGTTCGCCTGGAAGTCAGAAGTTGACTAAATGCTAACCGAGCACACTCTACACACATTTACTCTTACAAGCATTACCCTACACTTACCACACGCACTACACTCAACAAAATACTCAAATATGTCCTCTTGGGCGGTACGCTAGTCGTGAGGCAGATGCACAGAAAACTGTTCGACCCGATTGATCTCGCGCCGGGACACGCCGGGAGTGTCCGGACCCTTATGAATTGTTCCCATCGGTATGGGCGAAGGGCTGATATTAGTCTAGCTCTGCCGAGGCGGATAGTTCCGGCGCGGGATCAGAAGCCGGCAGCTTCGGACCCTGATCAGGAAGTGCGTATTGGGCAGGGGGATTGGAACTCCTGTTGTTCCGGGCGAGCCCTGGTCCATCCGTGTTTTTTTGAACCGGGAAAACGAAGGCTGGACCTGGGATCTGGGATAGGTTCAAAGTATTCGAGGGTGCATACGTTTCCAGCTATTTCAGCCCGCCCCCTACGCACGATGCGCCGGTTAACAATCAAGAGAGAAAATGTCCCTACAATACCAAGTGATGAACCAGAAGGCAGGCCAACCCCAAACCTGCCCAGAAGCGATGGTGGTGGTGGAGCAACTTGTTCCAAAATTGCTACGGGGCGGCACACAACAGCTCAGCAGCCCGAAGGTAAGTAGCATTGAGAAGTTCATAAAGGTGATAGATGAAATCCTCAAAAATATGGGAAAAGCGTTGGAGAAGCAGCCCGGAGTCAATAACACTATCAAATACTCCAATTACTCTCTCTCTCTTGGCGAACCTTTCGACTCTTGAAAGAACCCTCTGCTTCTCAACATCGAAGAGTACAGCCCAACAGACACTTTGGGAGCCACGGCGACCTCAAGCCAGCGCTCTCAAAATAAGAGGGGACGACCGCTAGACGCGGACTCCGACAACGCCGAGTAAGTAGTCACTGACAAAAAGGCTAGGGCCAATGGGCCATCAGATACCGACGGTGTTGTAATGGTCCAGTCCAAGAAGGAGAAAGCTGCTGCTAAGAAATCACAGCAGCAGCAGAAGGAGCTACAGCTGAAGCGCAAACAGGAGCAGTAAGAGCGGGAAAAGGTGCGACAACAGCTATATCACCACCCGCAACAACAGAAGCCACCGACAACCAAGACACCGATGAACAAGAAGACAGAGTCTTCTGAGAAGTCTCCCGAGAAGAAGAGGAGGAGGAGGATGCCTAGGAAGCGACCCAAGGCTGTCCTTATCTGCTCTAATGATGGAGTCTCTTACGCGGACGTTCTTTCGAATGTCCGCGAGAAGACTCAATCAGTGTGCCCAAACACTGATGTACGTATCAGAAAAACCAGGACAGGCGATGTCCTGGTAGAGTTGGGCTCGAAAACCAATGACCAGGTGTTTGGAAGCCTAGAAGACTCCCTCAAGAAGGCAGTAGGCGACACAGGGGTCGTGAAGAACCTGTCACCGAAGACGAGCATCGAAGTCAGACCTCGAAAGCCTCACCACCAAAGAAGAGGTGGAAGCGGTGGTCAAGAGGCTCTTCGACGAAGCAGGAAACTCAATGGGTGAGATCAGCGTATGGCTGACCAAACCCAATAGCAGGGAACAGCTGCTGGCCATCATAGAGATGGACCAGGAAAAGCCTGAGTTCCTGCTCGAGAAGAGCCGCTTAAAAGTCGGCTATATAAACTGTCGACTGAGAAGGTGGCAGCGTCTACAGCGGTGCTTTAGGGCTCTGGGTTACGGACATCAGGCATGCGACTGCAGAGGCCCAGATAGAAGTAAGGCCTGCTACAAGTGTGGCGAGGAAGGTCACAAAAGGAGCAGCCTGCAGAGACGCCGAGGCAAAGTGCGTCTTGTGCACGGTACTTGGAATAGGTCAGGCTCATCTGGGCCACACCCCAGGATCAGGATAGTGTAGAGCGTTCCGCGATACGCTTAGGCAGACCAAAGCGAAGCGTTAATGATGTGCCGTATAATGGTCCTTCAAACGAACCTACACAGAAGCGACTTCGCCAACAGCCTTCTGACTCCTAGCTAATGTGCTACTAATTAGTGAGCAGTACCTCAACTGGAATGTACCTACCTGGTATCCAGACAAACTGGGTACTGCAGCAGTCTACGTGGAACCCCAAACCATCAGAGTGGACGAACATGGCACCGGAAGTGGCTTCGTGTGGATGAAAAGTAGAGACGTATTTTACGTGAGCTGCTATTATACCCCAAACGTCCGTATTGAGAAATACAGGCGGAGTCTGGACAAGCTGGAAGATGCGATCCGCGAGACGAAAGGCGAGATCGTTGTCGCCGGCGATATCAATGCGCGAGCATCAAAGTGGGACACGCCAGAGCTGGACAGCAGAGGAAGGTCCATCATGGATATGGTATCCAGACTCGGCTTGATAGTTCTCAACGTTGGGAACGCGTCGATATTCAGATGGCCAGGATTTATTGGAACGATTCCCGACGTGTCCTTTGTATCCAAAAATCTAGCGCCTAGAGCGTCGAGTTGGAGGGTATTGGAGGATTACAACGGTAGCGACAACCAGTACATCACCTTTCAACTGAACGATAAATCCCAATCGCACGAAGGAGTCGCACGAAAGCCACCCCGATGAAATCTGACCAAGCTGAGCACCGACAAACTAGTCAAGGTACTGCTAGAAGGCCAACAAAATTTACCGACGACGAACGCCACAGTGAACAGGAACAGAGAAGAGGTTCTAGTGAAGGAGACCATGGGTCTCAATCACCCAGCCTGTGAACGCTGACGCATGCATGCCGCGCAAGGGATCGCGATGTGGAAAACGCCAAGCTCAATGGTGGACCGACGAAACCGCGCAACTGAGGGCGGAAGCGAATCGCCTCAGAAGAAGAGCGCAAAGAACGCGAGACGAAAAGGAGGCAGAGCTGCTGTCAGCGCAACAAAAATCAGCGCACAAACGGTTCCGACGCGAGATCAACCGGAACAAGGCACAGTGCTGAAAGAATCTGACGGAGGAATTCAATCGGGACGTGCGGGGCTTGGGCTTCAAGATCGTAACCAAGAAACTCTGTGCGCTCCCGATTCCCCCTTTCGACGAATCACCATGACTCAAATCGTGGATCCTCTATTCCCTACGTGCCCGCTAAGGCAGGACCAGGAGGAAACGACGTACGTAGGTGAGATCCCCCTATTTTCTACCGGGGAGCTGCAGACAAAGCGCCTGGACCTGACAGGATACCAGCTGAGATATTAAAGATCATCGCGGTGAGAGAACTCTCTCTATTGCTGAACATGTACAACGCCTGGCTCAAGGCGGGTGTCTTTGGCACCCTCTGGAAGGTTGCGCGTCTCGTGCTGATCGTCAAAGGTAACGAAGATAATCCCCGGCTTCCGTCATCCAACAGGCCTCTGTGCATGTTGAATGACGCAGCGAAGCTTTACGAGAGGTTGCTTAAGCCTCGGCTACAGGGAGCTGTACGAGCTGCCTGCGATGTAGCTGACAACCAGTACGGCTTCAGAAAACAGCGATCCACAGTGGACGCTATACGAGAGGTGGTACAGTAGGGGAAGAAGGCGTAGTCTGGAAATCATTTTTCCAGAAAAGTCGCCCGCCTTGCAGCGATAGACGTGAATAACGCGTTGAACTCGGTTAGGTGGCCGTACATTTTCGAAGCGTTGCACGTATTCAAAGTACCGGAATACCTTATGCGGGTGATACGGGACTATCTGAAGGACCGTATCCTCCGTTACGAAACAGAACAAGGCCAAGGCGAGAAATATCTCAGCGCTGGCGTGGCGCAGGGGTCGATATTTGGCCCAGATTTTTGGAACATCCTTTACGATAGCTTGTTGAGACTAGAGCTGCCGGATGGGGAGTACATAATAGCTTACGCCAATGATGTCGCTTTAGTCAAAGCGGTGAAACACACGGCACAGCTGAGTCGTCACATGGTGAACGTCGAAGTCGTAACGAGTCCTCGTGTCATTTGTCACTTTCATCCTATTGTACGGTTCTGAAGTATGAATGGAGAAGAAGTCATACCGGAATCGTATTCTTTCCGTTCAGCGTAGAGGAACTCTCAGAGTCACCAGCGCCTCTCACACGGTCTCGGAGCCCGTAGTACTCGTTATTGCGGGAATTATCCCGATTGACTTACACGCATAGGAGCGCAAGCGAATCTATGGACGGAAGAAAACAGAAGAGGACAGAACAACCGTTCGTAGAGAGGAACGGGAACGTACCATGCAAACGTGGCAACGATCCTAGACCCGTTACAACCAAGGGAGAGTGGGCAGCTAGGCTGATAGCCCAGCTGAATCCTTGGATCAACAGAGACCATCGGGAGGTAAATTACTACCTGACCAAATTCCTGAGTGATAATGGGTACTTCTGCTCCTACTTCAGTCGTATAGAGAAAGTTCAGAGCCCGAGTTACATCTTCTGTTCCGCTGATGACGACGATACGTTTCACACGTTTCTTATCTGCGAAAACTGGAGCGAAGAAAGAACAGCTCTTCTCTGCTCGGTCGGAGAATTCACGCCTGAGAACATTGTGGGCAAAATACTGTCCGCCGTGAATAAGTGGGCCGCCACGTCAAAATTCGCCGAGACGTGAGGGAGAAAATGGGACGCTTTCTTAACCAAGAGACCCTCATCATCTCTCATCTTATGAATATCGCGGGGAGGGACAGGGATACTTCTTCTTTCCGTAGGAAGATGAATACGCCGGTTTGAATACGCGTATAAATGAAACGGGCTAGATCTGACGTCCCCTCGGGGGATTTAAAATTATGACTTTTTAAATTTGTGTCAGGTCATGGCAGCAGCGGTGGTCGAGAAGATACTAGAATGGCACCACCCTGAGGTAATGTGATAAAAGGTACCGCGGTGGGTTCCGCTAGAAGAGGAAGGGGTAGTAGATTTTAGTGGGTCGATTTGCAATGCAACGGCTGTGTAGTTTTTTCGCGTTTTTTTTTTTTTATTTTTCGTCCGATATTATACACACGGCGGATGCGTCCACAACCCGTCCCACACTATCCGACTGTGCGGGCCCAGTCGAGTGTGCCTTAGATGGTATTTCCTACATACCCTCGAAAACAAAGCAAAAATAAAAAAAATATTAATATTCAGCGATTTCACGCTTAGATAATTATTTTCAACATATTTATACACCTATGAATTGTTAAGACCCATATATAAATTTATTTAAACCTTTATTTATGCATGAGTATGATTGATCGTAATAAACTACTTTAAACCATGTAATTTTTTATCATGATTTTCAGTTCATTGATGATTTATATTAAGTGGTTTTGAGTTTAGTTTAATAATTACCACATATTTATACTTATATAAAAATGTCAAGACCTATATATAAATGCATTTAAACCATCATAAGTACATGCGTATATTTGGTCGCGATAAACTACTTTACACCAAGTAATTTTTTATCTTGTCAATCATTTATACAAAGTGCTGTTGTGTTTAGTTTATAAATATTAACATATCCATACTTATATAAATTGTTAGCACACATATATAAATTGATTTAATCTTTAATAAATGCAAACGTATTTTTTGGTCGTTATAAAGTTCGTTGCACCCAAGAAGTATTTTTATGTAATACTGAACAAATTTCTTTTTATAAAAAATTATATTTAATTGTTTTGGCATATTTTTGCGATGTATAACTTATATAACTGCTATAATCCAGGATCAAAATCGGTCGCAATAAACTGTGCTGCACCGACATATATATACCATTTAATGTTATTCTTATATCTGTGTCCTTGTTCTTTACCGTGCAAAGGTCCTAAAAGCGCAAGAAAATAGCCAGTGCGACCATGGCACCGTGGATAAAATGCCTAATGTCGGTTCTTGAAGTCCCGGAATTAAATTCAATCGCGAGTATAGAAACACGTCCGTCTTTTTACTATCAAATACGAGAATTATTAACTTGTAAAACATACAATCGCAAATTTTACGCAATAGACCAAATCGATTTTCGTCAATTTCTCATTTCATACCCACTATTTTACTCATTGCCTACAAAGAGTTAATTGGTATTGCTCGTTTATATTAATACCAGTAGTAAAGTTTATTTTTTTCTTACTTATGCTTAATAATCTTCTGAATTGAAAAGGATTCATTAGTGCAATAAATTTGAATTAAATCCCATCCAACTAATGCACTGAAGTGTATGCGAGGAATTGAAGTAATATTTATTTTTTTGAAGTTGCGTACTATAAAACGATGTAGGCATATTTCATTATAATCTTCACTAATAACATATTCAGGCACTACAATTTCTTCTGGTTGATAAATATTTATTTTTGCCAGAGTATTTGCATAGACGTGATTATCGCTTAATTGAGAAAGAATTAAATGAGGATAGTATAAATCTATAAGAGCTAGTCCCACTTCATGCTTCATTTTTCCCTGTCCAGGAATAAGAGCTAAAACAAATAAATTGTTTATCTTATAATGTACAACGTCAAACTTAATATTTAATTTAATTATGTTTTTAATTAAATATGTGAATAAATAAATTACTATTTGGGGTTCTAAATGTGACATTCAATAATTAAAGATTTCCTATTGAAAATTTTTTCTGAGATCTCGTGAGATCGTATATAAGATCTCATATGAGCAAAGCCACGAATCGTGATTACTGTAATTCGAAAACTTATATTGCTTGTAAAATCTGTTTATGACGTTTCAAAATACTTAAAAAATTCAGTTGTATACTTTAAATTGTACTTTATAAAAATAAATTTGCGGAAGAGGATTGTTAGAAAATAATTATATTTACAGCTTATAATGTAGTAAAAAACCGAGTTAAATTATCGTTCCCCGAATTATAAATCTAAATGTCCACAACCGTCATTTGAAATTTAAATATTGATAAGAATTAAAAAAAACAATGATTTTTTAATAATAATGTCAGGACCTTCACTTTACATCTATAAAATGTGCGCGCATCCACTTTGGCTCATAAGTGTGTTCCTTGACAAGTTATCAAGTACGATAGGTTCAAACATTACCAAAATTATGTATGTTTGAGCAACGCCGATTCTGAATTGTTGCTTATATAACATCTCACACGAGAGTTCATATAAGCTATCATAAACAAAATTTAGACTAGATATCACACGCGATCTCGCATAAGATCTTATATGAGATTGCTTAAGAGTTCTGAAGGATATAAAGAAAACTCTAAATTTTTCACTATAGAAACGTATAAAAAGAATCATTTTTATTTGAAAGAAATTTCCATTTTACACTTTATCGTGAATAAACAGGGGAGTATGAAATGTAAACTGAATTATTTTTAATATAATATAATTAGCATTAGTTGCAATTCAGGCCACGTCGAATAGTATATTGTGTACCTAGGGTGAAAAGTAGTCTCTCTCTTACCGCGTATGGTTTTTGCAGTACGAGGAGACGGGAGCAAGCACGAGCCTATGGCGAGTGCATTTGCGAGCCAAAGACGAGTACTGCAATCACGCAAGGGCAAAAAATACTTTTCCTCAAAGGCCCACACCGTATTTTTTGTCATATATGTATTGATTTTGCATTTTTTTATGCCTCTAGAGCGGGTGATTACTGCGGCTGTTCTTCAAATCGGTGTAAACATGAACAAATTATCAAAAATTTTCAGAATTTTTCAAAATATTCAAAAATTTTCAACATTATCAAAATTATCAAAATTTCCCAAAATTTCCCAAAATTTTCTCAGTAGCGGGCGAAAAGTACCTACTTTAAAGTACTCTCTTTTCGCCCGCCGGCCGGCAAACAGCTACTTTGCGCCCGCTTTAGAGGCACGAAAAAACGCGAAGATCGCGCGTGTATGATAAAAAGAAAATTATGTTAATAACGATGAGTAATAAATAAATTTAATGTTGTAAAGCTCTTTTCCAAGAAAAACGCATCATTACTACGCATCTAGCTTGAGGGAATATAGAATACTGATTGATTCCTATTTTCACAGTTTTATATTTTTTCTCAATTCAAACTAAATTTTTAATGAAATATCTTACTTATACGCTATGCTTAATTATATAGCTTAAAATTTCATCGGTGTCTGGTCAGAAATTTGGACTAATCAAAATCATCAAATTTGATGATGTAGAAAATAACTATCATATTCTGCATCAATTTCTCTTTTCAAAACATACGGATTAAAATACTTTATCTTTTATAGTTTTCGAGATAGAAATAAATACATTTTGAGAAAAATGAAAGAAATAATGCAAATAATCAAGTTTTTCAGTTTGCCATAAATCCTGAACCAATAGAGGTAGAGGTTTGAAACGATTTTTGCATATTTTTGGTATGTAATATATCATTTTCTTAAAGTTTCAGAATTCTTAAATTTTTCACTTGCTCACTTGACGTAGAATCATCCATATATATATGGATAATTCTCTTGAAAATCGAGAACAAAAAAAAAATTTTTTTTCTTCGGCAAAAATGTGTTTTTTGGTATGTAAAATGGTCGTAAATTTTTTCAGATAGTTTAAGTTCATATCTATAAAGTTGATTTGAAGCTAAATATGATTTTATTACCAAAATGTAGATTTTAATAATTTTTTTAATAATATTTCATGCTATTTTTTTATTTTGTTTATATAAATGTTGCAGTTCGCCATTTTGGGGCTATGTCAATCACTTTTGTACATAAAAAACGCTGCGAACTGCTTTAGCACTGTGCTTTTTCAAAGAGAATTTAATTAAAATTATTATATAAATCAGGAAGAACTGTGCAGTACCGCCCATCATGGTTATTTTCCGGTCTAACTATTATCATTTAGTGATTCGTGCCCTACTGAAAAATGAATATTTTTCAAGAAACATATTATGGTATATCGAATATCAGGGTGTCTTTGATCAGCGCTGTGTCATTAATTCTATTTTTCTATGTATTATAAATTTATTTTTATCTATAATTCAAATTAAATATATACCTAAGAGATTGAATTATTGTTTTTTTTTTCTTTCATTATATTTACATTTATACAATGTGATGCAACTCATAATCCGATTAATATGTTTTTTTTTTAAATTATAGCAAATATTTACAAATAAACTTGAAAATAACTACTACAAATTATTTAGCCAAAGTTTTCTACTAGAATATATAGCTTTATATAAATGAATCATGAATAATAGTTAAAAAAAATAGTCTAATCAATTTATATGCTGTCAAGTGTATTGTTGAATTTTTATTTCTAAATCAGCTTTCTTAAACTTACGTAGTATAAAAATATACGCATAAATAAATGTACATAGTATAAAATATAGAATTATTATCTCTAACGTTTAAAATGTTCATATGTATATATATATATATATGATGTATATATGAAATATATGAGCATCAAAAATAAGTCTTAGTTAATCAAAAATTAGTGCAATGACGGTATCTTTTAGTTTGAAAAATAATTATGAACATACTTGACGGACCCATCGTCTTACTGTGTAAGATGAATACAGAAGAATACATTGACAAGTAAATAAATGTTATTTTTATCAAAAATCGTTACGTTTCTAACAACTTAGAGAATATGAGTAGAGGGACTTAGCAGCTCCGAACTATTTTTGTATATCCCTATACATGTGTTCACTGACATAGGATTTTACCTACATAATCATATTATTCATAAGCGTGGGGATGCCTCTTTAGTGTCCAGCCGATATAAACTATCGACATTTGTATTTTACGTGTACGTGTGTTCCAATCAATATATTTACTTCATACATTCTTATATAGTACAATTCTACCTCAAAAAATGTAAGTTACCAACTAAAATATATATCTACATCTATCTATTTTTTCTACACATACAGTGCTCTATTTTTTGTACACATACAGTGTACGCATGTATTTTTTGAGGCTAAAAAGTAGACAACCGCATGCGTGAAAAATATGTCTATATATACTTATGTTATTAGTGCACAGACAGCGTACGCACATATTTTTTTTGGGGGGGTGGCGTAAAAGGTAGACAACCGCATGTGTTTACGCTCCAGCCAGCCTGAATACCACCGTCATTGTCGTCAGCTAGCCAGCTAGCCTGCTAGACTGTTGACTTCTCTCTCCCTACTACTACCCACCCAATGTTCGCGCTCCTAATATGGTGCGCGACAACGATAAAGATCGAGCTTGCTCTATTTTTCTCTCGCTCTCTCTCTCTCTCTCTTATATTATTTTCTTCTTCTACTACGTGTTCTTTTCCACGTGTCTTGCTTTCTCATACGTATTGAATTAGATATGTAGCTTGCGAAGACTGAAGTATTTTTTTTCGAACAGTACTATAAAACTAAGCTCGTGCTTCTTTCTCTTCACACACAGTTCCAACATATAGTGTTCATCAGACATGCACAACGTGCGATGACAATTCATAGTATAATTATTTTTAAATTTATTTTTTACATATTGTCTTGTTTTCTCGTTTACCTTTTTTCTACTTTATTTTTCTATTTTCATTTGTTTGTGTAATAAAATAATTTATATTGTTATTAAAATGTGAATTCTTGGAAAAGATAGAAATTTAATCAACGAATATATTTCCATGGTAAGTAAAAATATTTATATTATTTTCTAATAATAGAATGTTTCCAAAATTTAAAAAAATATTAATATATTTTATTTAAAAAATGTTAATATATTTTATTTAAAAAATGTTAATACATTTTATTAAAAGAATATTAAAATAATATTAATAAAATATTTTTAAAAAAATATATAGGTAGATTGTCACGTTGAGGCGTGGGAGAAGTATAAGTGTTTGGAAATTTGACAAGTCTGTGGGACACGAAGAGATGTACCACCACCACCTGTTACTTACCCTTCTGCTGCTTAAAGATATTTTATTTTTACAAATCATGTAATGTAATCATGTAATTTGTATATTTTATAATTATTGAAATAATAAATAATAAATTTGACAATAACATTTTTATATATAACATTCATTTTATTATAATATAACCATAACCTTGAATATAATATAATAACATTAATATATAGCATTTTAATATTTCATTTTTTTCTTGCAATATAACGATTACATTTTCCTTTATATATTGCATTCTTATTGAGTATATTTTAAATTTTCATTTATTTCACTTATTGTTTCTTTAAGTTTTGTAAATTCAACATTCATGTATGCAGTCATTTTAAACCATTCTTTTAAAAGTGTTTTGTATGTCATATTACCTGCTGCTCTATTTCTTAACACATCATCTTTAAGTTCAAGGAATAATCCTTGTAAGCTGTTCTAATTCTAATTTAGCACTCTCGATGTTATGTGTATACTTATTTATTTCACATAAACCTTTTTTATATCTTTCATTTATATTACTTACAGTTGAATTTGATGAACTTTTATTTTCCAAACTTTTTATAGCATTGTTTAATTCTGTTTGTATATTACATATAGCATCAATTTTTCGATATAAATATGTTGTTTCTAGTTGTATTCCATTTTTCAATTTTTCCTTAAACGTTGACCCAGTTAATTCTGTTTCTATTAAACTATTTATTTTTGTAATATTTTTATTAATTTCATTTATTTTACTAATAAAACTATTTAACTCTACTTGTGTATTTCTGACACAAGTAGTTTTACGATTCAAAACACTTGTTACTTCAGCAATTTTATTATATATCATGCCTGTAAAGTTACCATTATTAAATTTCATATCCATATTTTTCTCAAAATCTATGCTTAATTGTTCGATTTTACGTTCTAACTGTTTTTGTTTATCCATCTCTTTAACATTTTTATTAAATTCTTTAATTATTGATAAATCATGTTTTATTTTAGCTATTGTTTTAGAAGTATTATTTCTCTCATTTTTATATTCTATATCATATTTTAAGATATATATGTTTTCATCCAATTTTGTATTTATTGTTTTTAATTCAACTATTTGCTTACTTAATGCAGTCATTTTTTAAATAAACTCATAATCATATTTGAATGATAATGTGTCTAAAGATCCATCCTCTATTTCCCATAGTCGATTTTCAAAATTTATTATTTTTGCATTAACTTTAGAACCTAATATGTTTAATCTTTCTATAAATTCTAGATCATTAAATATTTTTATTTTTTCAATAACATTAGAATCAATATTACTACTGTTGATTGATTGATAGGCATCTCTTAAAGATTTTAGAATACTTTCTAAACGATTTTCTCGTAATTCTAGATTTTCAAATTAAATTTTTAATTCATTTGTAAAATTATTATTCACATCTTCGTGATTCTATTCTTCTTATTATTGAATCTTGCACACTATTTTAATACACACAATATTTTAATTTAATACATCTTCATCGACGTCATCTAAAAATTATTTTAACAATTCAAACAAATTATTAACAATTTTTGTATTTCACGATGTCATTTTTTCTTTTAAATTATTTGATTGTTTTTTAAAATTATCAGTTAAATCAATTTTAGGATTAAATTCATCTTCATAATCCTACCTTGAATAAGATTTTGTTGATCCACACATGTCGGCTGCCATTGTTATATCATTATTATTATTCTTCATCATCATTAATATGTTGTAGAGGTGATGAATATCCGCTTGATCAGGGAAATGAAAATGTTTCTCTATATGTAGCTATATTCTTACGGAGAGGTATTAAAGATGCACTTATTTGTGAAAGATCAAAACATATATTTTTCAGGGGCCTGCGGCGGCTCAGTCGGTAGAGTGTCGGATTCCCACGCCGGTGACCCGGGTTCGAATCCTAGTCTCTGCCGATTGACACAAGCACCTCTGTAAAAATTACATGTGCTTTGTTTACAAACACACCGCAGACTCCCGTCGTCGATTAACACCACATAGAAGCACAAAACATGGCGACGTTAATTAAAAAAAAAATATATATATATTTTTCATTTTTTATATAAGTTTGATTTGTAAATAATAATTGCTTTCATTATCTTCTTTAATATCTTCAACTTTATCACTTTATATGTGATCAACAATATCTTTTGGTGGTTCTATAACTGATTTTAAACAACGTAATATATTCTTATCATATTCTAGTTTTCCTAATTTTAATGCTTGATGTTCTTTTTGTATAATATTTCTTGTTTTTACAATATCTTTATAACAAATCTTTAATAAATTATACTAACGTTTATATTATAATGTGTTCATTAAAACCTCGTTTGTTTATTCCATTGTTACTATTTTTATCTTTATCTATAACTATGAAACCATATTCTTTTTCCCAACATTTGTTACACATAATATATTAAACGTCATATCAGTATTAATATGATTTGTATACACATGACAAACATTCGTAAGATCTTGTTTAAATAACATTAACAAATTAGCATTATTACGTACCAGATGTTTCGAGACCTTAGCGTACGACTGACAGAGACAGAAGCAATCTATATTTGCATGTATTCCCATTGAAAAGTACTCTCTGATAACATCCTGTTTATCACAAGCAATATTTTTTTTTTTTTTTTATTATCTAACGTCGCCATGTTTGTGCTTCCATGTGGTGCTAATCGGCGACGGGGGTCTGCGGTGTGTTTTTAAACAAAGCACATGTAATTTTTACAGAGGTGCTTGAATCAATCGGCAGAGACTAGGATTCGAACCCGGGTCACCGGCGTGGGAATCCGACACTCTACCGACTGAGCCGCCGCAGGCCCCTTCACAAGCAATATAATCAAAAATAAATATTGAATTAGGTAAAGCTTCTTTGGTAGGTATTATATTTGCATTGTTTACAAAGGTAAAGTAGACAATATTTTTTAAATTAGACATAAATTTCTCAAGATATAAATATTTAGGCTGATTTAATCTTTTGAAATATACATAAATATTTTCAAATTTTAATCCATTAGGACTTATTAATAAACTTATTAGAACATTTGTTTTCGCACAATTAGACAAACCAGTTATAATAGAATGAATAGTATTTGGTAACAAAGAACCATGTCTCATTTTTAAATTAAATATTTTATCAAATTTATCATCAACGTTAATAATTTTTAACTTTAGATTAGTGAATAAATTTCATTTTAATTTCTTACTGAAATATTTTGAAAAATAATTTACATTAGTTAACTTACTTTACATTGATTACATAACTTTTTATTCAATACCATTAAATATGTCCTGTAAAATAAATAATTATTGCTGTATAATTATTGTTATATAACATTATTTATAGGGGCCTGCGGCGGCTCAGTCGGTAGAGTGTCGGATTCCCACGCCGGTGACCCGGGTTCGAATCCTAGTCTCTGCCGATTGATACAAGCACCTCTGTAAAAATTACATGTGCTTTGTTTACAAACACACCGCAGACCCCCGTCGTCGATTAGCACCACATGGAAGCACAAACATGGCGACGTTAATAATAAAAAAAAAAAAAAAAAAAAACATTATTTATATTTACATATCATTCTATTTCGTTTCAACAAGATTATTAAGAATGTTGAAATAATGTGAAATATTATATACAATATTATAAAATTTTCTTAGAAATTATGTAATTATTCGATTTACTTTTATTACCTTGAAAGAATATTACAAAACGTTTCATAAGATTACATAAGACATAATTTATTGCACTTGAAACTTATTAAACATAAATGTTAATAAAAATGATGAAATAATGCAAAATATTATACAGTTTTAATTTATTTGTTAATTATTTACGAGACTTTGTATAGTATAAATAGTTAAACATATTAAGATAATTAGACAGTATGTGCTAGTAAAATGTTTAATATTTTGAGGTGTTACGAGGGTAGTTCAATAAGTCTTTAGAATGACCAACAGATGGCGCGCGAATCGCTCCAAATCATCTGTTTTCAGTCAGCACCACTCCCGACTAGATATATGGTGCAGTCACAGTCCACATCTTCTGAGTTTACGTGTTTTTATAACCAATTGAAAAAAAAAAAATTGCTTGTTAAGAAAAATGGAAAAAAACGAGTTCAGAGCGGTAATTAAACATTTTCATTTAAAGGGTTTAACTCCATATGAGATAAAAAATGAATTGGACTCAGTTCATGGCACATCTGCCCCTGCCTTAGCAACGGTTTATAACTGGGTAAATGAATTTAAGCGTGGTCGTACATCAATAAGTGACAAACCACGTTCAGGAAGGCCCGTAGAAGCAACTACTCCCGAAATCATCAATAAAATCCACGATATGGTGTTGAAGGATAGAAGATTAAAAGTGCGTGAGTTAGCTGAGGCCACAAGGATATCTATAGGTGCAGTTGTTTCAATTCTACATGAAAAATTAGGCATGAAAAAGCTATCGGCAAGATGGGTGCCGCGTTTGCTCTCAGCTGAGAATAAACGCAATAGAGTGGTCGCCTCTGAGGCTCTTTTGGCGCGCATAAGTCGGAATCCTGAGGAATTTTTTCGTCGATTTGTGACTGTGGATGAAACATGGATACACCACT
The DNA here is from genome assembly GCA_949152435.1 of Gastracanthus pulcherrimus. Taxonomy (NCBI): domain Eukaryota; kingdom Metazoa; phylum Arthropoda; class Insecta; order Hymenoptera; family Pteromalidae; genus Gastracanthus; species Gastracanthus pulcherrimus. Next base: position 113,742,173 of record OX424575.1, on the reverse strand, counting down.
ACACTCCTGAGACAAAGGAACAATCCAAACAGTGGATTTCCACAGGCGAACCAGCTCCAAAGAAGGCAAAGACCGTAAAGTCAGCTGATAAGGTTATGGCTACAGTTTTTTGGGATGCACGTGGAATTATACCTATTGACTACTTGGAAAAGGGTAAAACAATTACTGGTGAGTATTATGCATCATTATTAGAGCAGCTGAAAGAAGAAATTAAAAAAAAACGACCACATTTGGCGAGAAAAAAATTCTCTTTCATCACGACAACGCCCGAGTTCACACATGCTTCATTTCAATGGCTAAAATTGAAGAACTAAAATTCGAATTGGTCGAACACCCACCGTATTCACCAGATTTAGCCCCCAGTGACTTTTTCTTATTTTCAAACTTGAAAAAATGGCTCGATGGACAGAGATTTACGGACAACGAAGACGTCATTGCCTCTGTAAGTGCTTATTTTGAGGAACTTCCGAAAACGCACTTTTCTGAAGGATTAAAAAAACTTAAAAAGCGATTGACCAAGTGTATAGAGCTCCAAGGAGATTATGTTGCAAATAAAAAAAAATTTACCCAAAAAAAGTTGTTTTTATACTTTATTCTAAAGACTTATTGAACTACCCTCGTATATTAATTTTAATCATCTATGGATTAAAGATAAAGATAATATAGATGAAGCTGCAGGGGCCTGCGGCGGCTCAGTCGGTAGAGTGTCGGATTCCCACGCCGGTGATCCGGGTTCGAATCCTAGTCTCTGTCGATTGATACAAGCACCTCTGTAAAAATTACATGTGCTTTGTTTACAAACACACCGCAGACCCCCGTCGTCGATTAGCACCACATGGGAGCATAAACATGGCAACGTTAAAAAAAAAAAAAAAAAAAATAGATGAAGCTGCACCAATGAAAAAAATAATTGACATTTATATTATTTAGAAAAGCAAAAAAGGTAAATGATTCGTAAATAAATTAATAAATAAATTACCTTTATATATTAATATTCCTGATTATCAATTTTGTGGACCAAGTACAAAGTTGGAGAAACGTTTATTAAGAGGAGATAAAACAATAAACTTATTAGATTCAGCTTCTCAAAATCATGATATTACATATGATATTAATAAAGATATAGATAAACGTCATATTGCTGATAAAGTTTTATTAAATAAAGCCCTTGATCGTGTAAAATTAAAAGACGCTTCTTTTTTTTACCTGCATTAGCAACATTAGGCGCAATTGGATCAGTAGCACGTGGAGCTGTAGGTATTGCTAAAACAATTAATGCATATAAAATATACATATAACACCATATAAAATAGGATACAGTATTAAAAAAAAGGAAAAATAAAAAAAATAAGAAAAATTAAAATACATCTTTTCAATGAATAATTTTCAAATTAAAGAATGTGCAAAACATATTTCTAATTTTAGATGAGTTTTCATGCGTAATAAACTACATAGAAAAGTGAAAAAAATGAACGTGCTGTAGTTAATTTATATAACTTTTCTGGACGAGGTACACATTGGATTGTATATATGTGAAAAAAAATAAAATTATTTAATATTTTGATAGGTTTGGGTATTACAACCTCCAAAATAATAAATAAAATATTTTGGTGATGTTAGATTTATATATAATAGAAAACGTTATCAATCTTTTAACTCTAGTTTAAGTGGTTAATATTCATTAAAAATTTTAATTGATCATTCTTGTAATAATATTAATAATGTCGCTAACTCTACCATTAACAAGTAAATCTTTTTCAATAGAAGTTGATTATTTTTAACCTATTGATTTTGTTAACGCCGCGAATCTCAGTTAAACTTGGGTGTTCTAACTTGATTCTCGCTCGTTTTATAATTCGACGAACTGCTGGCGTCCACGGCGGAAAGGAAATGAAGAAAAGTTACACGTGGTTTTATAACGATAAAACAATAGAGATTTATTTCTCCTTCTAAGTTAAATTTTACAAGTGTACATATGACTAGCGGTTTTTTTAAACATTAAATAAACTAATTGCGTATGGTGTAAACGTGTGAGTGTGTGTGTGTGTGTGTGTTAATTAATGTAAGTTTGATACCGAGATAGAAGCACGGAGTTGGTGTTACTAATCTCGAGGCAGCAGGAAGAAGAGAGCGAGCAACCTCGAGCGCTGGAGTTTTGTCCAGCGTCGGGGAGTTGCTAAGGTGAAACGGGGGAGACTCCTTTAACACGGAGAATCCCGGCTCCGCGTTCAAATTCGGCCGAACGGGGAGGCCTCGCGCTACGGCTCGACCTCGCAGTTGCGCGGAGTTGCATGCGCGCGCAGATCAATTCAAAGCGCGCGAAAACTGACGGTGTTTAAACGGTCCGAACATGCCACCCGCCTCGTTGAAGGCAGTCAACGAACGATGAAGTTCACGCGGAGAACAAAGCAAAAAAAAAAGAAAAAATCTGAAAAAATAGAAACTGAGTAGCGTTAAGATGAGATTGGAAAAGAAAGATACTAACTTTAAACTAAATAGAGATATAAAACCGGTGCAAGATTGCTAGAGTGTAAAGAAAAAATGTATTGTGTATGATTCGAAGTATAAGAGAGAGTGTAGGTGTTGTTGTTGCTGCCATGCCGCCCGCCATGACACGTCCCAATTAGGCACTGCGTTTCTCGATGCTGGAGTTGGCGCTCAAGGCCGAGAAGTGCGATGCAGCTGCCCCGTTGAGAGGTAGTCGAATGACCTTTTTTAAAGGTCATTGCAGCGTGGTTGTTGCAGTCCGGAGCGTGGCTACTCTAGCCAAGCCATCCGGGCCCGTGTGTAGGGCCTCAATTCGAGCTAGGGGCCATTTGAGTGGTGGCAACAAGTCGTCGGTCAGCAGCACGATATCTCCTTGAGTGGGTTTGTAGTCCGGCTCGATCCACTTCGAGCGCTGTTGCAAGTGATGCAGCACCTCCTTGTGCCATCTGCGCCAGAAGTGCTGGTGCATTTGCGTGACGATCTGCCATCTCGGAATACCTGAAACATTCAAATCAGACGTAGGTGCTTCTGGCGCAGCTGTCAGAGCTGTGCCGATTAAAAAATCGCCGGGCGTCAGCGCAGCGATGTCGGTGGAGTCGGCGCTTAAGGGGCTGAGCGGTCTGGAGTTTAAGCAGACCTCGATGCTCGCAGCTAAGGTAGAAAATTCTTTGAACGTCAGCTTGGCATCTCCGATGACTCTCTTCAAGTGGTGCTTGAAGGATTTGACGGCAGCTTCCCACAAGCCGCCAAAGTGTGGTGCTCTGGGTGGAATGAATTCCATGCTACCCCGTCGGATTGAATGGCCTCAGCGACTAAAAATTTGGCGACACAAGCCTCTTCTCGCCACGAATCGCTTGAAAGCTAGTAAAAATGTCTTTGATGTGTAATCAGATACAACCTCAAAGTGAACTGCTCTCGTGACGAAGCATGTGAATATCGCTACGTAGCCTTTGAAGGAGCGCTGGCCGCGGCCCTTCGACGTGCGTATTGCGAATGGGCCGGCGTAGTCCAGTCCTGTAACCTCGAAGGGGCGTGCTGGAGTGACACGCACGGCTGGGAGTGGGGCCATCTGCTGCTCGACGGTGCGACCTTGAAAGCGGCAGCAGCGCACGCATTGCTTGCAGAGCATCCGAATTTTATTGCGTGCCTGCGGGATCCAGACGCTGCGAAGCAAGTGGCTCTGGATAAGCTGGGGGCCACCATGTAGAGTGACGAGGTGAGCGTTTCTGATAAGCAGCACGGCCAGGTGACTGCTCCTGGGGATGATTATCGGGTGCTTCTCGTTCTGCGTTAAGAAGGAGTATTGGAGTCGTCCTCCGACTCTCAGACGGCCATTGTCATCCAAGAAGAGCAACAGTCGACGGAGCGGGCTAGAGCGATGTAGGGCTCTCCCGGCACGGAGCAGTCCAATCTCTTGTTGAAAATGCTGGGCCTGGACAGCTAAGACGAGGCGAAGACGAGTCTGCTCCAGCTCCTCGGCTTGTAGTATCGACGAGGGACGTTCCGCCGCCGATAAACGGAAGTTCGACAGCCACCTGTACATAAAGGACAACACACGTGCCAATTTCTTGTAGGTGGAGAATTGAATCATAAGTGCCTCCAGTGTCTCTTTAGCTGCAGCATGGAAGGTGGCTGTGCAGTCCGTTTTTCAAGTACCGTAACGTATTCGTGCTGTTCCGTCGACTTTCTGGAGTCCTTGAAGAGCTGCTGTGGTCCTGTCCACCAGAGTTCATTAGACTGAAGCTGGTTTGGGGTCAAACCACGTGTAGCGTGATCGGCTGGGTTGAGCGCTGAGCGCACGTGGCCCCTGCGAGCATTTGGCAGCAAAGTCAGTGCCTGACTGACTCGATTGGCGATGAATGCTTTCCAGAGCTTAGACAGTCCTTGGAGCCAAGCCAATACAACCTGTGAGTCTGTCCAGCAATAGACCAGTGACGTCATGTTCTCCAGGTCGTTCTGTACCCTTCGGAGTAGCCTGCAGAGCAAAAGAGCGCCGCAGAGCTCCAGTCGTGGTAAGGATATGGCCTTGATTGGAGCTACCTTGCTTTTTGCAGCACTCAACGTAGAGTGCAGTCTAGCTTTCTCGTCGTAGGTAACGAGGTATACAGCGGCTGCATATGCCTTTTCAGAGGCATCGGCGAAGCCGTGGAGAGTCCAGCAGGTTTTGCTGGTTGTGCCCAGCCAGCGAGGCACTCGTAGCATCTCGAGAGTAGGTAGTTCTTCCCGGAAAACGGCCCATTGTTGGCAGGTGCTGTCATCTACTGGAGCGTCCCAGTCTTTCGCAGCAATCCACATAAGCTGCATCAGGAGTTTAGGTCGGACTGTAACGGGGGCGAGCAAGCCCAGTGGGTCGTACAGTCGGACTATTTCTCCGAGGATGATGCGCTTGGTGACGCATGCAGCCGTAACGTGACGTTGCACCTGGTAGTGGAAGGCATCCGTGTGTGGCGACCAGTGCAGGCCCAGTGTGGACACGGTGTCGTCCAAATTGAAGCTGCGTACTGGTGTGGTGGCAGCCGACTCGACGTCTTCCAGCAAAACGGAGTCGTTAGCTGACCACTTGTCAAGCTCCATGCCCGCAGTGGCTAAGATTCCACGTAGCTGAGTCTTGGCGAGCTGTGCTTGGTCCAATGTGTCGGCGCCAGCCAGGGCGTCGTCGACATAGACATTGTTGCACAAGATTTGCTCTCCGAGAGGGAACGTGTGGACCTCGTCCTCGGCCAGCTGATCGAGCATCATTATGGCCAGATAAGGGGCACAGCCGGTGCCATAAGTGACGGTGAGCAGCTCGAACTCTTCGATCGGCAGCTCCGGTGACGTCCTCCAAAGTATGCGTTGCCATGGTGTGTCAGCCCGATGCACTCGAATCTGCCGAAACATTTTCATTATATCGGCTGTGAATACATACCGATACAAGCGCCAGCGAGTTAGCACTGTCGTTATTTCCCTTTGCAGCTTGGGACCGTTATGTAGAAAATCATTCAGTGATTTTCCACTGCTCGTGCTCTGCGAGGCGTCGAAGACGACGCGCAGCTTGCTTCCATCGCTCTTGAACACAGCGTGATGAGGCAGAAAATTGACCGTAGAGTCAGTTGTGGCAGCAGGGACACGCTCCATGTGTCCTAAATCCTCGTACTCCTTCAAGAATTTGGAATAGGACTGCAGCAAGTCAAGGTTCTTCGAGAGCTTGCGCTCCATCGAAAGCAGGCGGTTGACAGCGGCTGCTCGAGAGCCAGGCAGTCGTGGCTCTGAGTTGAAGGGCAGTCTGACGATGTAGCGTCCCTGACTGTCACGTGAGTGCATGTGCTTAAAATGGCTCTCGCACTCCTTTTCTTCTGGTGTGAGCACAGGTGCATTCGAGATCTCTTCGACCTCCCAGAAGCGTTGTAGCTGGTCGGAGAGGATCACGCAGGTGGAAAACGACTGCATTGTCGTATTAGCAGCTACGTGTGTAGCGAGACCCTTCGTAGGCCCTGTCAGAATCCAGCCAAGTCTGGTCTGTTGAGCAGCTGGGACATCAGTCGGACCCAGTCGAACACCATCTAAAAGAATAGCTGGGTATAATTCGCCACCCAGAATTACATCCACTGGACCTGACTGTGCGAGGTCTGGGTCAGCCATTTCCAGCCCTTCGATCTGCTCCAAGGCACCGATGTCGACTTGGCGGCGAGGCAAGAGCCCTGTGAGCCGTGGCAGTACTGCAGCTGAAAAACTCAAGACGAATGTAGTATTAAGTATTGATTTTAGAGAGAGCGTAGTGGTGGAAGTTGAGGTGGCTGATGTGTCTCCACCCACTCCGGTGATTGTAGTGTGACATGGTGACTTGCGCAAAGAAAGGGCCTGGACTACCTTCTCTGTCACAAATGAGCCTCCCGAACCTAGATCTATAAGGGCTCGAAAGACCATGCACTCACCAGCCTTTGACTGTAGAATCACTCGTGCAGTACCCAACATCGTTGTCCTACTCACCGCAGCAGTGTAGCCCTGTGTTGACGTCGAAGTGGATCCGGAAAACCTTGCAAGCGCAGGCTTTGGCCCAACAGGGGCAAATTCTCCTTGGGATTGCACCTGCATAGGCTCTGCGTCCTGGTGAAGAATGGTGTGGTGCTCCCTGTTGCACTGCTTGCTTCTAGATGGGCAGGATGCGCTGATGTGGCCAGAGCACAGACAGTTGTGACACAACCTCAACCTGTCAATGCGCTCCAGCCTCTTGGAGTAGGTGGCTTGCTGCAACGAGGGGCAATACCCAATGTAATGCTCACCTCTGCACGCTGCACAGCCCTGCTGCTTCAACGGAGCCTTCTTGACAGCAGCTGGCACACTGGCAAGATGAGACGAGACACGCTTGACGGAGGAAGGTTGCTGCTTACTTGTAGGTGTAAAGCTTGTAGAGTGTCTCCTAGTCTGGCTGTGCAACTGCATGTCGCTGCAGTGAGCTGTATCCAGAGCCTTGGTGCGGTTTTCGAGGAACTTGGTCAGTGCGTCGTAGGTGGGGAACGTACTGACCCCTTCCAGCGACTTCTCCCAATCCTCACGTGTGTCTGGGTCCAGGTTGAAGATGACTAGCTGGACGGACCAATCATCCCAGTGCTTGACTGGTCTTCCAAGACTGCGCAGCGCTCTCGTGCTCTCGTTCGTGGAGTCGAGAAGCCTCGTTATCTCGGCCACTGACTTGCATGCAGCTGAGGGCATGCTCAGCAGCCTGCTGAGTTGCACTGAGAGGCGCAGTCTCTTGTTGTCGTACCTGGTTTCCAGGGCCTTCCAGGCAACCTCGAAATTGACCCCCACTACCTGCAAGTTGCAGAGGCGCCGGGCAGCCTCTCCGTCGAGGCACGACAGAAGGTGCTGTAGCTTTAGTACTGGTGTCAGCGTGGGCGAGTCCTTGATCATTGAGCAGAAGCGCTCCTTGAAGGATTCCCACTCCTCCTGCCTGCCGCTGAACCGTGGCAGCTAATGCTTGGGCAGCGAGGAGGCTGTTGTCCTCACCTGCGTCACTGGCCCCATAGGGTCGCTCGCTGCTAGGTGCACATTTTGCTGTAGAGCACCCACCTTCGTCGCTAGTCTGCTGGACAGATCAATTTTAGAATTGATGTAGTGGTCCTCAATTTCTGAAAAAAAATCATTTTTTATGTATGTATCATCTTTGATCTCCTCATAAAATTCATAGATTTGTTGGTGCTTGTCGTAGAAGTTCTTCCAGTAATTTTCCAGCTGCAACAATCTCTGCTGGAGGATTTCAACCGTAATATTAGGAGCACCTATTTTATCAATATTTATTATTACTTTAGCAATAGAATTTGCGGTGGCCTTTTGGTTAGCTATCAAAGACGCCACTGGCTTATTCATTGTAAAGTAATAGAAGCAAGCGGCAAACCAAGCAAAAGCAAGAAAAGTAGGCAGCAAGCAGCAAGCTAGCGAAAGCAATATAAGGTGATACTTAGCGGTGTCCAGGAAGTAGTGTCCAGCAGTGGAACTTTCTTCAACAGCAACTAGCAGCAACAGGTGTCAACAGTGATTGAGGTTAGGGACGTCCTTCGTACACACTGGCTCGTGAGACTGCAGGGTCGTCGAGCGCAGGCGCGGCGACCGAGCAGGCAAGCGGGCGCAGGCACGCGAGCTCGGAGCGTTATGCGCCGTAAGTGGTTGAGCAACCGCTAGATGGCGCCGGTAGAAGCGCCAAGTTTGAATCCTTGATCGGCGAGCTGCAACGGCCGTGTGACGTCACAGCCGAAATCGCGCGATATCCAGGCACGTATCAAGGTTACGTTCGACCTTGAAACTTATACCCTTGGTCAAACCAAATCTTCCTTTTTTTGCAGTATGCGTGCAATTAACAATTTGCAATTAATAGTTTGCAATTCGTAATTTCTTTGTGCTAGCTGGAGCACCACACTTTATTTAATTTAAGTCCGTCGGAAAATCACTTAACACGTTTTTAACACGCGTTATTAATTTAGTCTGTTTAAAGTTTATAATAGTTTATAAGTTCGTAAAGTTTTTAGAGTTTTGCACACGCGGTACACTTGCATTTTTCTCCGATTTCCACTGTGAACAAAATTCGACTGCGAAGGACCAATTGTTAACGCCGCGAATCTCAGTTAAACTTGGGTGTTCTAACTTGATTCTCGCTCTTTTTATAATTCGTGTGTGTTAATTAATGTAAGTTTGATACCGAGATGGTGTTACTAATCTCGAGGCAGCCGGAAGAACAGAGCGAGCAACCTCGAGCGCTGGAGTTTTGTCCAGCGTCGGGGAGTTGCTAAGGTGAAACGGGGGAGACTCCTTTAACACGGAGAATCCCGGCTCCGCGTTCAAATTCGGCCGAACGGGGAGGCCTCGCGCTACGGCTCGACCTCACAGTTGCGCGGAGTTGCATGCGCGCGGATCAATTCAAAGCGCGCGAAAACTGACGGTGTTTAAACGGTCCGAACAGATTTAAATACTATAGAATATGAATTAGCTTTAATAAATTTTGAATCTTTTAACTCAATTCCTAATATAGATAGTTCGAATAATAAATTTTATTTTAATGAAAATAATGTTATAGAAATATCAACGGGATCTTATGAAATAAAAGATATTGAATAATTTTTAAAATAAAACTGTATGATAGTTTACTCCTATCCAGTTAATTTTAAGAGAAATAATAATATTGGATCAACTTTAGGTTTTTCAAACATTATATTTGAACCAAATAAATTATATAAATCTAATTTTCCTATAAATATTTTTAAAGTTAATACAATTAGAATTATATGTAATACTAGCGTCTCCCGTCGCGGCTTCGCCCGCGATTTGAGTGTCTGGAATTCATTTGTTAATAGAATTCATTCAATCATATAATTATGATTTTCTGTTTCATTTGTAATAATAAATCAATAAAAAATGTCTTAGTCTAAAACTTCTCTGTAAACTACGTTAGCGACGTTGCCTTTTGGAGCTAATATTACCAGATTACTGGCGAAGCCTACCCTAGAACATCCCACATAAAACTGTCCGTGAGAGAAACAGTTTTCTATCAAGTCGATGCCAGCCATTTTCAATGACTGCCCTAGAGATTTGTTGATGGTCATGGCAAAGCACAACTTGATTGGAAACTGCATTCTCTTAAACTCAAATGGATAGTCTGATGGAATTAGAGGTATTCGCGGAATAAGAACTGATTCCCCGCGAGCACTTCCAGTGATTATTGTAGCTTCTATAACATTTTTACGAAGAGTTTTTATTTGTAGTCTAGTTCCGTTACACAATTTAGGAGGACAAAGATTTCTCAGCAACATTATAGGCGCTCCAACTTTGAGGTTCAATCTATAAGGTGGAAACCCGGGTGGAATCAAACTATTTAAAAATTCAACAGGGTAGTGGACAGCATCATCGGTTTCAATAACAGAATCAAATGATTTATATTCAGCAATCTGTTCTTCAAAAGCATTCAAGAGTAGCTCATTAATGGTAACTGCTTTATCATTTTTTGGCGTTAAAATAGCTCGCTCGCACAACCAATCTATGGGTTTATCTTTTATATTATTCACATCAGGATATATATTGGAAATAAGTTCTGATAATGTGGTGACTACCGTACATAAATTTGATGGAATAACAATCACATCTTCTACGGACGGGAAAGTTCCGTTGCCTATTTGGAGTAGTGTTTCTGCGAAAATTCCGGCAGATTCATCATTATTTAAATAAACTCTCATATTTATGCGCAGAGAAAGTTTTTGAATATGAGGCCATAAATATGACTTCTTTATGCAAGAATTCACTTCATCCGCACGTGTACCTCTAGGTACAACAGGCAATGTTTGCCGGAAAACTCCAGCTAATAGAATAGTGACTCCCCCCATCAATCTATTATTTCCCCTTATATCTTGCAATGTTCTATTGAGAGCCTCAAATCCACCTTTATGGGCCATTGTGAATTCATCCCAAACTATTAACTTACACTCTTTCAAAACTTGTGCCATATTAGACTGTTTTGAAATGTTACAAATTGGTGTCTGGAGTTTATTTAAGTTCAAAGGTAATTTAAAAGTAGAATGAGCCGTTTTACCCCCTTGCAGCAATGTAGCTGCAATTCCTGAAGAAGCAACAGCTAATGCTATACGGTTGTGTTTTCTTATTTTCGAAAGTAAAAGATTAATGAGGAATGTTTTACCGGTTCCTCCAGAAGCATCAAGGAAAAACATTTGACCGCTACTTTTCTCGACGCTTTCTAAAATTATTCTGTAAACGTGAGCATACGTATCATAACTGATTTCTCGAATATAGTCTCTGTTTTGTAGAGATAACTCATCTCTAGATGGCTGAGACCGACCATATTGCTGCAGACATTGACCACCCATTGACAACAAACTATCTTCCAGACAAACTAAGCATTTATTATAAATTTTACTCAACATTGAGTTGATGGTCCCATCTTGTAAATGAGCTTCCATTTCACGCCGAATATCTTCTGAAAGACGATCTTTGTACTTTTCTCAAAGACTTGAAGCATCAGATAAATGACAAAATAATAACATAACCGCAAACAAATTTCGCAATCTGAGTGGAGAGTCACAAAGTACTGCTTCTTCCAAAGTTGCATCCCAGTGCTTTTCGTCTTCTAATAAACCTAAGGCTTTACATGCTGCCTGAAATGTAGGTTGTACAATGCCATCAACAGTTTTCAATTCCAAAAAAAAATTTGGACCTCGAACTTCGTGAAGCAAAAGGCGTAGATAATAATACTCAGAGTTATTAGGGTGGATGGTATATACTCTACCTAGAGCCGTATCTTTCTTTACTTCAGGCCAGCCACTGACATTATCCCCACGTTTTCTTCTTTCAAATTTATTTTTCTTCCATGTGTAATAAGATGGAACTTCAACGTAAAGAAGCGTTCTTGCAAAACTATCTACCTGGCATAATTCAAAAAATGCAAGAAGTGTAGTTTTAGGAGGATGATTTATGATATTCCTCAATCGATTAGAATCTTTTTGATCGAAGTAGACGGGTTGACCATTTTCTAAATGAACAGCGAGGTGAAAGACTGTTGGAAATCTTTCATGAATAGGGAAACTTAAGATTCTCCATACTGCCTCGGAACTACTGATATATCGACCACTTTCATAAATTTTAACTTCGTCTTTTTTATCTTCTATAGCGAATACAGCCTGATCACTGCCTTTGGTAATATATTTACAAACATACTTTATCGATTTAACAGAGTTGCAGTATTCCACATTGATATGAGCTTCAAAAATCCGCGAAAGAACAGGATTGTATGGTACGACCCAGCGGTTATCAATGGTGATGCTATTGATTTCAACAATAAAACCACCATCTTCCGGTTTCCTACGTCGATATTTTGGGTATCCATCATCTTCTGTTTGAGTTTCTTGCAGAAATTCTTTAGGAAATTTTTTGCTGCCACAACCTTCTTTCATGCAAGGCGACCTGTTATTTAAGCTACCGCAAGATCCGTGGATCATGTTGGCCTTGACGATTTCATAAAGAAGAGAATCTTCGGCTGGGTCTGGTATTTCTGCGCGAATAACATCATCTATCTGATCTGGAGTGAAACGTAGTTTAAGCCACAATAAAATATGTATGTGAGGTAATCCTCGCTTCTGCCATTCAATAGAATACATGTAACATTTCATTTCTCTAAATAATTCACCCTTCGTTAATAATGCTATAAGCGATTTCACTTTCAAGTGGAAGACCCTAGCTATGATATCATGCCGGTCGTAAGACTTTTGGCCATGTAGTAATGCTTCTGTAATGTCGCTCCATCGGGGATTACACGTAAATGTTATAAATAAGTCCGGACGACCAAAATTGCGGACGTACGTCATAACATCATGGGCCTTTTCATTCATATACCGTGGTGATCCAGTAAAAGACGATGGAAGCACTACCATCTGACCTAGTTCGGCGACATCGGTATCTTGTCTTCCAATAGCATCTTTTAGGTGCATATAATTGTCTACTCTAAGTTGCGCCTGGTTGTTCCGAATAAAGTTTAATCGTTCTGTTTCAATTTTCGCGTACATATCTACTAAGAATTGATTAAAGAGAGATCGACAGTACAGTAAATGGTTGATCTCTGTTTCTCGGATCATGATGCGGTATGAATAGAAATTCATTGCAGATACTGTTTTTTTAAGAGGTAAATTTGTTTTTGGATCGATCGGATAAACATCTACAGAGTAACCGTCCTCACCCCGGCAAAACAGTAAAGGATACTGTAAGGCATCATACGAACGATGCACCTCATTTATTTTTTGTAACTTATCATCATGACTTTGTAATACAATATCCCTTTTTTCAAACTGCCGCCCAACTATGACCAATGCAACTTCACTTGCTGCTGGAGCATTATATCGGCCACGATGAGCATTGGCTGGTTTCCTATCTGTATGAATTACAACTTCGAAGTTTTTACAATTTCGAGGTATTTTTTCGAGAGTAGTCTTCAAATCCTTTATGTAGGAGTTATAACGATGCAACATCGTCTGCAGTTGTTTTACCAGATCCTGGCGTACGTCAGGGATGTGACCAGATCTTATACGTACCTTTCTTTCATCCTCTCCAACAAAATAAATCTGTAGAAATTGAGGATTTTGTTGGGGCAAAGGTTGTAGACCACCAATTAAATTATACACTTGACCTTGTACTTTGAAAGTAAGCATAAATCCATGTTCCTTGATTTGTTTGGTTCCGAAAGATGTCATTTGGAAACAGCTATTATATTTTCTAATCCTGTCCATGAAATGTACATGGTCCGGGTGAGAGCCCATGATCAAACTGAAAAGTGGTTCGGGAAGACGCAAAGTAGGTGGCAGTGGCACTTTGCCGGCACTGCAGCACATTCCGGGTGGCTCAGTTTTATACTTTAAAGCGCCACAGTGTTTGCATTTGTGACTCCTAGTGCCGATGGATACAGTTTTAACGATTTCATATGATATCTCTGGATCGTATTTCATTCCGGAAAGAGCTTTAATCTTCCATGGAAGTAAGCGCCTTTCTGAGCGTAATCCTGGACGGCTGTGTTCATAAACACTAACAGCGGCTCTATGAACTTCCGGATGATTTTGCTGGTAAGAAGAAGCAGCGGCTCTATGAGCTTCCGTATGATTTTGCTGATAAGAAGAAGCAGCGACTCTATGAACTTCCGGATGATTCATCTGATATTTTTTAGCGGCTCTTTTGAGTTGATTTTTCCTTACGTTATTTGTGAATCTTGCACGACGTTTCTTATTACGCTTAGCAGAACTGGATATTGGATCAGAAATTTCCATACGCTTTGCGGGACTCGGTATTTTATCAGAAATATTTTGAACAGTTGTAGCGTCATTGCAAGGTAAATAAACATCAAAATGTCCGTTTGATAAGTCTAATGTGAAACGAAGTCTCTTAATGGGACTTCCTTCTACACCGAATCTTTCATACAGATGTCCATTGCGATATACCTCAAAAGTGAAACCAAATATTTGTGCAGCAGCTACTAACTCGCATAAACTTCCATAAGTGGAATGTTTTAACATATCGATCGAGTATTCCTCAGAATTTCTATAATTATTTCCTATATCATCATGAGACATGATCGAAAAATATTGCCAATTGTTAACAATATGATCTACAATCTGAATACGAATCTCCCGAGACAAAACTTGAGTGTCGTACAGATGAAAAGATATTGCATTGAAGAGGCAAGCACCATCAGCCAACATGGGAACTACTTTATGTGGCGTCATAACGCCATTTATGCTCAATATTTCCACAATCATCGTGGCAACGCAGGAAAACCGTGATATTACTCACAATAGGCTAGAGTTCTCAGACTCCTAATGCCTTTTCAAGGCTTCATCGCCTCTATATATAATGAGACTCGATTATTTCTCTTGTGGTTGAAGCTCAGCGTAGCCATCTAGCGGCTCTTTATCGGTATTACATACTTTAAAATTCATGAGAGATATCAACACTGCACGTTCCCTTCGTATTATCATTTCGAAAGTTACGACACGGAAACAGTCTCGTTCTGTTATACTGAAATTTTTTTCTCTGCGAAAATTTAGTAAGAAATGGAAGAAGCGTTTCAACCGTTTGCACGCACGGAGGGTGTGATTTTTTCGAATTGTTTTTTTCCTAATGTCGTGCCAGATATGATGCCGCAAGAACCATCCTGAAATCTCTTTCCCCCACATAAATATAGTACAGCTGGAAAAAATGCACATTTGACGCATTTCACCCCCTGGGGGTGAAATTTAAAAAGCTAAGAAATTTTTTTCTGAGTAATGATATTCCAGATATAATGCCGCAATATCCATCCTGAAATCTCTTTCCCCGCAGAAATATAGTGAAAAAACGAAAAATGCATATCCGACGCATTTCACCCCCTGGGGGTGAAATTCCGAAAAACCCAGAAATCGCTTTTTTACTGATGTTTTTCCAGACTTTTTGCCGCGAGAACCGTCTCGAAATCTCCTTTTCCCGCAGAAATATAGTAAAAAATCGAAAAAACATATTTTAACCCTTTCCATCCCCTGGGGGTGGAATTTCAAAAAACCGTTTCTTAGTGAACACCTACTATGTGGGTAGAAGGTACTCACAAATTTTCAAGTTAATCGTATGAGTGTTAACCACTTCGTCACTGCATGCGCCACAGCTGACAGACGATTTATATATTATATTTATATTTATATTTAGTTGGTTCAAGTTCCAAGTTTAAAAATCGCTTAAATGCAAGTTGCATATAATAGAATAAATCTTTAGGAAGAAAATGAAACCTCGCACACTGATCGGCACGGTCTGAACTATGTAAAAATTATATTCTATGGAGACGTCTTTTTCAGTTTCAAAATGAATTTTGCAATAACAGCAGAATATTTTGGGCTGAAAAAAATATTGTTCATATTAAACACCAAAAAGACTTTATTATATCAAAATTTTAAAGCCCAAGGATTGTCTTTCTCTGAATGAAAAATAATTTAAAAAACGCGTTTTTTGACGGTTTGTTAGCTTTTGTTAATGACCAATTTAATGCAAGTTTTAATAGGAAACTTTTTCCGATTCGAGCTTCACGTTCGCTGCTAGAAGCCAATAACCTGTTATTGCACGCTTTGCCGATTTTTCACGAGCTCCAATAAAAAAATTAGGAGTGATACGTATACGAAATATCTTTTTAGACATGTTTTTTTTATAAGTTCTTGTCATGAAATTCCGGGTGCTAATTTATATTAAATCGAACATCAGCAGAACCGTCAATACTCTTTTTTCTTCACTTAGTGTGTCACAGTCTATTCCACTCCTGATATGTTCAGTTAACTTTAACAGTGCTGTTTCCGTGCTGTTGTACTGTCTGAAACTCGTCTTCAAGGGATCGAGGATCTTCTTTGATTTTAAGTACACCGATATCTGCTCATAAACTATTTTCTCCAGGACCTTGGATAGAAAATTCAAATGGGCAATGGGACGGAAGTCCGTAGCAGCAGATGGAATTGCTGTATTCTTGAAAAGCACCAGATGAGTCTTCTTTCATGATCTAGGAAAAATTTAAATAGCTAAAGAAGAGTTAATGATTGCGGCGAGATGATGCCCAATCAAGGAGAGAGCCTTAGTAACCACATTTAGAGGGATGTCATTACACCCTTCGCTGGAGAACAGAAATAAGCAGCTGGCAAGACTACATACACAAAGAATACTTCATTAAAGGTAAAACCTTCGTCGCTGGACAGGGAGAGAATGTTGTTCGTGTCCTCCTCATCCTTGTCCTGTGTAATAGACACCCCAGCAAAGTTTAATTCGTACGTTCATTCTAGATGTCTTTCTTATTTCCAAGAGCCGAAAATTTTTACCTGAAGGAAAGCATCAGGAGCATCTTACGTTTGTTGTTAGTATTCAGATCGCCCATTATACAACCCTATGCTGGAAACCGATTGAGTGTTTCGTCAAATCACTAATCAGATTAGAGATATCAGTAAATAATATCGTGGGAGGCCTATAAATCAGCGCCGTCACAACGGGACGGAAAGAAGCCTGCTAGATGTTGCACATTCGACATTCAGGGAGATGTGGTTTCCTCCACATCCTGCGTCGTAGGGAGACAACAATGAAATTTCTCCTTGCAAGAGTTATTTACATACAAAACTGCTCCCCCCCCCCCCCTCCGCTTATTCCTATAATTTCTAATTGCTGAACATCCATCGATCTGAACGCAACTGACCCCAATCCTAGGAGCAAAACGCGTCTTAGCAATGCCAAAGCGACGATAGAGAGGCCGATCCGTTAAGAGTTGGCCGAATATTTGAAAATGACTATTGTGACATGTAAAAACGGATTCATGCACGCACCACCGCACCAAACGTATGCTGATATTAATTATCATTATTATTATTAATTGCATACATATTTATTGATATATTTCATGGAAGAGTTTCTCCGCGATACACACACTCAAATACAGGCATACCACACACACTTTCCAATACAGCAGCCGACTCAACAATCAGCGCAGAGGTTCAGGAAATTCTATGCAGCACCAGGTAGCAGCCGACAGAGACGCCGCTACACTGACGAGTTTTTCTTTTCTTCCTTTACAGCAGCAGAGAGCATGAGAGAGAACACGCAGTTGGCACATACACATACCTATGGATGGCTCCAGGTCAAATGAGCATGTCCAAAAATAAACATGTATGAAACTCTACAAAAATGTTGGTATGTATACCAGAGTATGTAAAACAAATTTCTGACCATAAGGTGTTATATGTCAAGGGCAATTAAAGGTTAAAAAATGCTTTTTTTAATATTTTGATATTTTGCCAACATTGCTTCATTTTTAACTCAAAAACTAGGGACTTTTGAGAAAAAAGTGTAGAAACATTTTGTGGTCAAAATAAGGTAAGAAATATAAAAAAAATTTACTAGACCATATTTATATATTTATATTTATATTATATTTTGTGATCTCATGCATTGTGATATATTGTAATATTAAGATTCTAGAAAAACGCCACAATTATTTTCAAAATAAAAAATCTTAAAATTTGTTTTTTCATATTTCATATAATTCTAGACTAGTTAGAATATGGTCTTAAGCTTGATATAATTTAAGCAGAATTTTTAAATAGCGCACTTTTTTCGGTATTTAATTTTAATTTCGGCGGGAGAGGGAGAAGGCACGTCTACAACGACGAGGAATGCGTCGAGTATCGAGCCCGTGCGATTGGGAAAAATGCATAAGAGCATGAATACTGAACTAGCGTATTGTGGACGTTCGTACAACCATCGCGCGGCCATCATGATGCTATCTGAAGCCGTACATACAGACCCATGGCCTTATCAGACAACCCGACGTCGTATAGAGGGCGCTGTTTATTATTTAAAGTTCGCGCGTCACTTAACCGAATGCATGATGAGAAATACTACAGCAGTACTTAACCTTCGGTTACTACGTAGGTGAAATTCGAGTTTTGAAGAATGAGCGATGGTGGAGCGTCCATCCTGTCCATTCAATTCAGAACTTTCACCTAAGGCAGTCGCATTTCAGCAGCATTTTGTGCAGCAGGTTTTGGAGGTTAGCGTCCTTTGAAAGAGTCGAGCGGTTTTTGTCGGTTAGGATAAACCATTGATCGTTGAAGTGATTTATTGGAGATTTTGAATTGTTTATTTGGATTTTATTCAAACGTGAGTGGACCAAATTAACCCAGCGAGTCTTCTTTGAATTATTATTCCAATTAATTTTCAGGTTTGAGATTGAAATTTTTGAATTAATTGTAAGGGAATTTGGAATAAAAATATTAATAATAAACAAACTTTGAAGTAACTGAAAATACCAAGTGCAAATATAGTTAATGCTGAAATCGTACCAATCAAAAATCTAATTAATTATCGAATACTGTTCTAAATTAATTGTATGACCATCTCCTAGTTGGTTTTCAGAATAAATACGGAGCAACGGCAGCAGGGGGAACGGCTATAACACCATCCACTATCGATTTCTCAGAAGATAGCAATGATCATGAAAGTGTGGTAACGGAGGACATTTCAGCTGAGTAGAAATCTGAGAACACAGGGACAGATAGAAGAATGATGGCAACGGCGTCAGCACCAATTACGACAACTATTACGGGAACAATATCAAGAACGGGTGGAGAAATTCAACAAAACCACTTAACTGGAGCCAAGAAGAAGGGTATGCCGACCAAGTCCCCGGTATCTCACAACCTGTTGGCGCAGTTGGAAGTGGATTATGAGTATATAAACATACAGGTGTCATCAAGAGGTGGAGATATATGGAGGCCCAGCCATAGACTGACACCACCACCGAATATTGTGTTATGAAGCGAAGATGATAAGTAGACGTCAAGAGAGAGAGAGAGAGAGAGAGAGAGAGAGAGAGAGAGAGAGAGAGAGAGAGGAGAGAGAGAGAGACTGTTTATTCATCAATGACGAAAATTCTTACAATTGCATGTACATGTATAGTTATAATAATTAGAATATCAGTCAATAATTATAAATATAATAACGTTAACAAAATACGATAAAAATAAAAGGAATACATACACACACTTTACGAAAATTGTACGTAAATCTGTCACGTCAAAAAAATAAAAACACTCATTCATATGCCACTCTTACAAGAGACAGGAGGTCGTCTTGCTGGATCGATTTAAAATCTCGACCTCTATGATGTTATGATGACTGGGAAAAGGCGCCGGCCGATTGCCGCTGCTCAGTACAACGTCATTGTTATCTATCAAGATCACATCAATCCATGTGTGAGAATCTGTGAGATGATGAGTCGCACCATCATCAACTATTTGAAGGTTGAGGTCATCAGCCAACCGGCTGATAAATCTTGCATCGGCTGACGTTCCGAGTAGGTTCGCATTCAGATCTCCCATAATAATTTTGTGACTAAAGTCTTGCGTATGCGTTGTTAGTTTGTCTGTTAAGTCGGAGCTCTGTAAAAACGGTACGTGTGGTGGTCTGTATACCAAAGCAACAAAGACGGGGGGAAGGCTACCCTGTTGAACACTGCACATTAAGTATTCTGGTATAAATGGCCAGTCCTCCCGTGTGGTTGGAGAGCTGCATATTAAATTGGCCTTGAAAGAGTTATGAATGTATAGGACCAGCCCGCCCCCTAGTTTGTTGCGATCTAGTCTAATTAGTGAATAGTCGTCAATCTGAATGCGATCACTCCCAACAGCAGGGTCAAGGTGCGACTCGTTGTTTAACCGTTTTCACCCGCGTGCTTCGTGCAGGTGATGCTGCAGCACTATCATTGTCAATATTATTATTATTTATTTGACTAGATAATTTTTTGTTATTTACAACTATGTTGATGTCATCATTATTGTTGTTACAATTGTCATTTGTATCGCCTATATTGCTATAGTTGTCAAATAAATTACTATTGGTAATAAACGCATTATTATTTTTAAATTTGTTTGTACTAGTCTGAGAAACGGTAGTGTTTTGTATACTGGGGAGCACTGCAATTCGTTGGTCTTCAATTTTGTTTGTAGTATAAGTTGGTTATTTTGTTGGATATTTTCTACGTTACTCTCAATTTTATTAATAGTAGTTGTATATGTAGTGGTAAAGTTTTCTTTTGTTATTATTTTTTCTATATTCTTTATTATTTATTTATTGTCAGAGAGAGAGAGAGAGAGAGAGGAGAGAGAGAGAGAGAGAAGATACTCGATGCGAGCTGCGATCTCTGTCAAGGGAAATAACGGTACCAAAGCAACCACAGGAGAAAGTATTAAACAATAGATCGCTTATATGTGAAGAAAGGAATAATCAATGGTTAAATGTAGTGTGCACGAGGAGAAAAGGGAAGAGCATAGATTGCAAAGAAATTATATTAGTGAACACCGCCCGAGAAGTAGAAGTCCAGCAAAGGACAGAGATACTTCTCAAGAGCGTGGAAGGTGGGTGAGAGAAGGAGAGGTGTATCGCGGTGGTAGGGGTTGAAGGTTGTTCAGGGATGACAACTATGATAGTGCGGAGGATTATGCGAGAAGGAGACAACGCAGAAAGTATAGAAGTGTCTCGAGAGACAGCAGTAGAAGCAGAAATTATAAAAGCCACTCAAGAGACAGTCGCAGGAGCAGAAATAATAGGCGGCATATAGAAGCGAAGTTAGAAGTAGCTCAAAAGAAGACTATGGCAGACGGCGGGACCATAACGAACGACGTCGGGATCATCGTCGGGAGAGGAGTAATAGTGGAGTGTCACATAGCAGTTAAAATTGAGACGTGAGGTACGAGTTTTCCTTTTCAGATGTCGATCATATTCACAGTAGGAGAGTAGGTAATGAGACGTCGCACAATACGGGAGGACTTCCGGCCCCTATACGATGGGCCTTGGGAGATTGTCGAGACACGTGGAGAAACGGGATATTCATTGACACACTTAGATAACGAATCGAGTTTGGTAGTAGCGCATGCGGCGCAGTTGAGGCAATGTGATGTATCCTCAGTATGGTTTAGACGGTTACTCTTCGGTTTAGTGATCGGCTATCCCAATAATCGTTGGAAGAGAAATGTATATATATAAATACGCTTGTACTAGCAACGTCATTGTCTTCATTAGGCGCTATTTCTTCTTCCGCAATAATATCTCCTTCCTCCATTTCTTCTTCTAAGATTTCATCTTCATCATGTCTTTCTAAATTTTCCTCAAGATCCATACTTCCACTTGCGTACATACCCAGTGGATCTTCTCTTTTATCAATTGACGATTCATATATAGGTTTCGTGACACTTTCAACGTTAGCGTAATTAATTTGCGACTTGTTTTTACTATTAACTCCATGCAAATTCGTATTACATGCTGACATGAAATATTAAATTTTAAGATTTTTGGCTTTGAGAAAGGTGATGACGATCAGCTAGAATTTGAATATTACATCACAATGCATGAGTTTATAAAGAACAACTACGCAAATAAATGCGCGATTTAAAAATTGTGCAACAATTATATTAAGCTTGAAACCATATTATAACTAGTCTAGAATTAAAGGAAATATGAAAAACTAAATTATAAGATTTTTTATTTTGAAAAATATTGTGGCGTTTTCTAGAATCTTAATATCACAATATATCACAATGCATGATATCACAATATATCACAATGCATGAGATCACAAAATATCATAATAGGGTCTAATAAAATTTATTTTATATTTCTTACCTTATTTTGACAAACAAATGTACTCCACTTTTTTTTTCAAAAGTCCTTAGTTTTTGAGTTAAAAATCAAATAATGTTCGCAAAATCTCAAAATATTAAAGAAATACGCATTTTTCAACCTTTAATTCCCTTGACATATAACACCTTCGGGTCTGAAATTTTTTGATATACTCTGAGTACACCATCTGAGAATACCAACATTTTTGTAGAGTTTCAGACATGTTTAATTTTTGAACATGTTCATTTGACATGGAACCACCCACATGTATCTATGTATGTATGTATCAAGGTATATAAATGACAAAAAAATTTGTGGAACTATAACTCTTCAAAGGAAGCATGTTATGCGCTGTAATTTTGCCGTCATGTAAGGTATGTCTTAAGTTAGAACTGATTGGATAAGAAAAAGTGCAACTTTTATTAAAAATATTAATTTTAGAAAATTTGTACAAATTGAGAAAAAAAATGTTTATCATTTTAGACGCTAAATGTGTAGTAATATGTACGCTTTTATAAAGTACACATAGTTTTATTAACTTGATGTATCGAACAATTATTTTCATTTTATTTTTGTGATAGAAACATAAAATATAAATTTTAAAAAAATTTGTAAAAATCTGAAAAAAAATTGTCTCTTATTGTACGTCAAACATATTAAAAATATGAACTTGACGAGTATTCATATAATATACGTAATCTCCGTCTAATCTATATATTTATTATCTACCTTAATGATGGAAAAAACAAAAGTTTTTTTGCTCTATTATATACGTTCAACATGTTAAATATATCTATGTTTTCAAAAGAAGACGTAATTTTCGTATAATTTGTTATATCTAACATTCATTTTAAAATGTGGATCTACACTAATTTTTTTATAATTGTTAATCATCTGGAATTTTAGTTCAAAATTTTAATATGTTATTAGTAACTAAAAGAGAAGAGTATATACCAATTTTGAGTAATTTTCACTTTTATAATCCTAATTTATTGAATAAAATGCATTTTTTTAGTCAAAACAGAGGTTAATTCAAAGAGTTCCTTGCGTACTTAAGTTTGACAATATCATCCTAATAAATTTTCACTTACTTTAGAACTTGTAACAAACAAAAGATATATCTTTTATTCTAATTTTCTATCATAAATAGCTTCAATAGAAGTATACCTTCATCTTAAAGAAATATATGACACAAAATACCTTTTATTGTGTATATATATTTAATCGGCAAACATTTCTGTTTACGCGCTTCTTGAAAAATGAAATACTAACTTCTTTAAATAATCCTTATATGAATATTTGCTGCAAGTTACAGCTAGATTCGTCGACTCTAAATGCAAAGAACTTTATAAAGTTAAGTTTTCAATACTTAAACGCTGGTGTCTAATGAATTAGTTTTAGCATTATTTTATTTAAAGCGAGTTTCCAATATATAATTCTTAAACTAAATTTTTCAGGACTTGTCTTTGAGAAAGCATTCTGCTAAAGCAGTTAGCAGCAGTTTTTATGTTATTCAACATACACTTTAGCATGAACTCCTTATTTGACTCATCATATTATTCGTCATATAAATTGTCAGGCGAATAAGTATGTGATTAATTAATTACTTAATGCACGAATTTAGCTAAAGACGTCGTTTCTTTCATTTCAGTCTCATCTATTTTGCATATTTTACGTGATGGTTAAATTCTGAGATCAAATTCGGATTCGACACCCAAAATTACATAGGAAATGACTTTCTTTTTAAAGCATACGACCGTAGAGGGTTGCGTTTTAGTTTGAAGCTTATCTCGGAATTTTGTTGCAAACATATTTGACCGATTTTTGTATTTTATTTTCTTTTCTTAAAAAACCATAAAATCGCAAATTACTAATATATGAAAAGAAAGGTCTTGAGGTCAGTAATCTACTAAAAACATTTTAGCCAAAGAAAGTGTCCAAAAACGCATTTTGTGTTTCTTTTTTAGAAATGTAATGTGTACCGCGCTTTTTACCTTTTTATAAATTATTTAGCGGATAATGAAAGAGCATCCATAAGTGCCTGCAATAAACTACAAACTATTTCAATATCTTAAAAAATGGCTAAGGTAGCATTTTCAACAACAAAAAATTTGCATTTTTCAAAATATGAATTTTGTACGTCATTTTTAAAACGTCCATAAAAGCTGCAATTTTGGTGCAATAACAAAAATAAAAAATACGTGTCTGATTACACAGCCCCACAAAAAAAAAATTGTAAGTCCCAAAAACTTGACCACGGTACTTATATGTTTTTGGGATCGCTGAATCCAAATCCAGGGTTAGTTTAACCCCATCAGATCTTTCTCAAGGTCAGTTGAAGGTCAAATTATCGAAATACAGGAAAAATACACTAAAACCATGGTATTTTGGGGTTTTTGGGGTCGCTGAATCCGAATCCGGGGTCAGTTTAACCCCATCAGAACTTTCTCAAGGTCAGTTGAAGGTCAAATTATCGAAATACATGAACAATACACTAAAACCATGGTATCTTGGGGTTTTTGGGGTCGCTGAATCCGAATCCGGGGTCAGATTAAACAATCAGATCTTTCTCAAGGTCAGTTGAAGGTCAAATTATCGAAATACATGAAAAATACACTAAAACCATGGTATCTTGGGTTTTTTTGGGGCGCTGTATCTGAATCCGGGCTTATTACAACCCTACCAGGTCATGGTCAAGGTCAGTTGAAGGTCAAATCATAAAGATTCATAAAAAGTAGAGTCAAACCATGACATTTAGGGGTTTTTGGGGTCGCTGAATCCGAATCCAGGGTCAGTATAGTCCCATAAGGTTATGTTTATGGTCAGTTCAAGGTTAGTTCAAGGTCATGGACGTAAAGAGAGTGAAAAAATTAGTTATAAACTGAAACAATGCAAAAGGTAATGTAAACCATAAAGCAAAGAACAATGTATATGCAAGTACAATCGTATCCTTTAAAACTATATCATAGTTTGCTGCTCCTTCATTTACTTTAAATTTGTTAGAAGTATATGCAATTCAATAAAATACCCGTAAAAATATTAAGCCCATTACTCTTTTTTATGGTAACGAACTATTTTATTGTCAAATGATCTACGAAGTGGATTACGCTTCCGCTTCTCCGATGTTGATGGTAGATCTCTTTCTAACGACCAACAGTAAACTGCTAACATATTTACGTCCCATCTTCCTTGGTACCTGCGCTCCATTTCCTTGATATCTTGGTGAAATCTCTCTCCCTGCTCTTCGCTGTCATCACCTAGGTTTTCTGGAAATTCATCAACATGCGAATATAAAAAGTGTAATTTTAGATTCATTAGGCAGCCTTGATTTTTGTAACTATTTACTAAATTTAAAACTATTTGTTGGTAATTTGGGCTCTTATGATTTCCAAGAAAGTTTTTAATTACGTCCTTGAAACATAACCATGCTTCTCTCTCTGTATGATTCATTTTCGTAACAAAAATTTCATCATTTATCATCTTACGAATCTGAGGGCCATCGAAAATTCCTTCATTTACTTTAGCATCACTTCATTTGGGAAACTGATTTCGCAGATACTTAAAGCAGCTACCATCTTTGTCTAAAGATTTTACCCATTGTTTCATAAGTCCCAATTTAATGTGCAGAGGTGGTATAAGAATTTTTGATGGATCAACAAGTGGCTTATCTTTTATATTCTTAGAACCCGAAACGAACTTTTGTCTAAGGGGCCAGACACTCTTTATGTAATGATTCTTTCTATCCCTACTATCCCATTCACATAAATAGCAAGGATATTTTGTGAATCCCGATTGTTGCCCCAGAAGTATTGTTATGATTTTAAGATCCCCACATATTTGCCATTTATGATCATTGTATTTTATTCGGTCTAATATTACTTTCATGTTACAGTACTCTTCATTCAGTATTACCGAATATCCTATGGGAATGGCTGCATAAACATTTGTATTGTGTAACAGAACGGCTTTTAAACTTCTCGTTGACGAATCGATGAACAATCTCCACTCGTTAGGGTTGTAACATCCATGTTTAAAGCAATTCATCAACCCAACTATATCTTTGCAGTAAACTAAGGAAAATTCTTCATCTTTAGCGAAATAATCACGATATTTCTTATCTCTGTCTCGGTAGTAAGAAACTTTAATTTTTCCAGCTTCATTAGTATTTTATTTTAGCCATGAAGCCAAGTACTCCGCCCCATCCTTTGGTAGGCCCAAATCGCGTATGAGATCATTCACTTTTTCCTGTGTAAGTGGACCTTTCTCCTTCTTAGTATTATAGGGGATGTATTCTTCGTCACTTGTATCACTTGTACTAGCAACGTCATTGTCTTCATCAGGCGCTATTTCTTCTTCCGCAATAACATCTCCTTCCTCCATTTCTTCTTCTAATATTTCATCTTCATCATGTCTTTCTAAATTTTCCTCAAGATCCATACTTCCACTTGCGTACATACCCAGTGGATCTTCTCTTTTATCAATTGACGATTCATATATAGGTTTCGTGACACTTTCAACGTTAGCGTAATTAATTTGCGACTTGTTTTTACTATTAACTCCATGCAAATTCGTATTACAAAAGTAACAGTCTTCTTTTCTTAAAGGTTCCTTCCATATCGTAGGCACTTTCATTTTTACTTCAGTTTTACCATTTTTGTCTTTCTGTAGCATTTTCCTACATATTGCGCATATGATTTTAGGCACCCAATCAAATTCATCAATTTTCATGTCTAAATCAAACATGTTCTTGTACTGCTGTTTAATATTTTGATTGCCCGCTTGCTCACCCTGACCAGCCGCCGATACTGGGGTTCCGAATCCCTGCATCGTAATTTTTGTTGTTTGTCTGCCATGACGGCTCTAAAGCCTTCACCCAGGGGTTTAGCCCACCGAAAAAAAAGAATCGGTCGTTGCCCACCGTCACCATGTGGAGGTACCCTGGGGCAAACAAACAGCATATTCATATCCGTTCGTATCAAGTAGGAAATACGAGTGATACAAGGGAGATGAAGATTACTGTAACATGACTTTGGAAACCTTTTGGGAAAGAAGACCTTAACACAAACCCAAGATAGTCAACATTAATCGTCTTGGGACTTACACCGAGAGAGAAACCAGATAATGAAGACAGCTCTGCTCACGGTTCTTTTGAGCTGTGGTTTTAAACGTGGATGTTACAACCCTAACGAGTGGAGATTGTTCAATCAATCAAAATATTAAAGAGCAGTACAAGAACATGTTTGATTTAGACATGAAAATTGATGAATTTGATTGGGTTCCTAAAATCATATGCGCAATATGTAGGAAAATGCTACAGAAAGACAAAAATGGTAAAACTGAAGTAAAAATGAAAGTGCCTACGATATGTATAATTCGGCTTTCGAAGAGTGTAATACTACAAGAATTTATCACTTGAGATCTGGTGACCAAGAATGCCTTATAGCAAAACGGGATAGTTTTTGTTACATTTGTAGCAAGTATGAGACCCCAAAAAATAGAAGAAAAATCAATCAAAATATTAAACAGCAGTACAAGAACATGTTTGATTTAGACATGAAAATTGATGAATTTGATTGGGTGCCTAAAATCATATGCGCAATATGTAGGAAAATGCTACAGAAAGACAAAAATGGTAAAACTGAAGTAAAAATGAAAGTGCCTACGATATGGAAGGAACCTTTAAGAAAAGAAGACTGTTACTTTTGTAATACGAATTTGCATGGAGTTAATAGTAAAAACAAGTCGCAAATTAATTACGCTAACGTTGAAAGTGTCACGAAACCTATATATGAATCGTCAATTGATAAAAGAGAAGATCCACTGGGTATGTACGCAAGTGGAAGTATGGATCTTGAGGAAAATTTAGAAAGACATGATGAAGATGAAATATTAGAAGAAGAAATGGAGGAAGGAGATGTTATTGCGGAAGAAGAAATAGCGCCTGATGAAGACAATGACGTTGCTAGTACAAGTGATACAAGTGACGAAGAATACATCCCCTATAATACTAAGAAGGAGAAAGGTCCACTTACACAGGAAAAAGTGAATGATCTCATACGCGATTTGGGCCTACCAAAGGATGGGGCGGAGTACTTGGCTTCATGGCTAAAATAAAATACTAATGAAGCTGGAAAAATTAAAGTTTCTTACTACCGAGACAGAGATAAGAAATATCGTGATTATTTCGCTAAAGATGAAGAATTTTCCTTAGTTTACTGCAAAGATATAGTTGGGTTGATGAATTGCTTTAAACATGGATGTTACAACCCTAACGAGTGGAGATTGTTCATCGATTCGTCAACGAGAAGTTTAAAAGCCGTTCTGTTACACAATACAAATGTTTATGCAGCCATTCCCATAGGATATTCGGTAATACTGAATGAAGAGTACTGTAACATGAAAGTAATATTAGACCGAATAAAATACAATGATCATAAATGGCAAATATGTGGGGATCTTAAAATCATAACAATACTTCTGGGGCAACAATCGGGATTCACAAAATATCCTTGCTATTTATGTGAATGGGATAGTAGGGATAGAAAGAATCATTACATAAAGAGTGTCTGGCCCCTTAGACAAAAGTTCGTTTCGGGTTCTAAGAATATAAAAGATAAGCCACTTGTTGATCCATCAAAAATTCTTATACCACCTCTGCACATTAAATTGGGACTTATGAAACAATGGGTAAAATCTTTAGACAAAGATGGTAGCTGCTTTAAGTATCTGCGAAATCAGTTTCCCAAATGAAGTGATGCTAAAGTAAATGAAGGAATTTTCGATGGCCCTCAGATTCGTAAGATGATAAATGATGAAATTTTTGTTACGAAAATGAATCATACAGAGAGAGAAGCATGGTTATGTTTCAAGGACGTAATTAAAAACTTTCTTGGAAATCATAAGAGCCCAAATTACCAACAAATAGTTTTAAATTTAGTAAATAGTTACAAAAATCAAGGCTGCCTAATGAATCTAAAATTACACTTTTTATATTCGCATGTTGATGAATTTCCAGAAAACCTAGGTGATGACAGCGAAGAGCAGGGAGAGAGATTTCACCAAGATATCAAGGAAATGGAGCGCAGGTACCAAGGAAGATGGGACGTAAATATGTTAGCAGTTTACTGTTGGTCGTTAGAAAGAGATCTACCATCAACATCGGAGAAGCGGAAGCGTAATCCACTTCGTAGATCATTTGACAATAAAATAGTTCGTTACCATAAAAAAGAGTAATGGGCTTAATATTTTTACGGGTATTTTATTGAATTGCATATACTTCTAACAAATTTAAAGTAAATGAAGGAGCAGCAAACTATGATATAGTTTTAAAGGATACGATTGTACTTGCATATACATTGTTCTTTGCTTTATGGTTTACATTACCTTTTGCATTGTTTCAGTTTATAACTAATTTTTTCACTCTCTTTACGTCCATGACCTTGAACTAACCTTGAACTGACCATAAACATAACCTTATGGGACTATACTGACCCTGGATTCGGATTCAGCGACCCCAAAAACCCCTAAATGTCATGGTTTGACTCTACTTTTTATGAATCTTTATGATTTGACCTTCAACTGACCTTGACCATGACCTGGTAGGGTTGTAATAAGCCCGGATTCAGATACAGCGCCCCAAAAAAACCCAAGATACCATGGTTTTAGTGTATTTTTCATGTATTTCGATAATTTGACCTTCAACTGACCTTGAGAAAGATCTGATTGTTTAATCTGACCCCGGATTCGGATTCAGCGACCCCAAAAACCCCAAGATACCATGGTTTTAGTGTATTGTTCATGTATTTCGATAATTTGACCTTCAACTGACCTTGAGAAAGTTCTGATGGGGTTAAACTGACCCCGGATTCGGATTCAGCGACCCCAAAAACCCCAAAATACCATGGTTTTAGTGTATTTTTCCTGTATTTCGATAATTTGACCTTCAACTGACCTTGAGAAAGATCTGATGGGGTTAAACTAACCCTGGATTTGGATTCAGCGATCCCAAAAACATATAAGTACCGTGGTCAAGTTTTTGGGACTTACAATTTTTTTTTTGTGGGGCTGTGTAATCAGACACGTATTTTTTATTTTTGTTATTGCACCAAAATTGCAGCTTTTATGGACGTTTTAAAAATGACGTACAAAATTCATATTTTGAAAAATGCAAATTTTTTGTTGTTGAAAATGCTACCTTAGCCATTTTTTAAGATATTGAAATAGTTTGTAGTTTATTGCAGGCACTTATGGATGCTCTTTCATTATCCGCTAAATAATTTATAAAAAGGTAAAAAGCGCGGTACACATTACATTTCTAAAAAAGAAACACAAAATGCGTTTTTGGACACTTTCTTTGGCTAAAATGTTTTTAGTAGATTACTGACCTCAAGACCTTTCTTTTCATATATTAGTAATTTGCGATTTTATGGTTTTTTAAGAAAAGAAAATAAAATACAAAAATCGGTCTAATATGTTTGCAACAAAATTCCGAGATAAGCTTCAAACTAAAACGCAACCCTCTACGGTCGTATGCTTTAAAAAGAAAGTCATTTCCTATGTAATTTTGGGTGTCGAATCCGAATTTGATCTCAGAATTTAACCATCACGTAAAATATGCAAAATAGATGAGACTGAAATGAAAGAAACGACGTCTTTAGCTAAATTCGTGCATTAAGTAATTAATTAATCACATACTTATTCGCCTGACAATTTATATGACGAATAATATGATGAGTCAAATAAGGAGTTCATGCTAAAGTGTATGTTGAATAACATAAAAACTGCTGCTAACTGCTTTAGCAGAATGCTTTCTCAAAGACAAGTCCTGAAAAATTTAGTTTAAGAATTATATATTGGAAACTCGCTTTAAATAAAATAATGCTAAAACTAATTCATTAGACACCAGCGTTTAAGTATTGAAAACTTAACTTTATAAAGTTCTTTGCATTTAGAGTCGACGAATCTAGCTGTAACTTGCAGCAAATATTCATATAAGGATTATTTAAAGAAGTTAGTATTTCATTTTTCAAGAAGCGCGTAAACAGAAATGTTTGCCGATTAAATATATATACACAATAAAAGGTATTTTGTGTCATATATTTCTTTAAGATGAAGGTATACTTCTATTGAAGCTATTTATGATAGAAAATTAGAATAAAAGATATATCTTTTGTTTGTTACAAGTTCTAAAGTAAGTGAAAATTTATTAGGATGATATTGTCAAACTTAAGTACGCAAGGAACTCTTTGAATTAACCTCTGTTTTGACTAAAAAAAATGCATTTTATTCAATAAATTAGGATTATAAAAGTGAAAATTACTCAAAATTGGTATATACTCTTCTCTTTTAGTTACTAATAACATATTAAAATTTTGAACTAAAATTCCAGATGATTAACAATTATAAAAAAATTAGTGTAGATCCACATTTTAAAATGAATGTTAGATATAACAAATTATACGAAAATTACGTCTTCTTTTGAAAACATAGATATATTTAACATGTTGAACGTATATAATAGAGCAAAAAAACTTTTGTTTTTTCCATCATTAAGGTAGATAATAAATATATAGATTAGACGGAGATTACGTATATTATATGAATACTCGTCAAGTTCATATTTTTAATATGTTTGACGTACAATAAGAGACAATTTTTTTTCAGATTTTTACAAATTTTTTTAAAATTTATATTTTATGTTTCTATCACAAAAATAAAATGAAAATAATTGTTCGATACATCAAGTTAATAAAACTATGTGTACTTTATAAAAGCGTACATATTACTACACATTTAGCGTCTAAAATGATAAACATTTTTTTTCTCAATTTGTACAAATTTTCTAAAATTAATATTTTTAATAAAAGTTGCACTTTTTCTTATCCAATCAGTTCTAACTTAAGACATACCTTACATGACGCTAAAATTACAGCGCATAACATGCTTCCTTTGAAGAGTTATAGTTCCACAAATTTTTTTGTCATTTATATATCTTGATACATACATACATAGATACATGTGGGTGGTTCCATGTCAAATGAACATGTTCAAAAATAAAAATGTCTGAAACTCTACAAAAATGTTGGTATGTGTACTCAGAGTATATCAAAAAATTTCAGACCCGAAGGTGTTATATGTCAAGGGAATTAAAGGTTGAAAAATGCGTATTTCTTTAATATTTTGAGATTTTGCGAACATTATTTGATTTTTAACTCAAAAACTAAGGACTTTTGAAAAAAAAAGTGGAGTACATTTGTTTGTCAAAATAAGGTAAGAAATATAAAATAAATTTTATTAGACCCTATTATGATATTTTGTGATCTCATGCATTGTGATATATTGTGATATCATGCATTGTGATATATTGTGATATTAAGATTCTAGAAAACGCCACAATATTTTTCAAAATAAAAAATCTTATAATTTAGTTTTTCATATTTCCTTTAATTCTAGACTAGTTATAATATGGTTTCAAGCTTAATATAATTGTTGCACAATTTTTAAATCGCGCATTTATTTGCGTAGTTGTTCTTTATAAACTCATGCATTGTGATGTAATATTCAAATTCTAGCTGATCGTCATCACCTTTCTCAAAGCCAAAAATCTTAAAATTTAATATTTCATGTCAGCATGTAATACGAATTTGCATGGAGTTAATAGTAAAAACAAGTCGCAAATTAATTACGCTAACGTTGAAAGTGTCACGAAACCTATATATGAATCGTCAATTGATAAAAGAGAAGATCCACTGGGTATGTACGCAAGTGGAAGTATGGATCTTGAGGAAAATTTAGAAAGACATGATGAAGATGAAATCTTAGAAGAAGAAATGGAGGAAGGAGATATTATTGCGGAAGAAGAAATAGCGCCTAATGAAGACAATGACGTTGCTAGTACAAGCGTATTTATATATATACATTTCTCTTCCAACGATTATTGGGATAGCCGATCACTAAACCGAAGAGTAACCGTCTAAACCATACTGAGGATACATCACATTGCCTCAACTGCGCCGCATGCGCTACTACCAAACTCGATTCGTTATCTAAGTGTGTCAATGAATATCCCGTTTCTCCACGTGTCTCGACAATCTCCCAAGGCCCATCGTATAGGGGCCGGAAGCCCTCCCGTATTGTGCGACGTCTCATTACCTTGAACTATTACTCTCCTACTGTGAATATGATCGACATCTGAAAAGGAAAACTCGTACCTCACGTCTCAATTTTAACTGCTATGTGACACTCCACTATTACTCCTCTCCCGACGATGATCCCGACGTCGTTCATTATGGTCCCGCCGTCTGCCATAGTCTTCTTTTGAGCTACTTCTAACTTCGCTTCTATATGCCGCCTATTATTTCTGCTCCTGCGACTGTCTCTTGAGTGGCTTTTATAATTTCTGCTTCTACTGCTGTCTCTCGAGACACTTCTATACTTTCTGCGTTGTCTCCTTCTCGCATAATCCTCCGCACTATCATAGTTGTCATCCCTGAACAACCTTCAACCCCTACCACCGCGATACACCTCTCCTTCTCTCACCCACCTTCCACGCTCTTGAGAAGTATCTCTGTCCTTTGCTGGACTTCTACTTCTCGGGCGGTGTTCACTAATAGAATTTCTTTGCAATCTATGCTCTTCCCTTTTCTCCTCGTGCACACTACATCTAACCATTGATTATTCCTTTCTTCACATATAAGCGATCTATTGTTTAATACTTTCTCCTGTGGTTGCTTTGGTACCGTTATTTCCCTTGACGGAGATCGCAGCTCCCATCGAGTATCTTCTCTCTCTCTCTCTCTCTCTCTCTCTCTCTCTCTCTCTCTCTCTCTCTCTCTCTCTCTCTCTCTCTCTGACAATAAATAAATAATAAAGAATATAGAAAAAATAATAACAAAAGAAAACTTTACCACTACATATACAACTACTATTAATAAAATTGAGAGTAACGTAGAAAATATCCAACAAAATAACCAACTTATACTACAAACAAAATTGAAAACCAACGAATTGCAGTGCTCCCCAGTATACAAAACACTACCGTTTCTCAGACTAGTACCAACAAATTTAAAAATAATAATGCGTTTATTACCAATAGTAATTTATTTGACAACTATAGCAATATAGGCGATACAAATGACAATTGTAACAACAATAATGATGACATCAACATAGTTGTAAATAACAAAAAATTATCTAGTCAAATAAATAATAATTATATTGACAATGATAGTGCTGCAGCATCACCTGCACGAAGCACGCGGGTGAAAACGGTTAAACAACGAGTCGCACCTTGACCCTGCTGTTGGGAGTGATCGCATTCAGATTGACGACTATTCACTAATTAGACTAGATCGCAACAAACTAGGGGGCGGGCTGGTCCTATACATTCATAACTCTTTCAAGGCCAATTTAATATGCAGCTCTCCAACCACACGGGAGGACTGGCCATTTATACCAGAATACTTAATGTGCAGTGTTCAACAGGGTAGCCTTCCCCCCGTCTTTGTTGCTTTGGTATACAGACCACCACACGTACCGTTTTTACAGAGCTCCGACTTAACAGACAAACTAACAACGCATACGCAAGACTTTAGTCACAAAATTATTATGGGAGATCTGAATGCGAACCTACTCGAAACGTCAGCCGGTTGCAAGATTTATCAGCCGGTTGGCTGATGACCTCAACCTTCAAATAGTTGATGATGGTGCGACTCATCATCTCACAGATTCTCACACATGGATTGATGTGATCTTGATAGATAATAATGACGTTGTACTGAGCAGCGGCAATCGGCCGGCGCCTTTTCCCAGTCATCATAACATCATAGAGATTGGGGTCGAAACTGCTGCATTCCCTATGGCTGAATCTTTCAGCTACAGGGATTTTAAATCGATCCAGCAAGATGACCTCCTGTCTCTTGTAAGAGTGGCATATGAATGAGTGTTTTTATTTTTTTGACGTGACAGATTTACGTACAATTTTCGTAAAGTGTGTGTATGTATTCCTTTTATTTTTATCGTATTTTTTTAACGTTATTATATTTATTTTATATATTGACGATTATTTTTTTTTTCTTATTATTTCATATTTCTTACCTTGTTTTGACCAAAAAATGTTTCTACACTTTTTTCTCATAAGTCCTTAGTTTTTGAGTTAAAAATCAATCAATGTTTGAAAAATCTCAAAATATTAAAGAAAAACACATTTTTCAACCTTTAATTGCCCTTGACATATATATATGTATATATATATATATATATATATATATATATATATATATATATATATATATACCTAGATTATGTAAAACAAATTTTATGACCCTAAGGTGTTATATATATATGTATATATGATTTATTTTCATGTATATGTCTATTGCATACATGTATATATATATATATATATATATATATATATATATATATATATACATGTATGCAATAGACATATACATGAAAATAAATCATTAAGAAAATTCACTTTCTTTAGTCGATCATATTTTACGGAATTTTATGAAACACTTCGTCAATAATATTCCTCATTACTTAATTTGATGAATTCCTTACATTTACGCGAGGAAAATCACAGGCTACAGATAGATATACAGATGGATCAATGCAGCGGATTTTTTAAAAAAGCTGCGCACAGGTATCACGAGGATTTTCGCTAATTTTTTATTGTATATGAAAGTACATGTTGAAAGAAGCCTCCCAAAAACTTTCAGCCCTTTTTATTCACTATGATACCCCCTAGATTTTATTGAATTTTTGGAATTGGCCAAAACTATAACATTTTTAAGAAATTCTACAGAGGTCCAATCTTAACCATTTCGAACATTTTAAAGAAGCATTCTTCGTCTCTTGGCCAACTTTCCGGCAAAATTTTGATCAGCCCGTAAATACTTAAAGGCCCATTTTGATAAGCAACAATGCAGATACGCATTTATTTAATTTTTAGGTTATATTCGAGCTTTTGCCACTTCAACACATGTCTGTCTTATCAATCTTGTGACATCTCATTATCTTCCTATTGACAAAACCTTTAATTCCTCTTTTGAAAATTTCGAAAAAGTAGAGTTTGACCAGAGTTACAGCTGTTTAAAGTTCATGCTTTTTTAAAAATTCGCTAAGTTGGCACCACTGTAACACCGGTCTATCAGAAACTTTTTTAGGGAACTAGAAAAAAGGGTGACATTTTTGTAGGAGAAAAGAATGCAAGATGACCCAGGTCGGATATCTAGATTATCTATTGAGACTACGAATGATATAATGCAGGCCAATTTGAATTGAATTTTAGCTGCATCTTGAGTAGATTTTATGTTTTTTTTACTAAAATTTTCACGGTGAGGTAGTAGATCACAGAAAAACTTTTTAAATTCAACATATTAAGCAAAGTTTGTCAAGAAATACGAAAAATAAACCACAAAAAAGGTATAAAAATCGATTTTTAGGTTGCAATTGGATTATATAATATTATACCTAAAAATTTTCTAAGGTAAAATTGAAGATCTCTAAAAAATACAACTTTTTTTTGTAATATTTTTTATTAAAATGTCCTTTTAACAATATTTATTGAGAAAAAACAAAAGAAAGCGTTAATCGGAATAAAAAATCGATATTTAGAATTTTTTGAATTTTTGTAATTGGCCGAAAACATGCCATTTTCAGAAAATTGAAACTGCTGTAACACTGGTCAAACTCAACCTATTTAAAGTTTTCAATAGACAAATTAAAGGTTCTTTAAAACTATATAAGACTTTATAAGACTATAATTTGTAGATTTGACAAAGTTGATTATTACCTAAAAATTAGAAAAATGCGCATGCGCGTTGGTACTTACCAAAATGTTGGCTAAAAGACGAAGAAATTCTTTTTTGAAACTTTAAAAATAGTTATTATTGGAGCTCTGTAGAATTTTTTGAAAATCTCATGTTTTTGGCCTATTTTAAAAAGTCAAAAAATTCTAAGGGAGACCATAGTGAATAAAAAAGTCTGAACAAATTTTTGGGGCTTCTTTTAATATGTCCTTTTATACAAAAAATTTCCGAAAATTTTCATGAACTTCTACGAAGTTTTAATCCCAAGAAGAATATGGGCTAATTGACTAAAATATTTGTGCAAGCAAAGATGAAGGGCTTCATATATATGACTCGCTGACTTACTGACTGATTGATTAACTGACTGACTGGCTGATTGTAGAATGTGTTTTTATGAAATCAGTAAAAATCTGTAAGGCTCAATGGCTATATCATTGTTTAAAATACTAAAATACTAATTACTAAAAAGAAATTTCTGTGTTTTTCCCTCAGCGATCCCTAAGTGGGTACATTTTCCAAATTTTAAATCCTAAATCGATCAAAAATGACAAAGTTTAATAGATTTTATGGATTCATTTAACATTTTCAAGTCTTGAAAAGATATTGGCATTATTATCCTTTAGAAGGTTTTTAATATTAATTTCTAAATTATAAATAGTTTGTTTATGTTAAAATGAAATTAATAACTATCTAAATTATAAAAAAAGAACGCTACTAACTGCTTTGGCACTATTCTTTCTCACAGAGAATTTAATTAAAATTATTATATAAATAAGGAAGAGCTGCGCAGTACCATCCATCGTGGTTATTTTCCTGCCTAACTACGTATTTTCATTTAGTGATTTTTGCCCTACTGAAAAATGCATATTTTTCAATAAACATATTATCGTATATATCGTAAATTTTTATGTATTACATCAAATTATATCTGAACCTATAAAAGATTGGATAATTGTTTTTTTTCCTTTCGTTGAAAAAAAATGCATAAGACAAAAAACGCATCGCTTTTATAAGTTTCTCGGTTAAAAATTTGACTACTATTTAACATATGCAAGTTTACGAATTCCATCATCAAAATAGTATAAAAATTATAATTTTTCTATGCTCAATTATAAATATATACATATTCAATATTGCAAAAATAAATTATGAAATTATTAAATCATTTCTAAAAAATCACAAAATAATAATATTCTTAATATAACATAATCAGTCCATTTTTTTTCGTGCAATATAATACGTAAAGTTAGATAGAAGTGTAGAATAGTAAATCTCACATGTAATAATACTCAATATCTACAAGAAAAAGCACAACCATAAAGCTTAGAGTAGTCGTTATATACAGGGTGAAAAAGTATTGTTTAAATTAAATAATCTCTAATATCTCAGAAGATTATGAACTAAATCGGCTCAAAAATATTCACTCAATAACCTGTAACCTAACAAATATTTTCTGAAATTTTCAAGGCATTACATCAAGTATTACTCAAGTTATCGTTGTCCAAAAATGCATTTTCTTGACATTTTATTTTCTTTCTTACAAAACAAACCGTTTTATTACCTAAAAATTTACAGGAATATATCTGTATATGAGGCCAGTATTCAGTAAACATTTTACTGACTTTTATCGTATAGTTTTCTAGTAATATACTGTATAACAACTGATAAATACTCATATAAAATCGTTTGCGGTCCAAAAATGAAGAATTTCATGAGTAACTTATTGTGTAATTAATTCGCTTACCAAAGACCATTCCTGCATTGAAAAAAATTCAGAAAACCAAAATTTGAAAATTTTTAAATTTGGAAAAATGGTCATAAGAAAAATTATATAACCATTATCGCTGGAAGTTTTAAGTGCATATCGGGTATGACAGATATCTGTGAAAAGTGTGGGATTTAACGAATGGTAATATGCTACATACTAACACACACACGCACACATACACACACACATATAAGCACACACACGCACGCACGCACGCACTCACGCCCCCCCCCCCTCCCCACACACACATACACACATACACACACATACATACACATACACACACACACACGCGCAGATATTTTTTAAGACTAGTGTATTCGTTCGTCCCAAGGCATAAAACATGTTTATACGTTAAAAAACATAAAAAGCATTGTTACCATCACAAAACTCTCTCTTTGAGAAAGCAAGACAGCGAAAAGTATGTCACGAGTTTTGTTAAAGTTAATGTAACAAATCTCTTATAAAGGTAGTAAGTACGTTTGACGACATTTTATAATAGGAATAACATAATTTATGTATGAATCTGCTACTTTAATTTATTGCTAAAATTATAAAAAAAAATAGTAAAAATATAAAACAAAATTTGTTAACTTACCAAGCATTATGCATGAATGAGACGTACGAATTGTCGTCAATGAAGAATCAAGGTGGTTGCTGAAATAAAAGAATAGTTATGTAATATGTAATAATGAATATTACAAATAATTTTTAGGGATTCTTGTGCACCTTTATCAGGTATAAGAATTTGATTTTATTTTAAATAAATACCTTTATAAAATGCTTATTGTAATCATCACGCTGAATCGAGTCGCAAAATACGCGCCACTTTCTGCATTAAAATATTCTTAATAATTAGCATTCAAATATCAAATTGGAGTGCACAGATTTAGGGTTCCAATTTCTATCTCATACAATTTTGACTATTGAAGTTAAAAAATTTGCAACTTTTACATTCCGATTGACAGTATACGAAAAACGTCCCAATCAGCAATATCTTAGATTTGACGTCAATACTCATGGCCTTCGCGAACACTGCAAGTTCTAGTTTCACGAATAAGAACCACGACGCGGAACATAATGAAAAATTAGTTACGGATTTCTCTACCCAACGCGTGACCTTAGAAAAGGAAAATATTCTTCTTCGCAGTTGCGCGCACGCGACCTTAGAAGCCCGCGGACTCCTACGGCGGCAAGAGAAATATTCTCTCTCGCAATAGCACACTCTCAGCTCCAAAGAGTAAATATCGACGTAAAAGGTAGAAAATGAACAGTTTACTCTTTTATAAATAGTAAAATGTTATAATTACTCTTTGTAAAGTGCAAAACCGGAACTTTACTCTTTAGTAAAAAGTAAACTTCTAAGTTTCTACTTTATAAAAGTAGAAAACGTAACTCGACAATTTAAACAGAGTAAAAATTAAGGGTTGCTCTTCTGTAAAGAGTAAGATTGTAAATTTCTACTTTATAGAATCAGAAAAGGTAAGCTCGCAATTTTAAAAGAGTGAAAATCCAAGTTTACTTTTTTGTAAAGAGTAAACTTATACCTTTCTACTTTATAAAAGCAGAAAACGTAACCCCGCAATTCGAAAAGAGGAAACATCTAAATTTACTTTTTTGTAAAGAGTAAACTTCTATATTTCTACTTTATAAAAGAACACTCTAAATATGAATCAGTGAAATTTTGATTGATTTATCAGTACCTTTCACTGTGAAGTCAGTGAATATAACTGTCGAATCAGTGGTAGCTTACTGTGACTGATTCTTTCAGTAAGTATTACTGTGTATTCAGCGAGTGCTTGACTCCATTGACCAATTAGAAAACTCTACACATGTGCAGTGTGCAATCGATACCATATATAATGTAAGAATTCAAAATTTCCATTGTATATCTAAAATATTACAAAGCAAATATTGTATTACCGAGTAGTTGAAAATAATAACAGCACACCCGCAGCGTATTTAATTATTCTCACAACTTTATTATAACAAAAGAATATTTGCCAGCAATTCATTTACAAATACGTAATCATTTGGCACGAAACTAACGGTACAGTAGCTGTACGTATACGGTATTTCTAAAGCCCCGTACAGGCGCCGAACGCAGGAAAACCCCTGCGTCGACTCCGGCAGTCACTGACCGACCAACGACGAAGGGTACGTTTCGCCCTGTTCTTTATTATGGTCACCATTTCCTAATAAAGTATAAATACAGCAATATCACGTATATCTATATGTATAATATAGATTATATAGCTCGCTTGCTCGCCGCTCGAGTGCAAGCCGTAGATCAGTCGCGCTGACGTCAGGTGGCTGCCACTAAACTCCGTGTACAAACATAGCAGCACTTTAGCCAGCATATATAGAGGCCAGCGCGGCTGAAATAGACAAGATCATACTTCACAGGATCATTTCTGTAATATATATTCACAGAGTCTGTACCCAAAGTACTAATGAAACTGCGAGTGAAAATACACTGATTGAAGAATCAAAATGTACTAATAAAACAGTGAAAATGCACTGCGGAAACAGTGAAATTGCACTTATTTTATAATCAAAATCCACTGGTTAAGCAGCCAAAATACACTGATAAAGCAGTGAAATGCGCTTAGAAAACAGTGAAAATGTATTGACAAAACAGTGAAATTGCACTGGTTCGACAGACAAAATGCAGAAAATTTTCACTGATTCAGATTTAGAGAGTATAAAATATAACTCCATCATTAAAAAAGAGTAAAAATTGAACTTTACTATCTTGTGAAGAGTAAACTTCTACACTTTTATTTTATAAAAGTAGAAAACGTGACCCCATTATTTGAAAAAAATAAAAATCGAACTTTACTCTTTTGTAACGAATAAACTTCTACATTTCTACTTTATGAAA
Organism: Gastracanthus pulcherrimus; assembly: GCA_949152435.1. Classification (NCBI taxonomy): domain Eukaryota; kingdom Metazoa; phylum Arthropoda; class Insecta; order Hymenoptera; family Pteromalidae; genus Gastracanthus; species Gastracanthus pulcherrimus. The sequence continues at coordinate 113,701,033 of OX424575.1, read as the reverse complement.
GTAGAAAACGTTACTCCGCAATTTGAGAAGATTAAAACAGAACTTTTCTCTTTAAACACGATTGCATTTGCTTTCTCCGTATTATATTCGTACACGTGTGAGCGCGTATGTGCATGACAGCATGTGTACATGCGTGTGGGAGTATGTATAACATACTTGTGCGTGCGTGTGTCTGCGCGTACGTGTGCGTTTGTGCATGATTGTATGTGTGTATGTGTTTGTTGTTTATGTTTGCTTGTGCGTGCGTGCGTGCATTCAGGCGTGTACATGCGTGTGTATGTGTATAGTAAACGTATGCGTACGTGTATACGCGCGCGTGAGGGTACGTGTGTGTGCACGTGCATGTGTTTATTCGTCTTCGTGTGTATGTCTGAGCATATGTATGTATTCGATCTAATGAGTGTATATATTAAGTGCTTGCATATGTCCGTGGGCGTGCTTGTATGTTTTTGTGCATGCGTGCGTGTGTGTGTACATGCATGCATGCTCGTGCATATATGCGTGTACGTACTGTATAGTACGTGTGTGTATAGTATGACTATGCGAGCAAACACGCGCGTGGAGTTGTGTGTATGCACGTACGTGTTCGTTCGTGTGTCCGGGCATGTGTACTTGTGCGTGCTCATGAGTTTGTGTATGTATAAAGTACTTGTGCGTTCGCGTTTGTCCGTGCATGCGTGATGAAGGCGTGTTCGTGCATTCATGCGTGCACATATGTGTGTGCTTGTGTATAATGTGAGTATATGTGCATTAGTGCGTTCGCGTGTATAAGCCCGCTGGTGTGTGTGTGTGTGTGTGCGACAATTACAGTGTTTAGTGGGTACATCTTTTTTTATTACTGGTGCAAATCTTTGTATGTTGGCCGGTAATTATTTAATGATTTATTCACCCGCGGAATTCGTCTTTTTATATAACGTACTCGGGATTTTTTAAATTATTTTGTATGCATAATCGTTAGTAGAAAGTACACACACTATATAATATTGCTCTCCTATATTGAAGCATACGTAGGGAAACAGCGCGTTATTTAAGTACTGCGCAGCTCTGTTATATGCGTAACAGCTCATTTTAGGTAGTAAATATCGAATCGAATTGGTTTTGTATTTTTCTCTCGTCTATTTACTCCAGTATTTGCGATTCGGAAAGAAGTCTGTCGTACAAGCAAAGTAAGTTCGAAAATCGATCCAAATAATTACGCTCGTATTCATTAAATACATCACGAAATAGCAATAAATTTTAGGAAAACAATTACTGCATTTTAAGCAAACCTAAACTGGTTAGTATTCGTTTTCTTTTGACTTGTTTGTTTGTTTGCTCTTCGAGTATAGTTATTATATAAAGTCACGAAAATAGTCGGTATCTTTTGATTATACTAACTGTTTCATTTATTTTTGTTAATTTTACACGAGAGAAAATTTAATTTATGTCAAACGTACTAATTGATTTATGCTTCTCTAAAGTATTTTTGTTTACGAAATTACAAAATTGAAAAATTGTTTTATATCGATTATAAAAAGAATCAGCAACAACATTTTGATTATTACTCATTGACATTAATAAAAATAATTAATTTATCTTGATTACACGAAATATTTTTCTTCTCCTTTGTGAATTGTATCAGATATATTTTTCCATAAATAAGATTTTAATTGTTAAGTTTAGGTAAAATTTGTGCTTTTAATAAACACACCACATGGCTAAATCAAAATAAGCTTTTGCTAATTGTTTGCATTATTTTGGATAAATACCGTTCACCGTTCGCTTTCTTTCTTTTATTACTGACGAATTAAGTTCATAGATATTTCGTACAACAGAAGCGACTTGTACTGTATCGTACATATTAAACATTGTAAATATTTAAAATAAGCGAATCGTCAGCATCAAGCAGCTTAGACAGGATCCGGTACAGCTATTTGAATACGTCTTGCACATACATGAGGATGCAGTATCGTGCGCGCTGAGAAATCTTGAATTGTAAGACGAAGGAACAGCGTGCGAAACATCGGGAAGATTATACAGATACGTAGTAGGTCGAAACTTGGCCGATAATTTCGCGCATAATCCCCACATTAACAAATGTAATGACTTAAAACGACATAGGGTAAATTTGAGGTCAATGTTTTTATATAGCTTCTTGGTCGAATTTAAAAAGCACACGACAATCAAGGTGAATGAAACTTCGAGCGAATTAAACGGCAATGAAGTTAGTATCCAGCAATCCTTATTAGGCAATATGTACGCGGATCAAAGCGAAGTCAATACGTTCTTTACACAACGCGAAGGCAATATTGCAATCCGCTCGGTTTTATTTCGGCCGAGTGCAAATCAAGCGTCAGTAAATTCAACGTCATCGATAAAGACTCACAATCTGAACGTGTAGATGAGCAAACTTTACTTTACTTTACCCTTCGGAAGATATTTGCATATGCAGCACACAGACTGCATGCGACCAGATTTCGTCCACTTAATTGAAAGTGAAGATGCCTGGGAAGGGAGGATCCTCCGATGGCAAAACTTGCACCGGAAAGTATCGGTCCGCCGGAAACCAGTTTTTTCACTGCGAAAAACGGCCCGGAAAATAGGGATAAAGAAGCTGATAAAGAGACAAACATATGCCTGCCTAGTAAGTCACAGATACAGGTCGACTTACAAAATTCGCAAATCGCATTAACTACGCAGAGCGCACCACATATTGTCACAAACATATCGTCAGGGCAAGAAAATATTGATATACGGCGTGACGCACCAATTATCAAAAGAGATTGCAATGCCAATAATTTGAAGCCGTCCGTAAACGGTCCAGAAACTTCATCAGTCAAAAATCTGCACGACTGTTTACAAACCGAAAGGACGTCAGATTCTCACGTTTCGACTCAAGACGCCCTTTCTGAATTTTCGATTCATGTCGATGAACTCATTCGTTCCGCTGAGAAAGCGGAGCAAACTTTACAGCGACGCCACTCCTAGCTTGCAGAATGTAAGTCCTAGTGTCATTAGGCAGAGGTCACCTTGTGGAATTAGCGAATAGGCGAACACCAAGCCGATATGAGAATGCTGCTTGAGAAAATTGAGGCACTCGAAAGAGAAGTCGAGTATTTAATTCAATCGAGAAATTATAAAATCCCATTGAGATGTAAGTCCCGGGATGACTGCGGCGATAACACGAAGGCCAAGTCGGCCGCCAATAGTCGTCCAAATTTTCATCGTGTGAATATAAAGCTCGGTGTGGGTAGTCCCAATGTACCCCAGTAAATAACTGCGCATGGGATTACTGTGCCAGCAGCCCAGAGGCGGGCAGTGATAACGAGCGGCGTGGCTGTAAAAAGCGACGTAATGGGGATCTAGGAGTTCGTCGTGAGCACATAAGCCGCGTAGCCTCAAATATATCGCCCCAGGTAAGGCCGAATCGCAATTTGAGGTCAAGTCAAACTAACCACGCCTCAAATAATTGCGTGGTGCATAAGAAGCTCAACAGTAAGCTCCCGCGCATCAAGAGCAAAAATGTTCTTGCGGCCAGCCAATTTAGTTTGCGGACGCGTAAGCAGGGCATTAGCGCAGGTAGTTCGCCATGCGGCGACTCCAAAAGCGCTGTTATTTTCTCCGGCAGATGCCGGAACTGTGACGTCACCGGACACCGCGCTAGCGTTTGTTCGAAGCCGCGTACCCCCAAATACTACGCATGTAAGTTTGAGGGTTACAAGCGGACGAATTTTCCTAAATGTCTGCAGCATTATAGGACATTCAATAGGTCGACGTCTAGCTGTGAGGCCTTGGGTTCTGATTTTAAGAATACGGAGTTTACGCAGCTCGGAAGGTCGCAGCCGTATAAGGACTCTCACCCGTATATACACCCAACCTAGAAGCAATGCCACGCAAGTGGGCTACCAAGGGTCGGTCCAGAAAGCAACCCATTCCCAACAATGGTTAGGAAACGGACAAATTACGTTCGAAACAATTTCCGACAACCTTGTGAATCCGATCCCAGCAGACGTGCAAAGTTTTATCTCAGCAGCTGTAAAAAGCGAAATAGATGATAATTGCATCTTGAGGACGAACGTTACGCGTGTTCGCGTATAACGATGCATTACTACATGCGATTTTCTTTGTAATTTAGGCGAAATCGCATGCTAAGTCTATTATATTTTCTTTTGAAAAGGACTATTGATCCAACCGCAACCATACCGTAGAGGACGTAGTTATAATGCTCCATTTCGAGTGATCATTTCTGCATGGACATAATTTTACGTGCTACCAGGCCAATCCGAGCGACAAATAGCCTGTCGACAATCCAACGTCTGACCTATGCTGGTCTACGACCGAAGACACCGGCAGGATAAACGGAGAGCGCACATTGCACCTCTACGCGCTAAGTCTTACTAACAGTGAGGACGTGTACTCTGGGGCAGCTAATGTGGCAGAGACTCCGCCGCCACTCTTAAAAGCCGAGGAAGATGAAATGTCGCCCGATAAAGAGTCAAAACGAAATGTTCCAAAGTTGCTGGCTGAGCGTACAAAGCTCAAAAGCGGGCGAACGAGCTCAAAAGCGCATACGCACATAGCCTATAAGATGATATCCACTTCTCTAAAGAATTCGCCGAGCAAATCAGACCACCGAGCTCCAGGCAATAGTCGCCGAAGGAAATAACACTAGCACCGTCCGAAGAATGAAGAGCCTCCTCACAGCGATTGACGATAATTCTTGTTTCTTCCTGCCTTCGATTTATTTTTTTTATTTGTCACTAACTTCACATGCGTCGAATATGGATTTTTTTTCTACAATTGTAATCGACATGCACATTATGACTTTCATTAGGGTATTCTTTTGTTACCGTACGTAATTATGTACTGACCAATCAGGTCACCTATCATCGACCGAACTAAAGAGAGTAGGAGGTAGTATATAATTTAATTTTTATAGTTCCTTATTTACTTTTGCAACCTTTACAACATTATTCTTCTTTTGTATATACATATATATATATACGATTTTTTTATACAGTTTTCTTATTAATATGATTCTATGATCAACTATTTTAATTTTTCATCAAACATTATTCTTTTCATATATAATTTTGTATTTTTTTTCTCATAACTCTCCCGTATAGCCTAAGATTATGGAGAGCTGGACCGCCTAGTAGGCTACCTAGCGTCTGGGGGAGGGGAGTTGTGACGATTTTATTGCTCATGCAATTATTATCGTATTCACTTCTAAAACGTCAGAACGCCTCTCCGGGCGAAAGCCGCACATTTTACACGTATGTCCATGTATTCTGTATTATAGCAAGCATTGGGGACAGAGAGCAGTCGATGCGAAGCGCACATGTTGTGCGCTCGGAAAGCAGCAGAGAGAAAGAGAGAGAGATAGATAATAGATAGATACTATTTATTCATCATTGATGAAACTTACAATTGCATGTACATATATAGTTAAAATAATTAAAATATTAGTCAGTTTATACATTTGTTATCTCACATTTAGCATTCATTATTGCGTTTCTTATATAAAACATAACATTATTCGCTGTAACAGTTCGTCAATTTATAAAATCTAAATATAATGAACTAGTCATAGTCAAATGGTACATCACAGAGAGAGAGAGAGAGAGAGAGAAAGAGAGAGGGAGAGGGAGCGAGTTAGCAGGCCGAACCGCGACGCGTGATATTGGGCTTCGTCAAGGTCGGTCTGAGATACGCGCGAGTAGTTCCGCTTCGCTTCTCGCACTGACGGCACGTCCTGCGCTAAGACGCCCAACCTAGCCGCACGGACAATACACGCGACGGCGAATATGCGAGCGAGCCTATGATTACGGCCGAGAAAGCGACCATGGCTAGCGATACCCCAGGACCGACGTCGAGCGAACAGTTACTAGTCCGGGGAAATTCATGTAAGTTTAGCTCTCCTTCTCTCTCCCACGCGTATGAGCGAGACAACCTCCTGCTCTCTTGCCCCGCTAGCTTGCACCGCGCGGTACCGCGAGTGCTGTGTTAATTGTATTTAATCGTCCTGTGAATAAATCGGTGTTAACGTTTGACTGAAACTTCCGGCGTTTCTTTATTTAAAGCTCTGCTCTCCGTTGGACTGCCGCCGCCACCGCGGGCGCACTGCAGCTAGCCGAGTCCTCATATCTCAAATAAAAGCATGGCCGACGCCGTGCGAGCTGATTAGCAAACGCGAGTGGAGTTTGGGCCTTGTACTTACGGACCGATTGTACGTACAGCGTTGCGCTGTACACGAGCTGCGCGGCGGCGGAAACTTATAACTAAAAGCTATCACAGTGTGCGTGTGTATATGCGTGTATCTGTGCGTGATTGTGTGTGCGTGTGTATGTGTGTGTATCTATGTGTATGTATACGCTTGCGTGTGTGTTTTTGGATGTGTGTGTGTGTGTGTGTGTGTGTGTGTGTGTGCGAAACTAAAGTAACTGCAGTATTACTAAATTAGTCAAAAGTAAGGAAATTCTTTGAATCTATAGGTATCTCTCGCATCGTATGTTAAAACCTGCATCTTTTTGGAAAGGCTACCAAACAAAGTCTGTATTCAAGTTCTCAGACAGTGATTGTGACTATCAGACTATTGCATCAAACGTCAGAATTTCCAAGAATTTCAAAATTCAATCGAGAACGCAGCAGTCAAAGTAATCATCATTTGTCGCGATAAACTTGTTTGCAAAACCTGTTGCTGAGAAAGATGAAAAAGATGTAGTATTCAGGTAAAGAGAAAAATTTATCACCTTCTTTTCAAAACGATCTATTGATTTTAAAAGTTTTAAGTACGTTGTGACGTGCTGCATCCTAGCACATGCTGTTTCCTACGCTTGGGAGCTGTACGTGCAACTATGACGATACACTCATAACGTTGCCTGCCGCGGTGGCGCCATCCTCGGCTTGCGATTCAGAGAATCGCAAATGCAACCGATGGAGGAGCAGAGCGATAACGTGCTTCCGATGGTCTGTGATCCTCTGCAGAGCGAGCTACCCACATTTCTCTCTCTCTCTCTCTCTCTCTCACTCTCTTTCTCTCTCTCTCGCTGTAGTCAATAAAAGGGAACAATAAACCCCAACACTGACGACTCTTTTCGCACCTCACACGTGCGCTCCTCATCGCCGTAACATTAGCATCCTCGTGGGGATTATATTTTTGGCTAAAGGGAATCTTAATACCCTAAACAAAATTTCTTTTTAGAATCGCTCAGCTTATCAGTATTTTCTTTTCTCGAAAATTCGATCGGCTCGTTATCTGCATTAATTGTGCTACGCAACAAGTGGTTAATTTAGTACAATGTCGTGCACGAGAACTCAAGAAGAAGACGACCACACCACCATCAACCAGAGACCCCTTTAAGTCATTAATATATGTACTAAACAGTATAGGTCCCAGGACGAACCCTGCGGCACTCCCAGACTGGTGGTCAGCCAATCTGAATCTCCATGATTAGTAATAACCTTCCGTCTTCAACCAATTATATATGACTTTAGCTATAGTAGAACAGCCCTGGAGAATTCCAAACGTAATAATTTTCGTAAAAGTCTGGAAGGTGAAATGGTGTCGAACGCCTTGCTGAAGTCGAATAATAGCAGCATCGTCAAAAGTTTTTTGTTGCCATTATGTCAGTCCGAATTTCCTCAGTTAGTTTTAGCAGTGCTGTTTGTGTACTGTGATGCTGTCGAAAATATGTCTGCATTGGGTCCAGGAGTCTTTTTGTTTGCAAAAATTCCGTAATCTGATCGTGGACTATCTTCTCCAGCACCTTGGAGAGAAAGTAGCGAATATTCGAGACTGAGGTTAGCACAGAAGTCTTTTTAAGTAGCACTAGGTGAGCTCCCCTCCAGGTAATCGGGAAAACGTCCGAGGAGAGACAGGAGTTGAAAATTTGCATGATGTAATTGCTAATAAGTGGAATAGCCTTAAGTATTACACTTAGGGAAATACCGTCCTCACCTATTGCTTGTGAAATGAGCAACAGCCAGGATTACATCTGATAGTCACCTCTTTCAATACGAAGCCATCATCACTGGCTGAGTCCAGAATGCTACCCAAATCTACATCAACCTCACTCTGGGAGACCAATACTCCCGCAAAGTGGAAGTTAAGCTCCTCCGGTGTAAAACCGTGAAGCTCTTCTCATGCCCTTGGCAGGAGCCCCAGACCTTTTAGTTCCTTCCAAATGTCTTTTTTCTGGTCAAGAGCATCGAAAATTCTACTTTGTATGTAAGCTTTCCGTTCACTTTTCAAGCATTTTTCTGCTTTACCGCGAGAGCTTGGTTTTGCCGTTGATCTTTTTATGTTTTATATAACAAACGGCACTCCGCCACTAAAGGCAAAAGCTACTGGAGATTTATCAAACTACACGCACAAAGCATCTCAATAAGTTTATGAAGCGATTTCTCCTGCTTTGAAGAGTTGAGCAGTGACGATCTTCTTACACGTTGCCTTGGTGGATTCACTCAATATACGAACGAAAGCTTTAACGCAACCGTGTGGTCTATGGCACATAAATCTTTCTCTAGCGGCAAACATGTACTCGATACAGCAGTATACATTCTAGGTATCTACAAGGATGGTCCGTCAAGTATCATGCGTCTGATGCAAAATTTGGGGATGAAAATAGGGACGAACTGCTACAACTTCTGCGTGGAAGCTGACGAGCGTTGCATCAAAGTTCCCGAGCAATCGCTCACCGATGCTGCAAAAATAGCTCAGTTAGACTTAAAATCAGTCAGGAAGGAGAAAGAAGAAGAGAGTATCAATTTAGATGGCCAAATGTACGGTGCAGGCATCGCAGATTAAAGGTAAAACGAAATCGTTTAAGATTTAAGTACTTGTAAAACTTTAAACGCGTTTTTCATAAAACTACTTTCTTCAAACTGGGCGGAAACGCTGCTCGAAAACCTCTCAATGGGTTGCTTTCAAATTTTTACTGTAGCTTCGCAATCGCATTATGTAAAGAAGTACATAGCCGTTTTTTGATTAAACTAAAATTCTTTTTTATAAACAATTTACTGCAAATTTTTACATAAAAAAATGAGTTTTTTTGTAAACTTATGCAATTATTTTAAAAATTGATTTAAAAAAAACCTATGTACTTCTAACATATACTGTGTTAGATTGTTAGTGCCAATAACAAATACTGTAAGAAAAAATTTTTTCTTTTGTCCTAGCTCTCATACTTTTGGAGTTACGATTTCGCCCGTGGAGATATAACAAAAAGACGTTTTTGGAAAATGGCTCCGACACCGCCATTTTGATTTGAAAATTTAATAAAAAAAAGTTTTATACTTCAATATGTGTTTAATTACACACTGACAAAAGAAACCTGATCCCTTTACCCATATCACTCGTGGCTCTAGAGTGGTGTTACCCTTTAAGAGAATTATGCACATACAGGATTATCCCACCACCAAAATTGTTTCTATCTAATCTTACTATTGAGTAACCTTCGATCTGAATGCGAATGTCCTTAACCTCAGGTGAAAGGTGCATCTCAGCAACCCCAAAGGGGTGGTAGGAGGGACCAGTCGAAAGGTGTTGGAGGAATGTCTCAATGTGACCTTGGAGAGAGGTTACATTGATAAAACCTGCTCTCAGTCCTCCACGGCGTCCCTCTCTCTCCTTATAGTGCAAAAGTCCCAGTATAGGTCCCAGAATGGAGGGGAGCCTGTATCTTAGTCTAAAAATTAAGATAATCATCAATTCATGCTAAAAATGATTAAAATCATAGTTAAAACTTTTTGGAAAATCCATTTTTTTTCGCGCACGATTTGTCAGAGAACCACCCATAATTAAGATAATCATCAATTCATGCTAAAAATGATTAAAATCATAGTTAAAACTTTTTGGAAAATCCATTGCCAAATGGATTTTCCAAAAAGTTTTAACTATGATTTTAATCATTTTTAGCATGAATTGATGATTATCTTAATTTTTAGACTAAGATACAGGCTCCCCTCCATTCTGGGACTTATACTGGGACTTTTGCACTATAAAAAGGTATCTCCATGAATTTTTTGGTGGTCGAGGCTTTGATCGAACTCTCAGAATCAGCATTTCAAGGTTTAATTGGCATATAAGATAGTTATAACATATATATATGACTTTGCAAGTATTTTTAATGCAAACTACAGAAAATTTTACAAAAAAAAATATGTATACGTTTTTTGTGAAAAATGCTTCCCTGAGGAGTTATAAATTAATTTGTATGGCCAAAAAATGCAAAAAATGCTTAGATGGTCAAGTTTGGCCCTCTGTAACTTGGAAAATAATGATGAAAAAAATCTGAAAAACTTCAGGGATACTCATACATACTATAGGAACATAAAAAAAATATTTTTGGAAAATCCATTTTTTTTCGCGCACGATTTGTCAGAGAACCACCCATATATATATAAATATATATGAATATATTGATGTATTTTCACAATCTATCTTGGTATACTTTTTTTATTAGATATAATATTAACTCTGAGCTTTATCCCGATATTCTTTAAAATAGGCTTAATGCAAATCATTTTGCACATTTTTTTGAATATCAGATATTTCAATCTTTTTAAACTTTTCAATTATATTAAATTATTTAAAAGCTCTAGCCAGTTTACAATGCTAAAAATGCCTTAAGCGACTTTTTCGGCACAGTATCTTAATTTTTACACAGAACTATTTTTATTATTTATTTTATGTGGTATATCTCTCTATATTAATAAAATTATTTCGCCGCCGCCGGCGTGTAAGAAGTGCAATTACTTGCGTTTCAGTACAGCGGTACTGTTACTTGTATACGCTCGCAAAGGGTGTAACGGCACCCTTCGAATATCTCATTCTCTCGCGCGTGATTTCAGAGGCCGGACGCCTCTTTGTATGTATTTGATTGTCTGTGATAATATACATGTTTCACTGTATATGTAAGTTATAATTTGCCAGCGCAGGAGTCTTACGTTGTCTAAAGCAGGTAAGCACCTGCATTTAACAGGTAGGACGGACTTTTGTCTCAAGCACAGGAGAAGTGCATCTGAGGCGATCGTGCGGGCCGCTGGTAGTAAGGCCACGGCCGTATAAACAGTGCAAATGTTCGCTAGATTCGGGCGAGTATTATTATTCATAAATATTCGGCATCGCATAAATAATTATCCTGTTATATAGTTCTAACCTCAAGAAATAGAAAACCTATTTTTTCTTGATTTTCACCGGTTTTAACAGGTTTTTGACATTCTACATTAAAGTTTTTATTTTTTTTCAACGAAAATATTACGGAATACATTATTCACTATTCAGGAAACCAAAATCCATAAAATAGAAATTTATAACCTCAAAGCAACCTTTCTTTGAGCTAATTTTACTCATAAATAAGGTTGAGTTCGGAGTTTTGGAGGTTAGTAACACTATTCTGTGTATAAATCCATCTACTTACGCGTAAGCATATATTTCTAGGTTATTATAGATCAACAAAAGCGAAAGTAGGAATTTTTGACTAAAAAAATACCTAAACTCTCCAGCGGGGCTGCCTTTTCAAGTCCCACTGGACTTAATGACCGTGTTCACCGATTAACGGAAGCGGACTGATATGCTCGAAGAACAAGTTGCCGAGCTGACACGACTAGTTAGGCAGTCAACCCTACCAGGCCACGCAGCGGCTACAATCGCGTCCAGTACGAGTATAGACAGTGCACAAAACCGCATTTCTGGAAATACACAGAGACCAGCGGATTTAGGACGTAATTCAGCAAATGCCGCTGCATACCAGCGCTTGGGTAGGAGAGGGGGGGGGTGAGGGCAGAGAGACCCTCCACGTCTCCCTAGCAACAGTGTATATGTTGGCTCGATCGGAAGCGCAGACAGAGCGTCGGCAAGTAATTATATGCGCGATGTAGACAGTATTGTACGAAAGTGGAGCCTGCAATACAGCGGCGAGCGTACTCAGAGCATCGATAACTTTATCATGAGAGTTGAAGAATGCCGTGCGCTCGAAGACTTGTCATATGCCGAGTTACTCTCAGCATTGCTTGAGCTGCTAAAACTAACAAAGAGCAGTGGGTAACTTGGCAAAAATTCTGCTAGGATTCACGCTTCTGGTATAGCAGAGGCAGAGGCCATCAGCAAGAGTTGATTGCTCGCAATGAGAATTCGAACATGTTCGAAATTTTATCACTGAGCTCGTGAGTCTTATGCGCAAGCAAGACCAAGTCCCCAATATAAATCAGCAGTAGAATTTCATACACCATAAGATGCTCCCGACACTAAAAGTCGCGGTACGCTGAGCCGATGTAAACTATGTTCAAGAGTTACTAGAGTTGGCCATATACTTGGAATCGGGGCAACGCTGGATGAAATCTTGGCGGCCATCACCCCCTCCAGAAACTACCCTGCTGCCCGAGCTGGCGTATCATGCTTCACAAGCGACACGGAGAATAAGGACAACGATATCGGCTGTGGAAACACAAGCTGAAACCGTCGACCCCCTCGAGATTGCTCCAGTTGTCGGCTGAATAGTTGACAAAAAACTAGCGGCTTATCAAACACTGCAGGCGGCTATAAACCCTAAAGCTGCAGTGTCCCCGGGAGGAGCGAAACCTCAGAAACAATAGAGGTTAACGAAAAATATGGCTGCAGAAAAGCCTCAGCCAAGCAAGCAGCATACAACTTCGAGGTGGGGGATGCGCTGCTTTGTATATGGAGATCCTACACCCGAGCTTGACAGTGCCAAAAGAAAATCTTGCAGTACCCCGCACAGTGACGCAGACACGGAGAGACAAGAGAGCCGCAACGGGCTATCGTCAACGCATCATCGCGAATGGCTAAGTCGCTATAGCAGAACCGGCGGAGATGATTTGAATGCCGACCTGCTCGGAAGGGTGCGAACAGCTGATCGTGAGCAGCGAGAGAGAGAGAGAGGTCACCCACATCGCGGCGATACCGCCATTCGATACACAATTCAAGTGTAAAACAGGAGAAGACTCAACAGCGACTAGCACAAAAGCGCGCGTAGGCACGATCGGATTGTAGATCATCAGCACGCTCGGTTTGCAAATATGAACCTGAGTATAATAATATTCACAACTTTACTGTGCATAATGATTTCGTCATCAAACTTAGTACACATACTTGATTTTGATAGAAGAGTATAGTGAACCACGAGTGGAAGCTGCAGAATTTTTCTTTATAGGATCGGAATCAAAGCACAGTAGAATATTACTCGTAACATTACTCTGCGAGATGATTTCGTCTTCAAACTTCATAGACATTCCTTATTGTAACGGAGGACACTAGTAAACACACAGAATTTGTCTTTATCATGATTTTGACATAAAACTTCATAGACATATCTTTTTATAATGGGAGAATATAGTAATCCATGTGCTTAAAGGGTCTACCCACTTTAGAATTTTTAAAACATCGATTTTTTTTATTGCATTTTTCGAAAGTACATATATCTGAAAATATTATACAAAAATTTCAGAATGATCGGAGCAGTGTAAGTGTACTTTTAGGCGTTGTTTGCTTAGCTACCTGAGCGCGTTAATCCGCACCGCTCGGTGATGCCTTTGTATGATCCATTTCTTCCATTTCTCCTCTTCTTCGAATGGAACCGTTACACACGACGTTCTCTCTTCATTAGTCGAGTCTAAAATTTTGAACCATCAACATCTTTGTGCTCGTGATTTCCAAAATGGACAAGAAAACTAAGCAACAAAGTTCCTCATGGAGACGTCTAGGTTCGAACCCTAAGAAGCGAAAGTTTCATGGAGTGTATCCACATGCCCATGAAGCAAATACAAGCTATGTTAGTACATCTGCAGAGAAGCTGAAAAAGTCGAAAGATACGAGTTTCGACGATCATATAGATCAAACTTCAGGGCACAATATTATTAACTTCTTCCTGGTTTTTTCTACGTTGCAAGAGTTATTGAAATGTAAAGTCTGCAATAAGGGTGTGTCATTCAGCAAATATGAACAGCGAGGATTCGGGTTTAAACTTTGTGTTACGTGTGACTGTGGAGAATAGTTCATAAATTCGTGTCCACTAATTGCGACTGATTATGAGATCAATCGTCGTATAGTATATGTAATGCGATTGATTGGTATTGGATTGAGTGGTATCAACATGTTCTGCAGACTTATGGAACTCAGTAATAGAATAAACTCCTCTGTTTACTATAAAATAATTAATTCGATCTCAATGTAAGAGAAGAGAAGCTCTTGAGTGCTGAGCACGGAGAACCTGAAGATGTTTTAACCGTTTCAGGTGACGGTTCATGGCAAAAAAGAGGATTTTCTTCTCTTATTGGCATTATATCTTTAATTTATAAACACAGCAAAAAGATTGCGAACGTCGGTATCAAATCAAGTTACTGCAAAGGGTGTGACAAGAGAAAAGGAACAGAGAACACAGTTGAATATGCAGCGTGATACGAAGAACACAAGAAAAACTGCAGCGCTAACCACTCAGGTAGTTCAGGGAAAGTGGAAGTTGACGGTGTATGTGAAATGTTTTGGCAATCTGTCGAGAAATTTGGTGTGCGATACGATTATTACATCGGAGACGGTGACTCGAAAACTTTCAAGATGCTGCTCGATACATCACCGTATGGTGAAGAGCTTCTTGTTAAAAAGTTAGAATGCGTCTTACACGTTGCAAAAAGAATTTTCAAGCGTGCCAGTGAAGCTACAAAAATTCTTACACAGGCAAGAAAAGCTGCAAAGAAGGAAGAGAATTTTGAAATTTTGCGCTTCCGAGAGAAAGAAGAGTGATGAGTGCGATGACGGGCATGACTTATTAGGCAGTAATCTCGCCTCATTCCATATTGACTGATGTAATTTATTGGTCACTTATACTGGATTATTCGTAATGCGGTGAAGGGTATTCACGTGGCTGACTTGATGCATCATGCGTGCACGGTCACAAGTCGTTCAAGCCGCATGCATCAGCTCCCACCGCTCTCATCTAGCCCTTGGCCTCGCCGATGGTCTCGCTTTACTTTCATGTATTTCTCATTTGAAATTGTTGCACTTTAGAGAAAATAATGTAACAATATTTTTTTTCTCAAAATTCTGTATAGAATATGCCGCTACTTTTTAGAAAACCTAATAACATTATTTAGGAATAGCTAGGAAAGTGTACATTTACATTAATACTTAAGTGCGGTTGCGTAGTAACCAAATTGGTCAAACCAGCCCTGTTTGAATAATTGTCCATTTACTATGAAAAGTTATGCTTCTTACAAAAAGATAAAATAATGAAAATAATCAAAATAATGCATTATGATTATATGACAAAAATTAACTACCGGAGATTTACATTAAAATTTTATTTATCAATTTAATAATATTTCTAGAACTTTCTTTAAATATCCAAAACATACTGCAATGCAGTCTAATAAAAAAGTAAATAATGAAGACACTTTTTTGAAATAACTGTACTCAAGATTCAATATGCAAACAAGTAAATGTAGTGTCAAATACACAAAGTATCGTACATTATTTTGTATTCTCTGTTGTATTATATTGTATAAATAAGCTACTTATCTAATAGTCGATAAGACCATGCTGATCCTTTAAATTTTTATATTGTAAAAATAAGGTACTAAATAAAGATTTCCACTGTAAACAATAACACATGTAATGATCTTTGCTATATATATACTCAGGAAGTATAGAGTATATTCATATCTCATACAAACTAGACAGATACGCGGCAAAAGAATGGTGGAAAAAAAGAGAGGTGTGCTACTAAGGAGCCTTCCAAACTTCCGCCATTTACAGTTCATTGAAAATATATAAATACATGTACTGTAAGTGGCGGACGCTCGGAAGGCCTTTAGCAAGCACACCTCTCTTTTTTCCACCATGATAGATACTGCAGTGCAATTCCTCTCATGGTTGTCATGGTTCCTCTCACTCTCACAGAAGGTGTTGGCGCGTATCTATCTAGTCCGGGTGAGACATGACTATGCTCTATACTTCTTGAGTATTTATATATATGGCAAAGACCATTATATATGTTATTGTTTACAATGGAAATCTTTATTTAGTGCTTAGTACAGAATAGAAATTTAAAGGATCTGCACGGTTTTATCGACTATTAGATAAGTAGCTTATATATAATATATAATACAAAAGAAAAAAAATAATGATGTGCGATACTTTGTTGTTTGATTTGTTCTACGTTCTCCTATGGTCGTACAAAGCTGTTTGATACTACATTGGTAAGTTTAATTTATTGCATCGTTTTCATTCGTACTTATTTAATAGATTATCGCTTGAACTTTTACTGTTGAATACCATTCATGCTGCTTCGATTAGCAAAATCTATTTTGTATGAAAAAGTGTATTTGTATTTAAAACTTATAATATTTGTATATCCCTTTTTTTCATAAATATTATGTAATAGCTTGTACAAACTACGGGTGAACTTATATAATTTTTACATATTTACTATCCTGATAATATTTATGAGCTCAATTATTTATGTGGATTTGAAGGTCAGCAGTCATTCCTGTACAGCAGAAACTTATTAATTGCATATTAATAATAATTGAAAGCATCAGTAATCTTGGGAGTCATGAAAGAACGCCACGTTAATCACTAAATATTACTTAAATCTGGTTAATAGTAACTCAACCTTTCAGCGATAACTGTCTACTTAAGATTTTTTTTCTTGTTTGTATATTGAATCTTGAGTACAGTTATTTAAAAAAAATGTCTTCATTATTTACTTTTTTATTAGACTGAATCCAAATACATATCATGCGAATCGGAATTACCGTGTTTAAGTGAAATGCTATGAAACTGTTTTTTAGTGTATTTAGTGTAACCCTGCATTACAGTATGTATTGGTTGTTTAAAGAAAGTTCTAGAAATATTATTAAATTTTGTGATATCATAATAATGCATTATTTTGATGATTTTTATTATTTTATCTTTCTGTAAGAGGCATAACTTGTCATAGTAATTTGAACCATTAATAAAACAGTGCTCATTTTATAGGTATCGATTCAAGGAACAATTTGAAACCTGATTTGGCCAATTTGCATACGACGCAACTGCACTTAAGTGTTAATGTAGATGTACACTTTTCTAGTTAATCCTAAATAATGTTATTAGGTTCTTTAAATAATAGTTACATATTCTCTACAACATTTTCGAAATAAAAAACATTGTTACATTTTTATCTCTAAAGTGCAATAATTTCAAATGATAAATACTGTTATGTATGTTCGGTAGTGGATTCAGTTCATCTCAAGGCAGAAATCAGGAGAAATATGCGTAAAGGTGGGGAAATGATCGACGGCAGAGTGAAATGATCGGGTAGGTTTATTAACCAATATATTAACAGAGATTGGTTCGAAAGAGAGATCGCGTGTGTAAGTAACGTGTATACTCAGAGAATGTTCGCGTCTCGATTAGTGGTAGTCCTCCTCGAGCGGAGAATCGCTCCCGAGTGGGCGTCGGGTCCCCCTTTTATAATGTATGCGCAGGCTGCCCTCTCTCTCTCCCGACCGGTAGGCCGTTGGTCCAGGCAATGTTCTGTAGGTTTGGTAGGCTGAGGTCCACGGATGGTGGTGGTATGAAATATGGCGTAGGTTGCATCATGCCCATTATCTCAGGTTGATTCCGTTCTTCTACTTGTGATGCTCTTTTATAAGTTTGCTCTGCTGAATTCTAGTTATCTGAAAACATTTTCTTACACGTTAGTAGCAGGGCCCTCCTAATGTCTGGAACTTTCAAAATTACCAATATAATAATTATAACAGCGAAAATGATGCCTCCTTAGTAAATCAGTGAAGTTTGCAAGAAAGAAAATCTTTGCGAGATGGATTTATATTCTCCGAATCTTCTAGCTTTATCTATGATTTCGTGAAAATCATGTCCTAACTTAAGGGGTTAAACCACTGTAGAACTTTTAAAAAATCGATAAAAAAATTTCTGTTTAAAAGGTGTTTTAAAGTCTTAAAAAAGATATACCAAAAGATGCAGGGCGGAAAAAGTGTCGAAATGTCCAAATTTTCAATTCTGCCGCAACGTTTCTCAGGCAGTTTCAACGTTTCCGCTTTTCTAGAAACCACATTTATTGAACCGGCCGGAAACATAACTCGAAACATCTGCACCCATCGATCTGAAATTTTAAAATATATTCATAATTGCTTTCTCCAGCGACGTACGTAGGATTTTTTTTTATTATGCATAGTTTTTTTTATAAACAATTTTGTGACGATTTTTTGAATGAAATTTTAAACTATTTTTCTCAAAAGTGCACTATGTCGCTAATCAATATATCGAAAAAATCCTACGTATGCCTCTTGCTGTTGTATATAATTGAAAAAACTTTGTTTTTTTGTTCCAGGTCAAAAATTGCGGGAGTTAGGCTTCCGGCCGTGGATCCCTTATAAGAAAGGCACCGAGGGAGAAATGCTGCGCAGCTGCCATTTTGTCATGAATGAACTTGAAAAAGATATTTTCTATACTTCATTACTAGTATTATAAATCCCATTTTACAGAATTTCGATTGATATCTTCATCGAATATTGCGCCAAAAATTTCTCAAAATATGCCTATATTTTTCGTGCTATACAGTGGTTTAACCCCTTAAGAAAACCCGTGGACGAGCCTTCTTGCGAATTAAGAGTTTTTAAGGCTTCTTCCTTTTCTAAAGTGTCTTCAACATAAGACGCGTAAGCTAAACTTGAGTTATTTACTATGGACATTACATCTAAGGTTGTATCATTAAATGGTACATCATTGTATCTAATTGTTAACTAAGGTTTGGAAAGACAATGTGTGTAACTAAGCTATTCATGAATAATTTAAGTTGATAAATTATGATTATTAAGTTCAATGGTCTTATGTTACAGCGCACTAAAGAGATTTTAATTATTTATTATACTTTTCAAGAAATAGAATTATTAACTAAGCTTGTTATAAATAAATAAATTTGATAAATGATGGTTGTTAAGTTCTATAGTCCTGTATTGCAAAGCAGTAATTCGATTTGAAATATTTGTTATAGGTTCCAAGAAATAAAATTGTTAACTAAGTTTGTTATAAATAAATTAAGTTGGAAATTTATGGTTTTTAAGTTTGAAGACCCTAGGCTACAAAGCAGTAACGATATTCTAATTTTTTATTATAGTTTCCGAAAAATCAAATAATTAATTAAGTTTTGCATAAACAATATATGTTGCTATTATAATAGTTGTTAACTTTAATAGTCCTGTATTGCAGATAAGTAAACAGGTTTCGAAAATTAATCATAGAATTTGAAAAATCAATCGTTAATTACGATGTGCGTCAATATTCTAAATTGTTAATGTGATAATTATTAACTTTATCAGTCCTATATAGCAGTCGTGTGAGAAGGTTTCACAAATTTGTCATGGAATTTAAGACATGAATTAGTTAATTAAGATTTACATAAATAATGCATATTGTTATTATGGCAGCTATTAACTTTTAACAGCCCTATATTGCACGGAAATAGTTATAAAAATTTGCCGAAAGATTTTGCCGCCGAGCAGTAGCTTGGTAATGGTATATTTTCCAGGGTTCTTTCGGGGTTCTTTTCGTGCTCTGTTTTTTTTGTTGCCTTTGCTGAAGTATTCCAAATGGGGAATTTTTATACGTCAAAAATAAATATTCCTAATGTTGGACAGTTTAATTAGTATTTTGCAATAATAATAGGTTGATTTTCCAACATTTTTCGATTTCAGGTGAAAAATACGTATATACAGAAATATTCTGTAATTTTGCGCTTGCCTCACTTATTCGTGTATACGTACGTGTACTGTAACAACTTCAGGAACATAAGGTAAACCGTAAGGTGGTCATGAACCATTTTATTTAGCAATATCCGGTAGGCTTTTTGATGTTATATTTAAATTTATTTTAAAGTTATGGCTATTAAAGTTTAAAACTTTGTAAAACATATTTGTATACATTTATTCTTTAATGTTTGATTAAAAAAAATATTTCTGAATCGAGTGCACTATGTACGAGTGGGTTTTAGTGCAAAAATAAGTTTCTATTTTTATGTTACGCTCTTCTTTGGTTGATTGCCGACCTCGTGGAAGCCTGGGCCTGTTTGTGTCAATCATGAGTCTTGGTGTCGATCATGAGTCTTGGTGTCGATCATGAGTCTTGGTGTCGATCATGAGTCTTGGTGTCGATCGTGAGTCTTGTCATGGCACTGGGTTTTCACGCGGACCTGTAAATTACCCTTCTGGTACCTTCCGTGACCAGCGATGCCCATCGTGTGGTGGTCGCGATGACCGCTTACGATCGTCGTATAGGCGTGCTCTCTGCGAAATGCGGCGATGAGAGTATCCGGACGTATTTGTTCGCCCTGATAATTTCTTCTCACCGTGGCAGTAAATAAATTTCCGCCCTGCACTCTCTTTTTTTTTAAACGATGCCTTACGCTGAGAGGCCTTGAACTGCTAGATAAGGGTATGGCCCACAGCGTGGGAGACTCGCCTTTTCCGTTGTGCCGCCGGTTCGTACTTCCAGGTGTGGCAAATCTGGGAGCGCCCGATTCGCTACAACTGATGCAAAATTTCCTCCGACCGAGTACGCCGGATAAGCTGCGTCAGGTTAGATTTTTAATGCAAACGGGAGCATCCATTCGGCTGCAATATTGAGATTTTTCGGGAATCCCAGAAGTGCCCGAATCGCTGCGACTGGTAGAAGATTCTTCTTTAAGGGAAAGATCAAATGTGCTGCGTCTTGTTAGTATGTTGCCAATACGGAGGGACGCCGTGGACAATATGGCCAGTCAGGACGTCAGTGCATCAGGTGGATCCGAGACCACAAGGTCGAGATTTGGAGCTGTCGGTTTTGCCTTCTTCGAAAGTGTGGGTGAGGCGACAACCGAAGCAGTGCGTTTGCGACTACTATTATGTAACAGAGTGTGGTGTAAAGCTTGGCACAACTGGCAGACAACTTGGAGAGGCATGCTGGTGCTGAATGAGCTGACCGAATGCAGTTGAAGCATAGACGCGCTTGCAGCACATTATCTCGTCTCGGATCTGGTGACATGCCCAGGAAGCGCTCACAGTGCCCGATGTAGTGGACCCCCGAACAGATGGAAAACGAAGTAGCCACTGCCCTGGTGGTGAAGCTGCAGAAGTTGCGGCTGGAGGATGGGTCGCTGCTGTGACCGCCGAGGGATATCCCTGAAGCGAAGCGTGAATACCGTGAGCTCTCCACCGAGCTCATAATGTGACACCTTCACTGGAGAAACTCGGCTAACGTGGAGAGCATGGTCAGGGTATCTTCGGTCTGAGTGGACTTGGCTGCAGGACGTGTGACATCGAATGCACTAGGGCTCATCTTCTCTAAGTTATTCTCCCAGGTACGGCGTATCAAGGGGTCCATGCATGAAGCGGCGATGGAAATAAACCAGTCGCCCCACTGATCGACTGGGCGGTTGAGGGCCTACAGCTAATCACAGTTTAAGCTGAGTGTATCATTGAGAGTCTGAAGGCCGGTCGACGTCTCGTCACGCAAGGGTCGGAGATTGTGAAGTGCCGTCAGATGATCTTGAACGAGCAGCCGACGGTATTCATAGTGAGACTCAAAGAGACGCCAGGCTGAAACATAGTTGCTACAAGTGATTTTCAGAGTATCCAAAGCTGCCCTTGCCTCTACTTGGACATGGGTCTTCAAGTAAAAGAACCTAGCGACGTCACTGAGGTGCATATCCTCATGAATGAGAGTTCGAAACAAGTCTCGAAAGGACTCCCAATCCTTTCGACGCACGAAGAAGTTGGGCAAGTCGATCTGAGGCAGACTAGAAAGTCCAGTTCCGGGAGCAAGGCGGGGCTGCTCTAACTGATCGCCTTGATTGGCGATTGCATTGACAAATGGTACCGGCATCTAAGCACAGTTGGATGTCGTAGAGCATTGATCGCCCTGAAATGTATGCCTGCTCAATTACCGCATAAACACGTCCGTGGTCATACTCGGTTACTGGGCAGCGGCAGAAATCCGTCCAAGATAGTTGCTTTGGAAGTCAAACCAGTACCCTTGCAGTATCTCCATGCGGTCCTGCACCATGCCCACCGTCCAGTCGTCAGGGAGAGTATCCTGCAGTATTGTAATGAAATGCTTGATGACCGTCACGAGGGCATGTTGGGTTGCTAATAGCTCCGCCATCCTACCTGTAAACGACAACGTACTTAGCTCGATGCTTATCATGAGCAGAGGCTTGGCTCCGCGAGTCAGCGTAAAGGCTAGCGATAGGCGTGACGACCGAGCGGCTCTTGAATCCTGTGCAGACGACACTGTCATAGGGCAAGAGTTAAAGGATTCAAGCAACACTGTCATGAGAATGCGAACAGTTGTGCGGGCAAGCTATCGCAACCTCCAGCCCTCACTAATACAGCAGTGTGGCGAGATGTGCAACGAATGTAAATATTAATTGATACAATAATATATCCCTTCGATAAATTATGCTATGTTTTACTATTGAAATATAATACTTAACCTTCTTGACGTCGTCCAGTGGCCGCGGCCATTGAAATAAATTTTGTTATATGTCGATTTGACTAGGATTATTTCCGCTCCAATTTTGCTGCTTTACGTAGTCAACAATATAAAAATAGTAAGAACTCTTATTTTGAATAATAAAAGTAAGTATTATACTAAAAGTGCAATTTACCGTAGTAGTGCACGTAGCAATGTATGTAGCATAAAGTATGCATTATTCTGTTTTGTGATTGTTTATTCGATTTTGTGTGGCCTGCAGTGTTTGTTCAGTTTGATATAAAAAAATGAGACTTTGAGCACAATGCACACTTAATTATGTTTATATGTGACATCGTCGTTATTTAATTATTATGTACCACAGAGGTCGTGGTGCGTGTAACCAGTGGTTACTCAGAGGCTTTGGAACATGTGTACGCGTATCATATTTTAGTTATTTTTGAAGCCTCGTTCGTTCGGATATTATACACGAATTATTATTTTTCTAGAGGCTCATTCGCTCCATTAAGGGGATACTAAAGCCACCTGTCACCGACAAATACGAGGAACCACTTTTCTCATTTCATTTTCAATGTTTAGCAAATATCTATATGAAACGTTATTTACCTAATAAAAAACCACAACTTTCCACAGAGATATTCTCCCAAAATTGAAAATTGAATGAAATAAGTGTTAAGCTTAATTATTGACTATTCATCACAGAGGTCATGATGCGTATTAATTCAGTGATTAATCAGAGGCATTGGGACCATAATTGTGTTGTATCTGATTGTCATTTTTACTGAATAAGCACTTGTAAAAATTTATCTTGAAGTAACTTTTTCAAAATATAATGAGTTATACAATTGTCATATAAGCACATTAAAAAAATATATAAATAATTTGATTCAAATATTCTATATGTATTTATAAAGAAATGATCCGGAGTAACGTGGATCTTGTAATCTGACCTACTAGACCTAAATCTACACGCACAAAGGTTACGTATTTACCTACAGCTTAATTCGTATATAGGCATCATATGTTAAGTATCTATTGGTGCATGAAAATCGATACAGCTTGACTGTATAAGCGAAATATTTGCATACCTGTCGGTATAAAAGTCTTGTGTATACTCTTTTATTTTATCGCATGTTAGTTCTAAAATTAGTTGTTTTGTTTTGGGCAGTTGCTAATCCAATGGTTATCTGCCTAAACGGTTCTCCTTTATGTTAACTGAGTCCGCCTGTGCTTGCCCAGTACCTTGAGAGTTTAAGACATTCTCAAAATCTTGATTTGGTCGATACCTATTTTCTGGTTCTGTATCTTGGTTTACATTATAGTTATATTGACCGTTGGCTCTCCAGTCGTGATTATAATTATAATTTTCCCCTCTGTTATCACTATAATCATTACCGTAATTTGTATTGTCGCTTCGTTTGTCAGGTTGATTATCGTTGTAGTCACGGTCATTATACCGATTATTTCTATAATTGTGATTACCTCTGCGATCGTTGTTACTATTCTTATATATCCTAATATTGTTGCTATAATTATAATTACGTGACTCTTTAGTACGCTCTTTTGAATATCTATGAACGTTATTATTATTATTATTATGATTAGTGAGACTATTCCCACGGCGGTATCCGTTATTGGGACGATTTTCTTTATTTTGTTGAGAATTATGATTACTGATTTCTTCAGGGAGAGATATCATATATGGCATGTTTACTGGCGGCGGTATCGGATATGGCGCATATATTATTGGTGGACTGTTAGTACGTAGAGTCGGCGTCGGTAGTTTATCAACTATATTTTTGGTGAGTTGGCAACTATTTATTGCTTTCTTTAGCGGCCGTGTTTGTCGCAGTACTCACATTTCTTGGTATTGTAGTTATTTTTCCTGCATTCCTGCTACTCGTGTCCTTGTGCGCGGCAACAAGTGCAAAAGTCGCTACTTGTCGCTAGGCGCACGACTGCGTTGCTAGGCAGTTGTGTGGACTGTTGCGGAGGAACTGAAATTTGACTCGGGTTTCCGTTCGGTGAATCAGCATTTTACTTCGCTATACGTTTGATTAGTTCGGGCAGCCACATTGGACATCCTGTATCATTATTTGACTGAGTCCCTGCTGAATAGTTAACCACTCTTCTGGCACTAGTTCTGTGCTCGAAAGCCATGGCCTCTGCTATCGCCTCTCTAAGGCAGGGTGTATTCTTGGATCGGACTTGGCGTTCCAGTGAACCATTTAACCCAAATAAGAATTATTCGAGCCCCTCCACATCGGCATTGATTTTGTACTTTTTCCTTTCCCATTCGCGTAAACTGCGCTTGGATTCGTAGATATTAAGTAACCTATTAGGTAACGTCTGAACGCGAAGTCCATAGTCTCCTGCACTATCTCCGGGATTTTGATGGACGGCTTTAACCTCGGCTAATACTTTGTCGGCTCTTCCTACATCATTATATTGTGTTGCAAGGTCTGCTAGTAAACGTTCTACTGTATCATATTGGGTTATGCGAGTAGTATACCTTTCGGTGGCCCTTCCGGGAAATTTAGACGCGAGAGTGTTAAGTGTCCATCTTTCTGAATTGGGATAAACTCATTAACTACGTCGCGGACGGCCCTACAAAATAAAGCGAGCATGTCCGGATTGCCATCATAATGCGGGATGGTATTTAGTGCTTGATGAAGGAAGAACATCCATTGTCCGTCCATAGGTTATTCTCCTCGCCGGGTTTCGTAAGGAGAGCTCGCAAATCGTACGCGTGCAGGAGATGGCTGTCTTCGGTTTTCTAGTAGCCTGTCCACGAATGCGTTGGAACTACTAGACCGCCGGCCAGATCCATTTTCTGGCTACCGTGTGCCATTTTTCTTAGTTTTATCCGGCATAGAACTATGTCGACCGTAATTTTAAAGCCGTTTTTATACTACAAGCAACGTGAGCTCAAATATAAGTTCAATGTCTAAGGTTTGACTAGGTAGTATCAATTTATCAGGATGAAGAGCAGAATTTATTTCGTACCTAGGTTTAATTTAATTAATTAATTAATAAACGTCGGAAAGTTCCTACCTTTCGCAGAATACCCTCAGGAACAAAATATTATAATTTTAAGGATACTTACCTTAAGGCGACAGCAATGATGAGGGATAACGACTGATGTCATCCTTCCGTCCTTCCTGCCAAGCCCGATTGACTTACTGCACTGCACTACGTCGATCGGGGAAGTGACTCGATTACGTAGTTTGTTGTCTCTGTTCTAAGGCTTAATACCGCGATTACAGCCAGTTCCTTTACAAATGTAACCCCCCACTTAACACTAGAAATGTTACATGTGATCGTTAGTGGATTCCGTTCGTCGCTAGGCCGAAACCAGGTGAGATGTGCGTAAACGTGGATAAATTATCGACGGTGGAATGAAATGATCGGGTAGATTTATTGACTCATATATTAACAGAGATTGGTTCAAAAGAGAGATCGCGAGCGTAAGTAACGTGTGGACTCAGAGAATGTTCGAGTCTCGACTAGTGTTGATCCTCGTGCGTGATCCCTGAGTCCTAATTACTGGTAGTCGTTTCGTGGTCCAGTGGAGAATCGCTCGCGAATGGGCGTCGGGCCCCCCTTTTATAATGTATGCGCAAGCTGCCCACTATCTCCCCCGCAATTTGAGGCTCGAGAGTTGCGGGCTTGCGCACGGAAATTTGTGGTCAGTGATTTGACTGATGCGAAGCTTCTACAGCTATGCTCTAGAACGTACGTACGAACCATCGCACATAACAATACATAAAAGTTAGAAGTTACGGAAAAAAATAAAAAGTTCCATTTTTATTTATCCATATAACTTTTTACACTTTTAACCTTAAAGATTAAAATTTTTTTCGTATATTTTGATGCTTATTTGCGACTATTTTACCGTTTGTTCTGAGATAAAAAAAATTTGAGAGTATGTGTAACATGCAATTTGCCGTGTAACAAGGTTACAACTACTTTTAGCCTCTATTAACCAAGAGTAAACTTTGAACTGTATAATTATCATAAGTTGATAGATTTTGAGCTGTAAATATTGTTTTTAATCATTTAGATTCCATGTATAATCGAATTAATCGTTAAAATCGACTTGCAAACGGTATTATTTGGGGTTAGAAATTTCTACTTTCACTTTTGTCGATCTAGAATAACCTATAAATATTAACTTACAAGTAAGTTGATGAATTTATGCACAGAATAGTGTTACTAACCTCCAAAACTGTAAATTTGACCTCGTTTATCAGTAAAATTAGCACAAAAAACTTTTTTTGAGGTTAGAAATTTCTATATTGTGGATTTTGGATTTCTGGACAGTGAATAATGTATCACGTGATATTTTAGTCGAAAAGAAAATAAGTCATGTACACACGGTGTGTTTCTAGATGAAAGAAGTTGGACTAAAATGACGCAAAAAATGGACAGCGCGAGCTTGTTTGTCTGTGTTTGGACTTTCAAAATCCGTTTGAATTCAAATTCGATTTGCTGCCGCTCAGAAAATAACATAACTTTTTATTTCAACGCTTTAATGGAAATTACGGATTTTTTTTTCGTTTATTCAAGTATTTATTTGATTCAAAATTGTTTTTGTTCATTTTTAATAATTAATAAATAACTAATTTCTTAAAAGATACATTGAATTTATTTGATTTATAGTTTTCTTATAAAAATTATTAGTTTGATGGCATACGCATTACCTTGAGTCGGTAAAGCAGTTACGCTAGAATTAATACATCAGCTGCTGTCTTAACCTAGTATTCAGAGACAAAACTTTGTTTCAACGTTCTGGCGCGCAGCTAGTTTTATAGCGTTAAGTCGACAGGTTATTGCATCAAACTACATACTTTCTTGGTATTGTATCTAATTATTTGATTCAATTATATTTCGTATTTATATAATAACATTAATAATATTACATAAAATTTGATGCACAGATATTTAATTTTGATTAGCAAAATTACTATGAGCTACTTTGGTGCTAGAATTGTGAGCTTCTTTCAATAATTTTTGTCGTATTATTTTGATGGAGCAAGTAAAAATATATGCAGTCACATTTTTTTTACATATAATTTTATATGTAAATGAATTTTTTTTTGTATATAAGTCTGAAAAGCAAATAAGTTGATTATTATTATTATTATAAGAATAACAACAACAGCTGATAATTACAAGTATAACAAATGTAGTTTTCAAATCTTCATTTTGATCTTCATACAGAGTAAATTGATAGTCAAAAATAATGAGCTACACTTGCACTCACGAAGAGAATAGGTCAAAAGTGTGTGCAACCTTGCGACAAAAAAATCGCTTTGCAAAAACCGGAACGCTTTCGTATAACTGATAACTAACAAAATCTTATAAAACAATACGTTAATGTTGATTTTGATAAATCAAATTCGAAATACCCGTTAAGCATTTGTACTACATGTCGTCTAACGCTTAGCGAGCATAGGAAAAAAGATGTTCCTCGACCTTTATAAAACATGCCAAATTATGATGATATACAGTTACCTAAACTGATAAGAAATAGCAGTGAATCATGTCACTGTTACATATGTTTGACAGGGAGATTAGAAACTCATTCCAAAATTGTAAAGAGCAAAGGTCACTCGAGGATTCTAAATATCGTCATTGATCACTCTAATGAGCTTTAAGGTATGTCAAATGCCAAATCAGTGTCCAAAGACGATGAAATTTTTAACAATAAAACGCAGGACTCTCTTAATCCATGCAAATTATGTTTATATGAAATCGGTAAAGGTAAAAGGCATGACTGTAATAGTAGTATGGTAGCTATAGAAAATGCGACAAAGATTGTTGAAATTTTTCACGAAAAACAGCAAGAGCAATTAATTTAAAATTTATTGAAAAGAAAACTTATTGAGCAAAATAATAACTTTGAGTTTCATTTGAGTATGCTCGGGCGTCCAGTAAGAGTTGCTGTTAAACCTAAAAAAACAAAACTTTTTAATTTTACTGATGAGAATTTAGACAATTTTCAAACGAATACTGGAGTTTCATCGAATCATACGAGAAAACTGACTAATTTTTGAGAAGTAACGTTGGAAAAAAGTCTATACCTTCCAATTACTCTCAACACATGTCCAAAAAATCAAATTCATTGGAAGATATATATAATGTTGGAAAGTTTCAATGTGATACTGATTGTAAAAAAGTCAAAGAAAAAAGATACGTTATATGGGTAAATGCTGAGACCTTATTGAATTCTGTTGCAAACTAGCGAGAGTTAGTTGTCGATGTCAATATAAAAATTATGGCTGATGGAGGCAAGGTTTTTTGAAGATCTGTATGTTGGTATTTCCAAAAAATAATTCATTTGAATTAGACAACCAAAACAGAGAAGAATCTTTTGATTCGTCAAGAAATTTATATTCTGAAGGCGATACTACGAGCAAAAAAAGTAAAATGACTAGTGTTCACCGCCTAATGATTATGTGCATTGTACCATCGATTAAGGAAACTTATGAAAATGTTAAATTATTATTTGAACTGACAAAACGCAATGATATCTCGTTAAAATTTGTATCTGATTTCAAATTTCTGCTTATAATCAATGGTCAGCAAAATGCAACATCTGCATACCCTTGTCCATATTGTTTTATACCTTTAAATACACTGAGAAATCCTCAAAATAATATGATTGAACTGGATAATGTAGAAATTGAGCCTGTTGACTTTAGTGCTTTGAAATATATGAAAATTTACGTTCAGATGAGAATAAGTATTGTTTCTTAGGAAGCAATAAAATATTTGCAAAGCAATGTAATAGTACGATTAATCGTCCACTTTTTGAAGAAAATGATGAAACATTAGTAATAGAAAAATGTGTGATTCCAGAGCTGCATATTTTGCAGGGGTTTGTGAATCATTTATTTTGGAATGGTTGGGTACCGCTTGTTAGTCATGAAAAGGCTTTATTATGGCCAGGAAAACTTAATCTCATATCCAAAAATTATCATGGTAACTGTTTTGAGGGTAATGCTTGCAGAATGCTGTTAAAATAAGGTGACAAATTAATGAATGAAGAAATTTACAATGTTGTCGGACCTTTAGCGCTATTACCTTTTATTTCAGCATTCAAAGCTATGAATAAAATTGTGAATAATTGTTTTACTGCGCGACAAGTGGGTGATAAGCACAAACTTGAAAGTTATATTAGAGATTTCGAAGATGCATTTAGGTGTGCAAAGGTATCAGAGACGTTGAAAAGTCATATATTATTAATGTGTAAAATATAAAACCTTTTATTTAAACGTATATAATTTGTTTTATTATTATTAGTATTAATTTTATTATTTTGCATTAAAAGTAATAAGGTAAACCTTAATTTAAAGGTAAACCGTAATTTCTTAGTACGTATAATAACATGAAGAATTTAATCATCGCAATACTAGACATGTATTGTTCATTTAATTTTATAATTTTTTTAATTATATCCGTGTCAACAAACGGATACAATTTTGATAGTTTTCGAACGGAAGCAGATCGGATTTTGAATTAAACGGATTTTGACAGTCCAAAATCAGACAAACAAGCTAGCGCTATCCATTTTTTGCGTCATTTTAGTCCAGCTTCTTTGGTCTAGAAGCACACCGTGTACACCAATACATCATTGGTTTTAATATTTCATTGATGAATAAATCAGGTTCGACCAGTAATGCATGCAAAACTTTAGTAAAAAAATAATCCATTAGAGTGCTGTTTGTCAATCACTTATTTAAGAATTTATAAATATTGTTAAATTTCGTGTTTCATCTTTTACACTTTATATACTTTTTATTAAATTGATTTTATGTCAGATGCTATAAAACCTCAGGAAGATTTAAGCTCTGTTGTAAAATGGTGTGATAAAAATGGTATGACATTAAATAATGAAAAATGTAAAGTTATTACTTTCACTAGGAAGTTTCACCAGATTAACTATGCCTATTATATTAATAAGTATTAATTAGAAAGAGTGAACAGCATTAATGACATTAGAACACTTTTGGATAACAAGCTTAAGTTTGATTATTATATTGATAATATCTACTCTGAATCATCTAGAACTCTACCATTTGTAATACGTAATACAACATTTTTTAAGGGTGCTAATGGTGTATACACTCTCTACCTCAGTCTCGTAAGATCTAAGATTTTATATGCTTCAGTCATCTGGAGACCACTTTATCAAAATACTATTTATAAAATTGAAAAAATACAAAACAAAGCTCTAAGATATATGGTATACAAATCTGGCGAACCAATGTATCGTTTTTGTAACAATTATGAAGCTACTCGTATATCACAAATTTAATATTGCTTCCATAAACTCATCATTTGAATCCATCGACCTTCAAACTCCTTATAAAATTTCAACCAAAACACTAAATGGCTTAGAATTATTTAATACTCTTCCAATTAATAATAAACTCTACTCTCTTAGATTTAACCAGCATTTTTACCTACCCACTTTGGATAACAATTACTCCTGTAAGGATCTTATATATAAGATATGCTCTACTGCAAATGACTTTGCGGAGAAAAGACAAGATATAATACTTAATCACCTCCATTTATTCTCAGCGCTAAATTTAATTAAAAACCCATACCTAAAATATGAATAAGATGTCTACCTGTGTAATTAACGTCACATTACGTCTTACACCAGCGTTCAAGAAATTATTAAACACAATTTTTTATAATCTCTTTTTTTAACTGTTAACAATATTTATTACTTCTCACTTTATATATTCTACTTCTAAAAGGCTTTTTGCACATTTACCAAATAAATAAATAAATAAATAAATATATCTAATGTGTGTGCGTAGAGTGTATCAATAAATTATACTATGCTACACTACTATACTGCACGCACTGAATCATCAGCCGAAGAGTGCCTTGTCAGTATTTCCCTAATCTACTTAATACTACTTAATAACTAAATGCTCGCGTCCGAAGAGAGCCTCGAGACGTGGCAGCAACTAAATCTAGCAGTAAATGGAGAGCGCCGGATTTACTGTATCGGCGGGGACGGGAAAAGGATTCGGTAACTGGTACAGGTATCGGTATATAAGTGTATGAATATATGTATAGCTAGACCTCAAGCGAGGAGCGCTTCGACTTGATATCATGCGTATACACTTATGTATACCAACGTCGGAGACGTCAGGATCCTAACCGAGGAGCGCCTCAAACAAGGAGTCTGGAAGGCCGAACGGGAGTCACGAGGGCACCCATAGACTTCATTCACTAGAGGAGCAGTCAAATTGCAGTAGCCACCATAAGTATCAGCTGCCTCGAGTGAACTGTCGAGTCTCGCCCGTGCGAAGAGCTGGCTCGATTATCGCTCTCTCTCCCCCCACCGCGCGCTGTATGATCGACGCCGCAAGGCATGTCCGTCTATGAGCGCCGCGGGGCATGCGCGTACGTTTCTCCTTCTCTCTATCTCTCTCTGTCTCCCCACTCTTCGGTCCGCACCTTCACTCAGCGTCGCGGCGAGTTTATGTGCGTGTGTGCGCGCGGATTCGAATTAACACGCGAAGAGAGACTATTTCGTCGCACAGTGAAACGTGATTTATTCAGTGTAACTGAATGTTTAGACTTTCAAAACAAAAGAAGTACTTCTATATGATGCATGAAATAACTTTAAAAACTTTTTACCAATGTTATATGTTTTAAAGTATATTTATAATTACGACCAACCTAAATCTGAACTTTTTTGACCAACGACCATCTACGACATTGTGGAATATCGTATACAAAATTTTCAGTACGATAAGAAATAAAAAGAAATGTATTTAATTTTAATTATTTTACCTGCTGTATCTATGATGTACGTTCTGATGTTTAGTCTGCGTAAATGATGAATTAGTCCTTTTTTTTTTTTCTCTTTCTCTATTTTTATCTCCTAGAGAATTCGATAAATGATTCATTGTTCAAATTAATCCTAATAGTGCCTATAAAAATGAATTTTCGATAATTTAAATTTAAGATTTATACAATGATTGAAAATATTGGTTGAAAAATTATAAAAAGAACCTGTCCCGTATAAAATAACATTTATGTATAAAATAACATTAATTACAAATGTGCAGAGCCAGCGTAAAATAAATTGACATTTTGTGCTATCTTTTTACTGATAAAGTCAGAAATGTGAAGTATAAATGAAAAATATAAATGTCATCAAAGATGATTAATTTTTGTTAAACATGCATCCACGTGAGTTTGTATGCATGTATGCATATGTATGCATGTGTATAAGTATGTGTGTGTATGTATCTGTAGAAGCAGGGGCTATTTCTATAGTAACGGATGCCACATTTGAGATCCCCGTGTATAAGTGTGTGAACATATGTGTGTGTTGTAAGCACACGAAGGAATGTATGTGTCGGTAGTTAATCTGGCAACTGGGACTATCACATCAAACCTGAACCTGACATCAAGTGATTTGTTATTGTTGTGACGACCCGAAGTGCCAGATTGTCCATTCTCCCAGTAATAGTCAAGCCAAATCTGTTGTTGCTGTGACAACTAAAGTACCACTATCTCCTATGAAAGTATCTAACTCACCCTTCTAGTACACGGTGGGGAAGAAAGAGATTTAAATAAAATATTTTTTACACCAAAATTTCTTGTATAATCATTATAAACAAGAATTAAAAAAGTCCGTACGGCCGTTTTTTTTTAATAGTGATTTTTATTATTTTTCAAATTAGTACGGCTTAAGTCGACTTCAGACATTATACGGAAAGTATGATTTAACTTAAATAAATACATTTTTCAGCTAAGTATGGCCACAAGTAAGTTAAAATGTATGCTCGATTTTGACTTTTTTGTAGCAGTGTTTAGCTGATAAATTTATTTACTTAAGTTAAATTATATTTTGTGTGCAACGGCTAAGGTCGAATTTGGCCGTTCTTCGAACCAACGGCTCGTATATTCATTGAATAAACCGAAAGCTGTAATGTTGGTATCCGACTATCTCTAAGGGGGAGTCTCATGTAAATTAGGTGATTTTCCAATGCTTTTATTATAAAGAAATTATTTATTATCATTTACAAAACTTATTTCATGCAAAAAGGTATATTTGAAAAAGTAGACAAAATTGTAAACAGTAAATTTGTATCTATATACAGGATGTTTCATTTTAATCCATCCACGCAGGTAACCTCTGTAAAAACGAATGATATCGAAAAATGACTTCTAGAAAAGTTGAAGGGGGCAGAGGGCGCCACCCAATGGTACCAACGACCTTGACCTTGAACTCGATTTTCAAGGTCATTTAAAGGTTACAGTTTTTTTTTTAAATGGGAACCCCTATTTTTGACCCCGGAATCGGGTAGACGGGAAACACGGCTACGTACTTCTTTAGAGAATATATTTGTGAAGCTACAGTAAAAATTTAAATCCAATCCATGCAATAGTTTACGAGTAATCTGTTCGCCCAGTTTCAAAAAGACTTCTCTCGAGATTCGCTGTTTAGCCGCCATTTTGTATTTAAATGTAAAAAAAACTATATTTTTGTACCTCAATATATGTATAGTAAACCCTCAAAAAAGAAATTTGATCCCTTCTTTCCTACTCTTGTAAAAAATCGTACAAATTAGGCATTTTTTCGGGCCGCTAGGGTGGTCTTACCCCTTAAAGTCACTCGATAAAATGCTTGGCAAACGCAGATTTAAACTCTCAACGAAAATATGAGATTTTTCCGTTCAAATTTGCAAACGGAAAGATTCATATAAACTGATTTTCCGAAAATTATGACCATCGTTCTGCCGGATATCGTTCAAAATGAATACGTTTTTGCAAAATCATACATGCTTTTTCGGATATCGTCTACGAAATAAGTGGTAAAATTAATTATTTTACTGCAAATTTTAACGTCATCTGAGAATCTGTTCAAATACTGCACAACAAAAGGTTATTGTAAACATATGCATCCGATTAGCCAGATATCGTTCTCGCAGAGGCAAACACAAGATTTCATATTTTAAAAATAAGAAGACCCTTCAACTATTTGAACGCGCGCACACACTCACACATACTCACACACATATCCACACACACACACACACACGCATGCACGCGCACGCACACGCACACATACACACACACACACACACACACACACACACACACACTCACACACACATAATTGAATAAGAGAACGAGTTGTACATAAAATATAGAGTTGACAAGAGCGCATTAAAAGCTCTATTCAATATAAAAATTGGCTAACTCCTTTTACTTTCCGCAACATTGGCTCGTCATCCACGTGTTTGAACATTTTTCTTGTTGCGGGCTCACGCAAGTTTCGCCTGCGTTTTGCTATTATTGCAAAAGTAAATTCTAACTAATTTCCATTTAATAATAAAACGTGCGAACATTTATAAATAACAAAGTTTAAAAAAGCATTTATTGTAAGTTGACATTTTTTTAAGTTAGTAATACATAAATAATTTGATTCTTCAACATTTATTGCTAGTTGTGAGTTGATGCAAATTTCGACCGCGTAGCCGCCAGTCTTACGTGCTTTTGCGCCATACTCGTCAGTACTTTTACAACTCTCGTTCAAGTTTTGAAACTGTTTCTCACTGTCGTCTATTTTTAAATAAAGTGTGGGTTGTCGCTTACAATTTTTTACAATACTTTTTCTAGTTGGTTAGTGACAGCCTTTAAATTTTTTAATCGCTCGACGTCTGCCCACCTAACCTAAAAATGTGCAGCAAGAGAGTTTGCCCCTACTGCAACAGAGAAGTTATGTCGGGCTTAACTTGTCTTCATTGTGCCTCGTTGCTGCATAAATCACATGCAGAGTTATCTCAATGAGATGAAAATGGAGCTTTTAAGTGCTGTGCAAATCCTCAGCCTACATTTTTAGGTGCCACTAGTGTGGAAGACCTGTTGTTACCGCAAACTTTGCAGGCTTGTCTAACTTGTCTGTACAATCAGTGCATTAACAGCCACTACCTAATGATGTTCATCTCCCAGGTACGGTGCATCGATCACTGCCGCTGGCTGGGTACGTGAAAATCCACGTACCCAGCTAACTGCTTGCCTTCAGGATATTCCTCCTAGTCTACGTGCTCCAGAGGTCGCTGCCCTCTTCCAACCATCTACTTCTCAGGTAGACATCTCAGCTCTGCTAATGGAACTGCGTAACTTAAGACAGGTATTTGACTTTCAACGCCAACGTACAAACAATAGTCTTGATAGCATACGTTAGAAACAAACATGGATTGCCCAGCGTATTGAACAGAACAGTTTAGATATAAATAATCTAAGAGTTTCTATAAGTAACTGTACATAGTAATTATATTCTCTTGAGGTCAACGTTGAAGGCGCATCGGTTGATGGAAATCATGTCCAGTAGGTCGCGTAGCCTTCATACAACAATCTCATATCAGAGATGCAGGAGAGATTATCTGCTCC
The DNA here is from genome assembly GCA_949152435.1 of Gastracanthus pulcherrimus. NCBI lineage: Eukaryota > Metazoa > Arthropoda > Insecta > Hymenoptera > Pteromalidae > Gastracanthus > Gastracanthus pulcherrimus. The sequence goes on along the minus strand of OX424575.1, from coordinate 113,665,125 downwards.
TCCAACATCATAATTTACAACCTTCAAGAGTCTTCCTTAAATATGAATGACTTAGCAACACCTAGACATCTGTTCTTGAATATACAGAATGTTAATTTCGCACAAATTGCCACCAGTCAACTTGGTAAACATCTTCAAGCAAACAGACTTCGTTGACTTCTGAGCAAGCCTTCGTTTTAAAGCTGATGTTATGCGTATTATTAGAATCCGTCAACTGTTACCTCAGCAAGTGTCGGTATCTATCGACAATACTCCAGCATAGTAGGATCAATTGCGTCAACCAAGGGAGAAAGCCAATGCTCACAACGCACAGCACCCTAACAACTGAATGATGGTCAAGATTATAAATGGAGCTCTTACCTTGTTGGACCTAAACAACATGAATAGACGCCATCCTTTAAAAAACGGAATAACGATTCTGGTTATATATACTTATTATACTACAGTCGAACTTTGAGCACTGCAAGACACAATGCAATAGGCTGCACGTACTACAATACTGACCTAACCTTTCTACGCGCCAATCCCCAATGGGAGCCAGGGCCGTATCAATGCGGGGTGCTAAGATACTTCGTTGAACTTTTTTGAATTTGTAAATATATACATTTAATTAAAACTTAATTATAAATATAAGGTATTCGATTTAAGAAATTCAATATACAATTGAATAAACGTTTAAATGATCAGTACAAAAATAATCTATTTAAAATTGAAACAAATTGTTTCTAAAATTGCGTACAAGTACCTATGTCGTATATTACCTTAAGTAAAGTACAACTACAAGAGATCCCATTTAAAACTTCAGTAAAGCGATGCATTACAGAGACTGATATAACTACCATATTTTGATATGCTATAGTATGCCAATTTTTCTGATGATACTATTTGTAAAATAGATTCAAAATAATTTTGGTTTTTGAACAATCATCAAAGATTGAGGTTATCAAAAATGTCTGAAAATATCCGGTTTCAAGCCAAAATTTTGGCTTATACGATTGTTATCTCAAAAAATAAAATTTGTTGCCAGTTAGGACGCAACTGATTTTTGATTCTAGTAGTACAATCAATTGCCAAAACTTTTTTTAGCATGAATAATTGAGTTTTAGTTATTTTATTCGCGATTTTACGGAAAAATTGCATAAGTGCTCCTTATAGACCTTAAATTCGAGGTACCCACTTTTAAATGTTAATGTGAAGCACCCAGCTTGCAGGAAAATTATTTTTTTGACAAATACAAACTTTTTAGAGGATTACTTTTGATATTTGAAAACTCTTGGGAATTTTTAACCACCCTAAAGTACCTTCTATAGATCTTTTTACACATCACGTGTTTTACTCGGCACAGATAAGTATCGAGTTTCGATGAGGTTGGGATGTTCGCAAGAAAGAGACAAAGGGTAGGGCTAATGATCGTTTATTGTTGCTGCTAGGAGTGAGAGGTGTATCGCGACCTGTAGCTACTGACCGACTCGAGTCGACTCGTGGGATTATCCATGGGATCCCAGAATGGTTGATCTTCACCCAGCGGTTGACACTGCGACTGCTTGACATTACCTCATACGACTCGCATGGTGGTTTGAATATGTGAACTAATGGATACGAGTTCACAGCTATGGTCAGCACAGCCAACTCCTTGTAGATGAATGTGTTGTTGGCTGACTTGAAGCCTTGCACATCTACGATGTATTCCATATTGTCGGCTGGCTTTGCTGGAGATCCTTCTCGTTGTTGAGATGAGATTGTTCTGATTTTTTTCGGTCTCGCGCTCCGCCTTTTATATACTTTTTTCAGTACTGAGTAGTATGCGCGACTACTCTGCGCAACATGGTGGTGGGGAGCGCTTTATATCCAAAGACTGCGAGTGGGTGGAGATGGTAAATCGATGTCTTGTATTATTTTAATTTTTCGAGATAATTCTCGAGTTAAAGACCTAGACGTATTCGTAGGAACTATTTTCAGTCTCGTGAGCTTTCTTATCCAAGCTCTTTCAGAACCGGTGTATCTTCCATCATAGCTCACTAACTTTGTCAATTTGTTTTTTTTTAATTTCTTTCTTCGTCGACAAAGCAGGTTCTCGTCGTCAATGTAATTTTCTTTGCTATAAGTAAAAATTCTCTATTTTTGAAATTTATTCCAAAAGTTATAAATGAATTGGTGGCCTTGAAAAGGAGCGATTGTTTTTAATAAGACCGAGTATTTATTAGCGTGCAGCTGTAAAGTAATACTGAAGAGAGGCACATAACTACATATCCCTCTAATTGTTTATCATCCTCGCTTATGCAGCGATCCAGCTTGGCTACTTCCTCAGCGATAAGTTGCAGAGTTAACGCCATGGCCTGAGTCTCCGAGAATCGGGAAGTCTGCAACCTGTAACAGAAAATAGAAAAAGGAGCGTCTTCGAGGCCCTCCCCTCGGGTCCGGGGGAATACCCGGGCCCGAGGGGAGGGTAGCAGGGAGAGACTAAGGAAGAAGCCTAGTTTCCTGTGAGGGAAACTTACTACGGCAGAAATAGAAGGGATTAAGAAAAGTTAGCAGGAAGCAGAGCAGGCCGGAGCGGCGGAGAAAACAAGCAAGCGGAGATTAGATGTAAAGATCACAGTCAGATATAAAGCGAAGGAGAAGTGAAAGTGAAGGGGGGGGGGGGGAGTTTGAGTTTAGCGAGGGAGTGTAAAAGGCGAGAGCGTTGATGGATGAAGCATGGGCAGGCCCAGAAAACGTGATTAAGATCCTCGTCATCTTAGCCGCAGGGGCAGAGAGGGGAGGTTACAAGGTTTTTATTAAAGAGGCTAAGTGCTAGGCTGTAGTGATTGTTACACATGCGGCAGAAGGTGACAATGAAAGAGCGATCTAGGATTTGAGAGTGAAACCAAGGCTTTGGGGAATCAAGGCGAAAGTGTGAAAAGTAAAAGCAGCCAGTAGAAGTACGATAATGGTTGAGGTAATTGTCAAATTCGGATTGGGAAAACGATTGACTAAAAGGGAAGAAGTCCGAATATGGTAGGGGGAAGTTGACAGTAGTGCCAGCGTTGGAGGCTTGCTTCGCAAGAAGATCGGCCTTTTCGTTGCCGGGAATTCCTAGGTGGCTAGGAATCCAGGCGAGGCGCACGGTGCGATTGGACAAGGAGAGATGTTCGAGAAGTTTTTTGATTTTGAAAATGCAGGTGATGGGAGAGGAGATGTAGTCGCGAAGATTAAAAATAGCTTGAAGAGTACTTAGGGAGTCGGTAAAGATGGTACTGTTGAGGATGTTGTGATTTTCGATATACTCAAGAGCTAGTTGGATGGCGAGAGCTTCGGCTGAGGCGATAGAAGCGTGGGAGGAGATTCTAAATTGGAGATCGAGATTGAGATTGGGGGAGTGAATAGCTAAGCCAACATAGGAGCCTATGTTGGTTTTGGAACCGTCTGTGTAGAAGGTGATAGAGGAGGAGAGAAGGGGTTGAAAGGAGAGTCTGAATTCTTTGACAGGATTGGGAGAGCGTTTGATGGTGCAAGCCTCGTCGAGTATGACGTTGGGGGAAAAGATTTGGGAGTCGAGGGAATAAGTGAAACATGGAAGAACATCCGAGGAGTGGATAAGATTACGATACCTTTTGAAGCAGGCAAATGCACAGAGAACGGGAAGTTCAAGGAGTCGAAGGAGTTCTAGAGATTCTAATGTAGGATTGTTCTGAATAGCAAAAGCTCGAAGGACGAATCTGTAGGCTAGTTTCTTGGTCCTTAAAGAGAGGGGAAGTTCACAGGATTCTGCATATACTATACGATTGAGGGTGGAGCGACGGAGGCCGAGGCAAGCTCTGAGGGCTCTGCGCTGCACGACCCCTAATTTATCGCGAAGTGATTTGTCACACGGGAGGAGGACTATGGAGCCGTAGTCTAGGGAACCTAGGACGAAGGCTTTGTAGATCTGTAGGAAGGATTGCGGGTGCCCACCCCATCAAGTGCCGCAGAGGAATCGAGTAAGGTTAATGTGCGGAATGAATTTACGGAGAAGATAGTTTAGGAGAGGAGTCCAGGTAAGCTTGGAGTAAAAAATGACGCCTAGCAGCTTAACTTGGGGTGAAGATTTAATGGTTTTGTCGCCGAAAGTGAGGGAAGCATGGGATGTGTCGATGGGTTTGCGTGTGAAAACGATGAGTTGGTTTTTCTCTATGGCAATGGGGAGACCTAGGGAGTGAAAATATTTAACGATCTTGTTAAGAATATTTTGGAGAACAGAGAGGCAACAATCGAGATTGGGGGAGGAGACATAGAGAGTGACGTCGTCGGCAAGGCAGAGATATTGGCAGTTGGGGTCGATGTGTTCGGGGAGTTTGTGTGAGTAGATGTTGTAGCCTGTGGGGCCGCCTGAAGACCTAAATCAGGAAGAATATGAGCGAGTATGCCAGGGTCGACTCCGTCGAAGGCGCTCTTGATGTCGAGAAGAAGAGCTACAGTATAAGCGTTTTTGGCGAAACTGGAGTAGATAGAGCAGGTGAAGATAGAAAGGGGTGAAGACTGAAGGAAAGTTAGGATAGAAGCAAGAGGGAGAACAAATGGAGGGAATTAAGTCTTGTTGCCTCTCGATGTTCGCGATGTTGTTGTGAGCTTCAGAGGGGCCAAGGTTACGACGTTTGAACCTATTAATCAGACTCCAGAAGTGTTTATCGGCGAAGCGAACATCGAGAGGTAACAAGACTTAATTCCCTCCATTTGTTCTCCCTCTTGTTTCTATCCTAACTTTCCTTCAGTCTTCACCCCTTTCTATCTTCACCTGCTCTATCTACTCCAGTTTCGCCAAAAACACTTATACTGTAGCTCTTCTTCTCGACATCAAGAGCGCCTTCGACGGAGTCGACCCTGGCATACTCGCTCATATTCTTCCTGATTTAGGCCTTCCTTGGCAAATATGCAAATTCTTTTATAACGTCATGTCTTCCAGAACCACTTACTACAACATTGGCGGTGAGATCCAGGGCCCCTCGCTTCGCGTGCGCCTGCTTTTTCTCGCAATGGTTCTCCGCGCTCGCAGCTAGCCATCGTCCGGCGAGGGGGTAAGCTGGTCTATGCTGCCGGCGTGTTAATATATACTTGTAATCAAAATATACTATTTTTAGAAAATGCCCGTATATGAACGAGTTCGCATAAATGTACGGATATGACCAAATCCAAAAAACTAACTTTTTGGTATCCAGAAGTCGCAAAAAAAATCTTAAATCCGGGGTTTCCAAACCTTTTTTATTATGTTTTGGGGGTCAAATTATGAATAAAAATATTATACACCTACACTAATCTTTACTATCTTTTTCTCTCCGTGAATATAGCAAAAAACAAGGGGTGTACAACATATAGCAAAAAACAAGGGTACTGTACAGTTAATAACTATGCACCCGAAGGTGGAAAAAACTTTTTCCGAAAAGATAATAAAAGTAGAAGAAAAGACCTTCAAGTTATGTACAATTTTAACATTTTTATAATTATTAATAACATTGTTGTATATGTAATATATAATTTGCGCAACAGATTTTCATAGAATCAGTTACAACTTGGCATGCACGTTCTTGTTTATTTTTACGAGAAAAATAGAGAGCGATTTTTCGTTTTTAGGCATTTTTCGAATTTTTTTTAAAATACCTAAAAACTAAAAATGTAGTTTTCAGAAAATCGGCTGTAAAGATGGCAAATTACATATACAACAATGTTATTAATAACTATGAAAATGTAAAAATTGTACATAACTTTTGCGTATAAGCTGCTGTAACTTTTTTATCTTTAAAGTGGTGGTCCAGGGACAGTTCTTCCCTTAACAATATCTGCGTTTGTAATACAAAATTTTGATTTTGAATTCTTTTTTCAGTTAATAATAGTATATTACGCAACTAGGGGCGAAAATGGATTTTTCCAAGCGAGGATAATGATTGAGCACGAGTGGAAGTCGAGGGCACTGAAGGCGTACACGAGTGCTCAAAATCATCATCCGAGTCTGAAAAAACCCTTTTTCTCCAAGTTGCATACCGTATTTTTTATAAAACAAGTGCATAAAAAAGCGAAAATACTCATTTTTATTTCGGTTTATTTCACTTTATTTTGCTACCTTTTATTGGTAGCGAAAATACTCATTTTTGCTACCTTTTATTTTCGGTGGCGAAAATGAGTATTTTCGGTACCCTTTATTTCTGCCGCTCGGAAAACTCTATTTTCGCTCCACTTTATAGGCGCCGAAAATGGTCTTTTTTATTCATGTGTTATAAAAAATATTTTTTTCAACATATATTACTACCTCCATTATATTATCTTAACTAAGTATAACAAGAATTTTTTTCTAAAAGGTCTATATTTGAGGCGATATGAGGGGACCTAACCACCTTAAAAATACGAATAAATTGGTTATGTATTTTTAGATTAATATGAATTCTAAATCATATAATACTTATCTTTTTTTTCTGTAAACTTGAACATTGTATCAAAACATAATGAAAAAAAATTTTTATTTTTCTTCTGCAGGTCGTTCAATGCCTTTAAATGGCCATAATACAAACTTGTATATTTCTCAACCTATCGCAAGGTTTTGGGAGTAAAATGATTGGATTGGAGTTTTTGAGATTTTGTTGTGTTCAAAATGTATATACTTATACATTGAGTGTGGGATTTTGAAAAATAATATTATTGAACAAAGTCACAGCCTGATGAAGTCTGAATTGGTCAATTAAAAAAAAAGTGTATCATAAAATATGGATTAAATAGTCTATAATTTCGGTCAATAATTCATTTCTGGGGCTAAAAAGGAACAATTCTCGACCTGATAGAGTTATGTGCTCTTACTTGAAGTTGATAAAAATCAAACTTATGTTTAAGGAGATAAAACCTGCACAGTACCAAAAATATATATGTTTTGTTTGGCACATTGACTGTTGTTAAAATATCTAGTCGATTTTGCATGTGCTCTATTCTTTAATGTGTTATTGAAGTAATACTCAAACGCACTAACCGCCCAGTGTTTTTCTTTAAGAAAAAATGCAAATTTTAAAAATCAAAAAAGAAATTTTAGTTACGCCAACTGAAAACAAATTTTTTAATCTATGATTCTAGGAAAATAAATCTACATTTTCAATTTTCATTTCATGAAATTTCGATATTATTTTTGACACCACAATACGACCTAACACAATAATTTTGAGCAATTTTTGATCGATATAACCACCACAGTATGCCATTATATGTTTATTTATCAGTTATTTATACAAATTTTCAAAAAGTCACTTCGAGAAAAACATGTTTAAAGATATAACTTGGTATGTTTTCTAATGTAAATTGTTTTACTTGAAGGCGTATAACCTTGTTAAAAAAACGAGTTATAACATCAGACAACTTTTAAAATATTCTAACAATTACAAACATTAAGAAAACTAAATAAAATTTTTTTTATTTTTTGGTAAAAAAAACACCAGAATCCTACCTTAACGTTAATAAAAATTTTATAAGATGATGTCTGGTCAACCTGAAGGTCAACCGGACATTTGGACATCATCTACTGGAAGTGTCTAGTACCTTGCAATCATTTTAGTAAATACCTGACGCTCTCCTACGTAGACGATGTCTCGTCAACCTGGAGGTCACCCTGACGGCTAGACATCATCTACTGGAAGTGTCTAGTACCTTGCAATCATTTTAGTAAATACCTGACGCTTTCCTACGTAGACGATGTCTCGTCAACCTGGAGGTCACCCTGACGGCTAGACATCGTCAACATGGAGTGTCTGGTATCTTGCGATGATTTTATTAACAAATATTAAAAAAAAAATTAAAAAATATTAAAAAATATTAAAAAAATTTAAAAAGATTCTTAAAAAAACAAATTTTGTAGAAAATAAAAAATGTACTAAACAAAAACACCTGTCTCAAAATTTCAGAAGTGTGCTATAATATTTAAATTGATTTTTTTTTCGCTCAAAATTCAAAGGTTACTGAGTATTCCCCATATATTTATTGAATTGAAATTATGTATATTAAAATCTCGATTAAAATTATACACATATTTTTTTAACCTCTCAAGCGGAAATCGACTTGCCTAGAAAAATCTAATAAAAGCTAATAAGTTTTATAATCAATTTATAATATGTAGATTTTGGACTCTAGTGATAGTTTATAATAGTTTCTAGCTTTTTTAAGATTTTCTTAAGTTTTATTAACTTTTATAAGCTTTTATTAGCTTTTAGATTTTTCACAAAAAGAAATTAATGACCTTCAAAAAAAGCTAATAACTACTAATAACTTTTTAAAATAATTAAGTACAGTAAATAATAGTTTATGGCTTTTATAAGATTTTCTTAACTTTTCTTAACTGTTATTAGCTTTTAGACTTTTCACAATAAGAAATGCGTGATCTTCAAAAATAGCTAATAACTACTAATAACTTTTTTAAATTATTACATACAGTGAATAATGGTTTCCAGCTTTTATAAGATTTTCATAACAAGAAATGTGTGACCTTGAAAAAAAACTAATAACCACTATTACTTTTTAAATTATTACATGCAGTAATTGTTTATTTATGATCTGTAACGAAATGAGGGCCATGTACCGGCGTAGGTCAGCACTATAGACGACGCGCGCGCGCAGCAGGGTAATTACCCAAAGAGAACGCGACTGGGGGCGCGGCGCTGGCCGCGCTGACGACTTGAGCGCATCACTATCGATTCGGAGTTCGATCTGCGCGCGTCAACGCCGTTTCAGTCTCGCCGGCATTTTCCCGCGTAGAAACGAGTGCACGCGGAGCGACCTGTTGCCGCGACGTCGCATTTGAAGTGGAGTGCGTACGCAGATATCTCCCCACTATGCTGTGAGTGTGGAGGCGCGTCCCACGAGCAGCCAGAGTAGAGTGGAGGAGAAAGAGAAGCGAAGCGGAGAAGGAGATAGAGAGAGAGAGAGACAGAGATAGAGTGATCGTCCTCGAGGCACATCTAAATAAGGTAAAGGCTAGCCCGCGCGTTTAGATATCATATAAACCGCGAGCGGTGTACAGGGCTGCTCACCGTGGGCACCGCGCCCTAGAGTACACCGAGGTGCCGTGACACCAGGCGCGCGTACGGCCCATCGTGAGGGCAACGCGTCCAGCGGCGAACGAGCTGGGCGCGCACCGTCGCTTGGTCTGCGCGATTGTTAATCAATTATTGTTAAATTCGTCGTCACTATTTGTTATTTCATTATTGTTAAACTCGTTATTACTATTTGTTAATCTATTATTGTTAATTTATTTATTGTTGAATATAGTTTATTTTGTTATTAAAAGTTAAACTCGCGTCAGTCAATTTTCCCCACGACCCGCCTGCTCCACGACCGAGTTAGGCAAACGCGAAAAGCCGTTACATTGGCGCGTTGCGACAATTAGCTTTCCGCGCTTTCGCGCTCCTTGCAGTTCGCGAAAACCCGTGCGTCGAGGTGACTCCGTACGGAGCTGAATCCACCGAAGTTCAGTGAACTTTGCAGCAGGACGGCCAGAGCAGCGGCAGCAAGGCAGAAGCTCAGCGGCGTTGCGCCGCTGGCTTACTCCAGGTAGGAGCAATAGTGGACGCCAGCACGCGTCGCGTGCTGCGCAAGCTAATGCACGACAGCAGATCGGCCGACGGCTTATTAGCCACGGACAATTGTTATTAACAATTGTCCCACCTGTTACAGATTCTTATATTAGTTAGTAATAATAATTGTTAACTAATAGCTTTTCACTTATTCACAAAAAGAAGAAATGCGTCTTTATTGAATTAACAATTTATTTAATAAATGTTTGCTATGTATTATATAAATCAATAATGAAAGATATTTATTTGAAAGTCATTTATTATTGCCTTTTTAAAAAAGGAAAATACTAAAATCATACATATAATGTATACTTTTGCACAGTATTTTAAATCTCAAACATAAGATACCATTTTTGGTTGATTCTGTCCACTAACATAGAAAGCTAGAATTAAAACGTATACTCTATGCTTTGATATTACAATTTTATAACAGTCTTACGTATCCTATTGTTAATTCTTAGGAACAAATTTTTACAAAGCCATATGTAATACTCGTAGTACAATAATGCCTTCAAAATAAATTATTTTATTTAATATTAAAAGTAATTAAGACGTTAAAATTACAATAAACTGAAAAATGAATGAACTCATTTTTAACGAACACAATGCAAATTTTTATAAATATAAGCTACATGCTAAATTAATTTAAGTTAAATTATTAAGGTCTTCGATTTGCCGTTGAAGCTCAGCGCTTAATTGATCTTCTAATTGTTTTTGTTTTTCTTCATACTCTACGCGGTTTGCAGCACCATGGATTACTTTGTCATGTTTAATATTCAAATCATTAAGAAAATCATCTACTTGTGATATAGTTTTATCTTTTATACGCATAAAAGCATAAACTTTTCTTTCAATCGCTAACCGCTTAACAGGAGATAACAATTTTTTATTCTGTGTATTTTTTTGTTTGCGAACACATCATTTTGATAAGTCGTCCAATCCATATACACCTACACTGAGTAAAGACAACAACTTAAAGGGATCTTTTGACTTGAAACTATCAGAATATGCAACTGGATTACAGTATACACCCTCGCCTAGGTAAACATAACCTTTTTCATCATACTCAATATCTTTTTCTTCTTGTTCTTTGTTGAAGCGATAAATTTTATCGTAGACTTTGAATGCATCAAGAGAATCGCAGGGTACTAAAAGTAAAAAAGATTATAAATTTTACAAGAACTAATTAAAAAATAAATTCACAATGACATGTTGAATATATACATGTGTGTGTGTGTGTAATATACATACCTATGTTACCTACGTTATTATTTTCTTTACATGCAGAAGTATTTTCACGGAGGGAACCATCAGCTTCGTTTCTTGGCTCTATATCTTTGTTCATTTCTATAGCTTCCTTTCTAGCAATTTTCAACTAATGTTCGAAGTGTTTAATCCTTTTCTTTTGTGAGAGCATAACTTCCTTATCAGATTGCTGTGAAAATATAGAAAATACATATTTAAATAAAATAGTACAAATTAAGTTAAGAAATATAAACATTAGTAGAGATTGTTTATCAAATGTATGATAACAATAATCTAATTACATAAATTGACGTTAAACTGCTTGATGTAAAAATTAATTCAGAAATAACATGCGTAATCGAATGAATTCTAATCTAAGTAATTACTCCTCATTTATAATGTTATAAATTAATATTTACAGCTTTGTTTGTAACTAAAGGTGATGATGATCCAATTATGTCGCTGTTACTCAAGTCCTCATCTTCTTCTTCCAAGTACGCATCAACAATATCTTTTTCCCTTCCATTTTTTTTCCTTTTTTGTTTCCTCAGCTTTACGTTTCCTCAATTTTTTAGAAATCTGTAATAGTTTCTTCCTTTTTTCAGCTTCTTCTGTCTCATTATTTGTTGGCCTCTTTTTATTTTTTCTATTCTTACCACAGTTATTGTTTTCTTTATTATTTTGGTAATCTATAGCAGATAGTAAACTACTATTATCATCTGATACAGATTCACTGAACTTATAATTTGGAATCCCATGCCTTTTTTTTGTGCAGCAGCATTTACTTTCTCATACGTATCTAAAATATGTATAGTTATTAATATATTATATTGCGAGATAAAAAATTGTTTTATTATGTATAGTATTTATATAATTTTTACAAGAATAAGTAATTACAATAACTAACCTTCAGCCAGCAATACGTAACAGTTTCGTTTTTCACCGTCTGCATGTAATCGTATCTTGAATTTCTGGTTTTTGGAATGAGCTGTATCTCATTTGTATTGATCATAGTTACATTTTCTAATGGCAGTTGCGGGAACAATTTCCCTTTCAGCTTTTCCTCCTGTTTCGAGAGACTCCATATAAATATACAAATATGTTTCACTTCCATCGTTCTCGCCCAAACCGTCAGACATTATATATTGAAAAACTATTTGAACACTTTTCTCTGATTACACAATCAATCTCTAATTACCTGTAAGCCGTCAGTTACGATAATAAGTATCTATATATCACACAAACACGGCGACCGTAGAAAGGCTGCATCTATAATACACGCGAATACCTATACACTCGAGTCTACACTCGGGTTTAACCCATGCGCTTTTGTGCGTTTGTATAGTTACTTTGCGAATTAATAATAATTCAAAGGATAATTTCATTATTGAGACACAAATTATCAATATTGCGTAGTAAGAGGTGAAAAGAAACGATTTCATTAGATGGTACGCGACGTCGTAAATACGCTTGACGTTAGCTACACGATGTTCTCATCAGTTTTAATCAGTTTTCGGTAACATTACTTTTTTAAATTAATAATTTTCACATTGAATTTGAATTCAACGACATCTAAAATTACATAATTATATCGTTCATTCGTATGATTTTTACCTATATTTATAAAAGATAAAACAAAAAATATTGATATACATTATTTAATTTATCTGAAAATACTTTTTCAATCAATATTTCAAAATATCAATCAACAGAAATCCTCCTGCTCGCTTCACTCGCAAACCCTCAGTGTATAAGTTAATAAATAAAATATTACCATTTTCATAACATTTAACGTTTTTAAATTTTTTTACTAAATTTTTCAGTTCTAGAAGATAGGTTTTTTATACTTTTCTAAATGCATTTACACTAAATTGATCATAAAATTTCTAACAATTCAAAAATCCCGAAAAATTAAAACTCAAAAATCAAAAAATAAAATAATCACTATAAAACAAAAAAAAAAGTCGATGGATCTTGAAATTTCTTTGCAATTTTGAATCTTCATTTAAAAAGGAAAAAAATTAGAGTTATTTGATAAAAAATGACCACACCGTTTTCGAGATATAAGCGATAAAAAAGAAAATTGAAAAAAAAAAACATAATCTCAATATCTCAGAAAGTAAAATATCTCATGATCTGAAAAAACATACAGGTGATGAGATAGTAAAAACTACCTTTTTGTAAAGTTTCAGATAAAATGCTGTCGATTTACTTAAGTTATCGCGTTAGGAAAAAAAAAAGATTTTTTTAACAATATTATTTTTTTCTCGACAAAAGAAAAATATGAAGCTTCAAAAATTGTACAGGATATTATTCTAAATATTTTTTATCATTTCAATTTTTTTCAAAAGTTTTCCATCTTATATTTCACAGATATAACCGTTTGAAAAAAAAACGTTTTCGTGTATAAAAATATAAGAGAAATATCTTTTTCAAAATTCCGGATCGGAAAAAATAAGTAATTTTATGCTCTTTCAAATGCATCTTCATTGGATTGATGATGTTATTTCTAAGGTATTAAAAGCCCGAAAAACTAAAACTCAAAAATCGAAAAACCGCTAATAAGACAAAAAAGTATTAAAAAACCAAAAAAAAGTTTATTGTGCCGCCTTCCTTTAAGAAAAACAAAAATAATGAGCCCTGAAACATTCAGTTTCACCGTATGTATGCAGAGTTATGTTGGTTAACATCCAAACACACACACATACACACACACACATACACACACACACAGACACACACACACACGCGCGCACACGCACGCACGCACGCACGCACGCACGCACGCATACATGCATACAGATATTTTCTAAAAATAGTGTATTTTGATTTCTTAAGTCTCAAAATATATTTCTAACATATTTTTAGCAAAACTTTTTTTTTACAAAGCTTCCTCTGTGATCTTACAGCTAAAGATACAACCTCTGGAAATAGATACATTTTTGGAAATTGTCATGTTGGTAGCCCTGTAACTTCTTTCTCTCAGACCCTTTTGATCTCTGACTTTCAGAAAACATAGATTAAACATCCTAGAAAACAATGCTTTTGCATAACTGTGATTTTCTTCTCCAGCTAGCTTTCTGTCTGGCGTAATTTATGTGACATATTAGACATTACGGACAAATCTGTGTATATTCAAAATAAAGCTGATTGAGACCTATAATTTGAATTGTCGGAGCCCCAATGAGAATATTTCAATGTAAATTTGACCTAAATTTTTTCTTAATTTGAATTTGAGAGTAATTTTTAATCGAAATATGCTCAAAGATGCTCTAACCCCTCAAATTAAAGGTTTTAATAGCAGCTTTAAGTTGGACACACGCAAGTAGATAAGCTAGGCGGGTTCTGCGCCACCTCCTTTCGACGCCAAGGGGCTTCCTGCGCGAATGGGTTTCCTACACCACCTCCATCCTACGCCAAGGGGCTTCTTACGTCACCTCCTTCATACGCCAAGGGGCTTCCTATGCCACCTCCTTCCCACGTCAAGGGGCTTCCTACGCCAAGAGGCTTCCTACGCTAAGGGTCTTCCTACGCTAAGAGGATTACAATACAACTGAAGCTTGTTTTCTCCCATCTAGCCCTAGCCTTCGCGCTTGCCTCGCATTACCTTTCTCTGCTCCCACCATGCTCTCTCCTACCGGCGCGCTGTCATTGACGCGGAGCTGCTCTACCGTTCAACATAAAAGCCAACACCTTCGAACTGCAATGCTCACTCTTCTCCTCGTAGCCGAGAAGAACGGAGTCCTGGAGGATGACGACAACTAGCCGATGATTAGCAGCGGATGAGCAAGGTAAGCCGGAGATCGAACAGTGAAACGCCGTTCTTACGGCGATAATGTAGGAACTCTTGCTCGATTGTCCGCACTTGCCTCGCATTACCTTTCTCTGCTTCAACCTCTCTCTCCTACCGGCGCACTCTCATTGGCGCGGAGCTGCTCTACCGCTCAACGTAAATGTCTACGCTTTCGAGCTGGAGAGATGATTTTACTCTGCGCTTCGGAGCAGAGCAGATGTCCAGCAGAGCAGCAAGAGATGATGACCAGAAGATCTTTGATAATGTTCAATATATTCTCTTTTCTTTTCATCTTTTAAGGATTCGAAAATATATTAGCTAGATACATCTTGTATCATGCAATATATTTCAACATATAGAATATGTACTTTTAAGAATATAATTCTAAACGTTGGAACAAACATTTTTCTCTTTTCTTCTTCTTTATTATATTTTATTTAGAAGCCTATACAAGAGCGGACGGGTAGTCAGTTCTTTATTAGTCTGTGCTATACTGTTGACGAGCCAAGATGTTTAAAAAGTGTAACCTTATAATTGTTCGCCGGCGAATCCGCCTGATCGTGCTGGAGGATTGGCCGCCGACGATGGTGTTCGTGAAGGATCAAACTCCGAACTGGAGACTATGAGTGAGACAACGATGGAGTCCAGAGCCGAGGTACCTACGGAGTCGGAGCCGAAGAGTCACGTTGACTCGGAAATGAAAAACGAAGTTGTAGTATCGCCGGACAAGGATATGGTCAGGTGGCCGATTTGGCCTCTTACACCTCTTTCACCTCTACCGCTGACACCACAGACTTCGCTTTTCAGGCGGGCATCAACGTCTCTCTCACCGCTTCCCACAACGTCTCGACTTGTGAAAAAACCACCTACGTTTCAGTCACTGCGATCTCCAACACCTCGCGTTACAGCTCCATCGACTCCTCTTCCTGAGGACACCTCGATGTCATTCTGTGAACGGGCGAGTGAAGAGATGGAAACGGTTGGTTCCACCACCAGCTCGCTTTCTTACTGCGCAAACTTCAAGAGATCGGAAGCGTTCGCCACGACACTCGCCCATTCAAGAAGATCTCGAAGTATTTTTGCAGAGGAGGAGAGAGGAAGCTATAGAACGGTCTAGTCGTCGAGAAGGATCTAGAGTTCGATACCATTCTATCTCCAGGGTTCCTTCTCGACGTTCTGTCGCTTGCTAAGCTTGCTAATAACTCTCTCTCTCTCTCTCTCTCTCTCTCTCTCTCTCTCTTTCTCTCTCTCTCTCTCTCTCTCTCTTTCTATAAAAGCAGCAGCCGACAAATTTATTTTAACTTATAAAAATCGCAAATGTGCTGGCTGGCTCATTTCATTCTGTGAAGCCGAACAAAGCAGATCGACTGAGATGGATTGAATAAATGAAAACATTGCTGCGCTGTAGAGCGAGAGGGAGCAGAGTTCAGATTCATCGCAGCAATTAATCAGTTCACAGGGATCTCTCTCTATCATACAGAGTTGGCTACAAGTAGCAGAGCGAGGTCGACCAGTCTTCAGCCAGTTTACCACGCAGTTGCTTTACGCATCTTCCCCACCACTACGACGCAGAGACAGTTATAAAAGGCAGAGAAAGAACGAGGAAAGTTCAGACTCTCTTGAGCAGCGCTGAATTTGTGGACGTTCAAGGCTTCAAAAGCTCTTGCAACACGTTCATCTACAAGGAGCTGGCTGTGGTCACACTGGTGGATAATGCAATGCCATTGGTGTATCTTTTCGAGCCGTCATGCTGTTGGGGACATCTGAGAGCTGAGAACAAAAGCGAGAACCCTGGGTAGAAAACAACTTCACGGGCATCACCTGGAGTGCTGGATATACCGTACGAGAAAGTGATGATAATCTTGACGAATACCGTAAAAGGAGCCAACAAAATCTTCGTTAAAGGGCTGGAGAAGAAAAAATGGATTCAGGAAAAGTTGGCAATAACTATCAACGTAGTCGACATGGAAGTTCTGGGGTGTCAATGCTAAGGAAACTCTGCAAAAACGACTTTCTGATCTGTGATCATCACCAGCTCATACATCGGCCTGTGTGTGCCGCACAGAATGTTCACGCACTCAAGGAGTGGATGACAGACTATCGCAGCGTAGTTGGTCACGATGTAGTCGTCGTCCTTGTGTATTCTTAATTTTACTTATAATGAATATGAATGTCGCTTTTTATAATAATACATATGAATCTTATATAATAATAATAATAATAATAAATGAGAAAAAGAAATGCCGTTTTTACGGCAAAAACATATGTAAACGAGAGAACAAACTATTGTTAAAACAATACATATATACATATGAGGATGGTGAGCGCCGACACTGAACAATAGATGGCTCAAGCGAGATAAAAATGTGCATAATATTCTTCCACCACCATTACCCCCACTCTTACCCTACCCTCCCCCCTCTCTCTTTCTTTCTCTCCCTCTCTCTTAAAATTGTGTTTAAGGAGTCGAGACAGAGCAACAAACATTAGTCTTCTGTTACACCTCAAAACGAAAAGTGCCCTCATGATTTCAACAGAGTACTACGTGGATGCGATTACGAGACTTGCGCAATGTTGTCGATACGCTGCTACTAGAGTAGCAGATGCCAACGACAGGAGCCGATGGATCGACATTGTACGAGCAGCCATCGAATCGCTGGATCCTCCCATGGACTCAACACTTTTGAACTCTGGTAAAAGTCACAAGTTCCAGAATTTCCACGCATACCTCCAGAGTGTTTTGAGAATTCTACCGCGGCAGGAAGATCGAGGACGAGTTATGTGGGACAATGTTAATTCGACGTTTCAAACCCGAATTAGATGTGGTGTGATTACGAACGTCGAGCATATCAATCTCGGATAGTTCATGGAGGATTCGGTTGTGCTATTTAAGGAACAAATCAAACGTGCATTAAGAGAGTACAACGCTGTTAAAGTCAACACCGAACTGGCAGCAGAATACAGAATCGTCAAGGGTGATGGTGAGGAGACCGATGCGATTAAATATTTCAATACGAAATCTGTATCGATATTTTGAACTACCAACTTAGATGAATAGTTTTTAGTGTACGTTCGACAACCCATCGAGAAGAATATGGAGGAGTTTCAGGAGCACGACTCTGGCTGGACATTGCTTTCGATACTCAATTTGAGCGTGAATATCAACAACCTAAATCCAATGCGAGGTAGCTCACACTTTCCACTACCTGATTTTATAGTCAATAAGAAAGCCTGCATCAACGTTCATAATGACGACGAGCAATGTTTAAAATGGGCAATTTTATCTGCTTTGCATCCTGTACTAAGCAAGTAACATCCGGATCGAGTTACAAAGTACAAGCTATTTGAAAAAGAGTTGAATTTCAAAGGGATCGATTTTCCCGTGATTCCTCGGCAGATTACCAAAAACGGAACGTCTCTGTCAATTTATATATTTTGACGAAATAGAATGATAAGTATATTGTGTAGCCGTGTCATCTTACACATTCAAAAGAGGAGAAACGTGTCAATCTACTATTCGTACAAGATCATTACGTAGACGAGGACGCTGAAGCGGACGTTGACGATGACGATGACAACGAAGAGTTTCTATTACGAAGTTCTATTACGTATGGATTAAGGACTTATCTAGACTCGTAAGTTTTCATCTATCGAAACGTAAATCGAAAACATGCATATGTGATCGATGTTTGCATTTCTTTCGGACAAATGATAAATTGAAGAATCACGAGAAAGATATGCACAAGTTAACAATTGCAAAGTTCAGTTACCGAGTGAGATCAACAATAAACTCAAATTTAAAAACTATCGATGCAGAGAACGTGCACCATTCGTGCTGTACGCAGACTTTGAGTGTTTGCTTAAGCCAGTCGAAGATGACGAGCGAGCATATCAACAACACCAGGCATTCAGCGTAGGCTTTTAGGTAAAATGCAGCTTCGATGACAGGAAGTCAACGTACAAATTCTACACAAAACTGAACGATGACGATCAAGATCCTGCGAAATGGTTCGTATCGAGTCTCTTCACTCTCGGTCAGGAACTGAAGCAGCAGTATAAGAATCCTGTTCCAATGGATGAGCTTACACCTACGGAGAATGAACAGTTTAACAGAGCAATCAACTGTCATATCTGCAAGAAACCGTTCACCAAAGCAGCCGATAAAGTCAAAGACCACTGTCACTTTAATAATTTTATTTATTTTCAGATACCGGCTCACAACGGTTGTAATTTAAATTATAAACATACGAGGACGATCACGGTTGTCTTTCATAACCTGGGTGGATACGACTCTCACCTATTCATCAGAGATCTCGCTTCCGGATTCCCTGGTCGAGTGATACTTCTGCCGCAGACCAAGGAGCCCTACATTTCGTTCACCAAACATACGGAGGATAGCAATATTAATTTCAGATTCATTGATTCCTTCCGTTTCATGTCTTCTTCGCTCGTCAAACTAGCTTCTTACTTGGAAGATCTCAAGATGTTGGAAGCAGTTTTCCAGCAGGATGACGGATACGACCGGGAGCAAATCAAGCTCTTGAGACGGAAGGAGGTCTTCCTGTTCGAGTATCTGTCATCGTTGGACAAACTAGAGGAGACTGTCCTGCCAGTGCAGGTAGAGTTCTACAGTACCTTAACCGACAGTAACATCGCCAATGAGGACTACGAGCATGGAAAGAACGTTTGGAATACTTCCCATACCCAATCACTTGAAGAGTATTCAGACCTCTACTTAAAAACTGATGTCTTGCTGTTGGCTGAAATTTTCAAGAATTTCAGAAACAACTGTCTGCAGGCTTATGGTTTAGATGCAGCGCACTATTACATGATGCCTGGCTTGAGCTGGGATGCGATGCTGAAGCATACGGGAGATGAACTCAAGCTACTCACGGACATTGCTATGCTGCTGTTCATAGAGCGAGGCATCCGAGGCGGAATTAGCCAGTGCTGTAATAAGTATGCCATCGCCAACAACAAGTACACGAGTGAAGAATACGTTTCTAACAAGGAGTCAAAGTATCTAATGTACTTTGACATTAACAAATTGAACGGTTGTGCGATGACATAGTCTCTACCGTGTACTGGATTCAAGTGGTTCGAAAATGTCAAGAACAATCGTAATTTCTTCGACGTTCCTGACGACAGTGACACAGGATACATTCTCGAGGTGGATCTAGGGTATTCCGAAGATATTCACGATTCTCACAAGGATTTGCCTCTATGTCCTGAACACAGAAAGCCTCCAGAGTCAAAGCAGGAGAAACTCATGACTACACTGTACGACAAAGAGCGCTACGTCATTCACTATAGAAGTCTCAAGCAAGCTCTGAAACTTGGTCTTTAGCTCACCAAAGTCCACAAAGAGCGCTGAGATTTAATCAGAAACCTTGGCTCAAGGATTAAATAGACTTGAACAGCGAAAAGAGGAAAAACGCCAAGAACGAGTTCGAGAAACATCTATTCAAACTCTCGAATAATGCCGTCTACGGGAAGACGATGGAGAATGAACGTAAGCGCGTTGACTTTAAACCCGTGAATAAATGGTATGGTCGTTACGGTGCAGAGACTTACATCGGCAAACCTAACTTTCACAGTTGTTCCATCTTTGATGAAAATCTCGTTGGAGTACAACTGTCACGCACCGAAATTTGCATCACGAAACCAATCTACGTGGGACTCAGCGTTCTAGATCTTTCAAAATTACTTGTCTACAGGTTCCACTACGATTACATGAGAAGCAGATTGCGAGATGAACGCAAATTATTGTACACAGACACTGACAGTCTAGTGTACGAAATTGATAAAAAAGATGTCTACGAGGTCATAAAGGAAGACATCCACGAATTCGACACCTCCGACTACGTACAGGATAATCAATTCGGAATGCCTCGAGTAAACAACGGCGTTAATATTCAAGGACCATTAAAAAGGCCAAAGGCGTGATAGCATCCGTCGTGAAGAAGACGCTGACTTTCGATGATTATCTACATTGTCTGTTTGGAAACTCGACGATTTCCAGGGAACACTGTAACATTCGTTCTCGCTTACACATGGTGAGATAGATACGTTGCCGTGGGGGTATAAGCAAAACCTAGATGACCAGCTGATTCAGATGATGGAGGAGATGGAAGCAATTCAGGAAATCGAAGGATTAGCAGATTATGAACCACCCAATAAGCGACCACGCGAGTCAGCTGATTAGATCGTACTGGAGTGGGGAGAGGCCTCTGAAGTGTATATAAACCGGTACGTCGAGGAGCTCGAGTCATTCTCAAACATCAACCATAGCAACAGCAGCAGCAGCAGTTATATTTCAAAGTTTATATTCCTATTAGATCTTCTACTTTAGATGGGGAAGCCACTAAACACCATAAAAGTTGGAACATCTGGACACTACACACATCCTCTCAGTCAACGAGTAGCAAATAATATCTCTCGCAGATCAGCTGACCCGATCGAGCCGCCTTCACCGCTGAAACAAGAGAGAAAGAGGGGAGAGGGGGGAGCCAGAGAACACCATAAAAGCCAAAGCGTCCAGGCATTACAATCATTCTTTCACGAGTCATCGAGCAAGAAGTCTTTTTGAGCTGAACGGAAACTTTCCACGATGGATATTGCCAGACTCAACAAATTGTCAAAGCTGAACAACTTTCTACCGACGAAAACGATGTCTGACTTGGAGATTGGACGTACATTCTCGGTGACCAAACTCAAGCAGGTCAACACCAAGTATGGACTGATGACAGTTGCTCACCTCGACGAGGAGGTCCAGGTGTTATTACCACGACGAACTTCAATGGCGTTCGAGAATGATGAAGAATTCTTCAATCAGATGGCTGAGGCTGCTAGCACATACAAGCTGTTCCTCAACAAATTGTACTGCCAAAATAACATCGAGTTTTCTTCTGATTAAAACATTTGTATGTAAAATGTATCTTCTTTAAAAATTAATAAATAATAATAACACCGGCACACAAAAAAAAAGTTATCTGTACAAGAAACTAGACCCATCTATCCTTATGGTTTTCAGGTCAAACTGAGAAGAAACGGTTTAGACGGATAAAAATGCTATATGTGTATGTTTTTTAGGTCGCTGAATTCGAATCCGGGATCAGTCTGGCCCTATCACGTCAGGGTCAAGGTCAGTTCAAGGTCAAACTGAGAAGAAACGGTTTAAACGGATAAAAATGCGATATATTTATGTTTTTTAGGTCGCTGAATCCGAATCCGGGGTCAGTCTGGCCCCATCACGTCAGGTTCAAGGTCAAATTGAAAAGAAAAGGTTGAAACCGATAAAAGGGTCATATAAAAACTTCCCAACAATGGACAAAGATACCAAAAATTGTAAAAAGTCTTATTCAAGAGATTTGATCACGTAATATCTTCCTTGTGTACAGAGCAAAGTTGCTTTCGTTTATATTTTTTTCTTTTTCTCTTTTCGTTATTTGTTTTAATGTCTCTCTTCAGCGTCCAGCAAAAATCTGCCATCATGTTGACATTCCATCTTCCTAGGTATCGATTCTCCATTACACTTATATCTTGATGAAACCGTTGTCCCTGTTCTTCACTGACGTCTCCTAGATTAAGAGGAAAGTAATCAAGATGAGAATGTAAGAAATGCATTTTATAACTCATCAAGCAACCCAAATTTTTGAAATTTTCCAACATTTGTGCAACTAGTTCCTGATAATTCTCACTATTTTTATTTCCTAAAAAGTTTTCACGAACAGTTTTGAAACTTTGCCATGCAGCTTTTTCTGTGTCGTTCATTTTTGTGATAAATGTTTCGTCTTCAAATAGAGTACGAATTTGAGGACCATCAAAAATACCTTCTTTCAATTTAGCATCACTTATTGCGGGAAACTTTTCTCCTAAATACTGGAAACAATCGCCTACTAAATATAGTCTCTAAGATTTGATCTTTTGAATAAAATCCAGATAAAAAAGGAGTTCCACATAAAGATAAATTAGAGATTAAAAACATAATTGAAGTTAAAAGTAATATTTCTTTAATTTTACCTATAAATCGAATATCCTGATAATTTAATATGTAATGAATAATTACCCCTGAACATATAAATATTAATGATTTAAATATAGCATGAATAATAAGATGAAAAATGCTAATTCTCAGTATTTTATTCCAAAAATTATTATTATTAATCCTAATTGGGATAAAGTTGAAAAAGCAATAATTTTTTTAGATCAAATTCAAAATTTGCAGAAATTTTTGTTATTATTATAGTTACTAAACCTCTGATAACAATGTAATTTATTAATAAATTATTATTTAAATAAATAATATAATGGAATCGAATTAATAAATATACTCCTGCTGTAACTAAAGATGAAGAATGAACTAAAGATGAAACAGGAGTAGGGGCTGCTATAGCAAATGGTAATCAAGCTGAAAAAGGGAATTGAGCTCTTTTAGTAAATGTTGAAATAATTACTAGGATAGTAAGTAAAGTTATTTCTTTACTATATATTAAATAATTTCATCTTCCTAATATAAACATTAATCTAATACTTATAATAATAGTAATATCTCCAATTCGATTGAATAATACTGTTAATATACCAGAATTATATCTAGAAGTATTTTGATAATAAATAACTAAACAATAAGAAATTAACCCTAATCCATCTCATCCAAATAAAATACTAATTAAATTTGGCCTAATAATTATTATTAATATAGAAATAATGAAAAAAAAAACTAAATAAAAAATCGATTAATTCTTCTATCATGTCTTATATATTCACAACAATAGAATATAATTATTGAAGAAATTATTATTACAGTAAATATAAATATTAAACAAATTCAATCAATATATATACGAGGGTAGTTCAATAAGTCTTTAGAATGACCAACAGATGGCGCGCGAATCGCTCCAAATCATCTGTTTTCAGTCAGCACCACTCCCGACTAGATATATGGTGCAGTCACAATCCACATCTTCTGAGTTTACGTATTTTTATAACCAATTGAAAAAAAAATTGCTTGTTAAGAAAAATGGAAAAAAACGAGTTCAGAGCGGTAATTAAACATTTTCATTTAAAGGGTTTAACTCCATATGAGATAAAAAATGAATTGGACTCAGTTCATGGCACATCTACCCCTGCCTTAGCAACGGTTTATAACTGGGTAAATGAATTTAAGCGTGGTCGTACATCAATAAGTGACGAACCACGTTCAGGAAGGCCCGTAGAAGCAACTACTCCCGAAATCATCAATAAAATCCACGATATGGTGTTGAAGGATAGAAGATTAAAAGTGCGTGAGTTAGCTGAGGCCACAAGGATATCTATAGGTGCAGTTGTTTCAATTCTACATGAAAAATTAGGCATGAAAAAGCTATCGGCAAGATGGGTGCCGCGTTTGCTCTCAGCTGAGAATAAACGCAATAGAGTGGTCGCCTCTGAGGCTCTTTTGGCGCGCATAAGTCGGAATCCTGAGGAATTTTTTCGTCGATTTGTGACTGTGGATGAAACATGGATACACCACTACACTCCTGAGACAAAGGAACAATCCAAACAGTGGATTTCCACAGGCGAACCAGCTCCAAAGAAGGCAAAGACCGTAAAGTCAGCTGGTAAGGTTATGGCTACAGTTTTTTGGGATGCACGTGGAATTATACTTATTGACTACTTGGAAAAGGGTAAAACAATTACTGGTGAGTATTATGCATCATTATTAGAGCAGCTGAAAGAAGAAATTAAAAAAAACGACCACATTTGGCGAGAAAAAAAATTCTCTTTCATCACGACAACGCCCGAGTTCACACATGCTTCGTTTCAATGGCTAAAATTGAAGAACTAAAATTCGAATTGGTCGAACACCCACCGTATTCACCAGATTTAGCCCCCAGTGACTTTTTCTTATTTCCAAACTTGAAAAAATGGCTCGGTGGACAGAGATTTACGGACAACGAAGACGTCATTGCCTCTGTAAGTGCTTATTTTGAGGAACTTCCGAAAACGCACTTTTCTGAAGGATTAAAAAAACTTAAAAAGCGATTGACCAAGTATATAGAGCTCCAAGGAGATTATGTTGAAAAATAAAAAAAAATTTACCAAAAAAAAATTGTTTTTATACTTTATTCTAAAGATTTATTGAACTACCCTCGTATATATATATATATATATATATATATATATATATATATATATATATATATATTAATATTTACTCTATTTAATAATAATACATTTCATTCTATAAATAAAGTTAATTTACTTATTATAAATATTAAACTTAAATTAATTAGGCATAAACTAATAAGAAAAAAAAATCATCCTCTTAAGTAATAATATATATATATATATATATATATATATATATATATATATATATATATATATATATATTCCTTTAAATCTTAAAATATAATGTAAAAATAATACTAAGTAGTCTAAATTATTATTAGAATAATTTTTTTTTAAGGTATCTATATATTTCCCATGTTGAATAATAGAAAATAAATATAAAGAATATATTGCCCTTAAAAATATCCCTCCTATTAATAATATTATTATATTAATAGATCAGTTTAATATAACTATTAAAATTATTAACTCTCTTAATAAATTTAAAGAAACTGGAGAAGATATATTACATACACAAAATATAAACCATCATATTATTAAAGTTGGTAATATTCTTAATATACCTTTATTTAAATAGATACTTCGACTTTTAGATCGTTCATATAATAAATTTACTAATATAAATAAAGCTGGTGAACATAATCCATGACATACTATTATAATTAGTCCACCTAAAACTCCTCTTTTAGTTAAAGTTAAAACTCCTATGAACATCATAGCTATATGGACAACTGATGAGTAAGCAACTAATAGTTTTAAATCAGATTGACGTAAACAAACTAATCTTAATATAATTATTCTTAATAATCTAATAGAGGTAATTAAATAATTATTTTTTATTCTTAAATTTATTATTATTAAAGTTCTACGAATAATTCCATAACCCCCTAATTTTAATATAACTCCAGCTAAAATTATAGATCCTGAAACAGGGGGTTCAACAAGTGCTTTAGGAAGCCATACATGAAATATCATTAAAGGTAATTTAATTAAAAAAGCTAAAATTATATATACATATATAATTAATATAAAATCTAAATTAAAAATATATCTATTTAAAAGAACCATAAATCTTAAAGAATTAAATCAATTAAATAAATAATACTAAATTACTAATAAAGGTAATGAAGCAAATAAAGTATAGAGTAATATAAATATCCTAGCGTTTAATCGTTCAGGTTGATACCCCCATCCAATAATTAATATAAAAGTAGGGATTAATCTAATTTTAAAAAGTAAATAAAATATAAAATAATTTACAGATGTAAATCTTAAAATTAAACGAATTAAAAGTATTAATAAAATAAATCAATATAATTTTTATTCTTAACTTTTATTCTAATTAAAAATATCATTGAAATAATTCATAAAGTTAATATAACTAAAATAAATCTAATTAAATCAACCCTTAATCATCTATATATTCCTATTCAATTAAAATTATAATTAATTAAAAGTATATAAATAAATATAATTATTATTAATATAATTCTTAATATATAAATTAATATATTATATCTAAATAATATAATATTTAAATTTAATATAATAATATAAAGTATTAATTTAATCATAAAATTAAATTTATTAGATATATATTATCATTTCCATAAGATCGAATTAATAAAATGAATACCCTGTCGTGGGTGCCAAGCGACAGTGGTACAGCCGCGATCTGGGTACGCGCGGACCATGTGACCTCGGACAGGGGGGCCGGAGAGGACTTCGCGTGGGCAAGAGTTGGGACCGTTACGTTCGTGAGCGTATACCCCTCACCCAGTTTGACAGCTGACGAATTTACGCGCAAACTTGACACGTTAGAAGACCCGCTACGGGGAATAACTGGCAGTGTCATGGTTGGCGGGGATTTCAATGCCAGAGCGATTGAATGGGGGATGCCCATGACGAACGGACGGGGACAGCTCATACTCGACGCAACGGCAAGGCTTGGACTGACGACGCTAAATGTAGGCTCGACACCAACGTATGTTAGGCCTGGATTTGGCCAATCCATACCAGACGTAACGTTTTCAAGCGAAGAGCTGGCTAGGAATATTCGGAACTGGCACGTAACTGACGACGAGAACGGTAGTGACCATCAGTACATCCGATTCGAGATAGGGAGCGCGGACGAAAGGACAAACACGTCAAGACGAAGCGAGCACTTTCCGCGATGGAACGTCAGACGTATGGACCGCGAGAAATTGGTAGAGGTGGTAATGGATGCGGAACCTCCCTCTGCGAGAATTCCGCGTGTACCAGTAGGCCGTGAAAGAGCGGAAGTGCTCGTAGAAAGAGCGACGAGAGTGATAGCGAAAGCGTGCAACGCCGCTATGCCACGGACGTGCACGAGAAATAGACGACAACCGGTATACTGGTGGACTGACGAGATCGCAACACTCAGGAAAGAGTGCCATGCGCGCAGACGGGCGGCACAGCGTGCGCGACTCCGGGAAGGAAGCGACGATCTCATGCAGCAGTATAGGGTGGCACGGAAGCAGCTTCGCTACGCGATCAAGCACAGCAAGCTTCGTTGCTGGAGACAACTTTGCGAGGACGTCGACGGCGACCCTTGGGGGATGGGCTATAAGATAGTAACCCAAAAACTGAAAGCAGGAGCGGCCAATTCGATGATGAGCACGCGAAAAATCGGAACGGTAATTGACGGGCTCTTTCCAACCCATCCACTTAGGGACCACGCGGAATACACCGACATACGCGCGGACGATATCCCGCTGTTCACGGAGGGGGAGCTTTTGGCAGCTACCTCCTCCCTGAAGGGCGGAAAGGCACCAGGACCGGACGGAAAACCAGTAGAAGCAATAAAGATAATCGCGAAGTGCAGGCCACAGATACTGCTTGAAATGTACAATACATGTTTGGTAGAGGGGGTATTCAGCTACCGCTGGAAGAGGGCGCGATTGTTTCTCATCGATAAAAATAAAGGGGACCCAAATTCTCCATCCGCTTACAGACCTCTTAGTCTGCTCGATACGATGGGGAAAACAGCTGAGCTGCTTCTTAGGCCAAGGATCCAGGGAGCGATTCGGGAAGCAGGCGATCTTTCCGATAACCAGCACGGTTTCAGGAAGGGTCGATCGGTGATAGGCGCGGTGCGCGAAGTAACAGCGTCGGTCGCTAGAACAGATGAGGCGTGTCATGCGGCTAGACCGATAGTCGTACTGGCAACGCTTGATGTTAAGAACGCCTTCAATTCCGCGAGATGGGTCGACATCCTGGCGGCTCTTCGAGCCTTTGGGGTGCCAGACTATGCCTTGCGATGGATTGAGGACTATCTGAGTGACAGAAAGCTTTTGTACGAAACGGACGAAGGACTCAAAGTCAGACCTGTCACGGCCGGCGTGGCGCAGGGGTCAATTTTGGGTTCGGATTTCTGGTTAGTATTATATGACGCAATGCTGAGAGTCCAGATGCCGATCGAGGTGTCGCTGATAGGATGCGCGGACGCTGTAGCGGTGGTAATAGTAGCGCGCGACGTAGATATTGCCCAGTTCCAGCTGACCGTGGCCATGCGGCGCATACTTCGCTGGATGCGTGAGCACGGACTACGGCTAGCTCTAGATAAGACGGAAGTAGTATTGCTGACTAGGAAACGAATCCAGACAGCAATGGACATAACGGTAGGTGACGCGGTGGTGAGGACGCGTCCGGCGGCTAAGTATCTGGGGGTGACCCTAGACAATAAGCTGACCTTCGCTCTTCACCTCCGAATCACGGTGAATAGGGCGGCGAAACGGGTAGCCGAATTAAGCAGGCTCATGGCCAACGTGCGCGGACCACGACCTGCAACGCGCAGACTGCTCATGTCAACCATGAACTCCATTCTCCTCTACGGAGCGGAGGTCTGGGCCGATGCTATGAGCAAGGAAAAGTATAGAAAGTGTATAGAGGCGGTGCAGCGCAAGGGAGCACTTCGAATAGCAAGCGCGTACAGAACGGTTTCAAGGGCAGCGATATTCGTTATCGCCGGAGTTATCCCCGTATATCTGCTTGCGCAAGAGCGAAAGCGGATATACGAGCGGAGCCACGAGTACGGGAGGGCCCGCGCAGCGACAGAAGAACGGGAACGGACAATGACGGCGTGGCAGGACGAATGGCTGGGTGAGAGGCAACGACCACAACCACGTCGGCAGCAACAGGCACGATGGACCTACGAACTAATACCGGAACTGGCTCCGTGTCTGGGCAAGCAATTCGGGGAGGTGAGTTTTTACCTCACCCAGTTCTTGTCCAGGCACGGATACTTCAGACAATACTTACACAGAATGGGGAAGGTTAGAACGCCGGCGTGTACTTACTGCGGGCACAATAAAGACGACGCGGAACGCACGTTTTTCGTGTGCCCGCACTGGACCGAAGAACGACGAAGACTGGAGACCATTACGGGGCCGACAGCGCCCACCAACATTGTTGCAACGATGTTGGAGACAAAGACGAGTGGGACGCGGTAGCATTGTATATCGAAAAGGTCCTCCGCGCGAAACGGGAAGACGGATGCTTGGCCGACGGGCCAGGCTGACGAAAAGACAAGACAAACGAAACTTAGCAGGACTGACTGAGGACGAAAGAAGAAAAAGACAGGCGGCCCCCCACTCGAAGTAATGCGAAAGCGGTACTGGGTGGGGGGCGTTCGCGGCACACTCGTTTTTAGTGGGTAGGACACGGCGGCGAGCCCGCCTCGGCTGTAATCCGGCATTGAGCACGGACATCAGTTGATGATGGACAGCGCGCCAGTGGAGTCCCACACTACCGCCCCAGAGTGCAGGAGCTCAGGGGATGGTGTCCATAATGATTTTTGCGAGTTAAAAAAAAAAATATAAATATCCTAGCGTTTAATCGTTCAGGTTGATACCCCCATCCAATAATTAATATAAAAGTAGGGATTAATCTAATTTTAAAAAGTAAATAAAATATAAAATAATTTACAGATGTAAATCTTAAAATTAAACGAATTAAAAGTATTAATAAAATAAATCAATATAATTTTTAATCTTAACTTTTATTCTAATTAAAAATATCATTGAAATAATTCATAAAGATAATATAACTAAAATAAATCTAATTAAATCAACCCTTAATCATCTATATATTCCTATTCAATTAAAATTATAATTAATTAAAAGTATATAAATAAATATAATTATTATTAATATAATTCTTAATATATAAATTAATATATTATATCTAAATAATATAATATTTAAATTTAATATAATAATATAAAGTATTAATTTTATCATAAAATTAAATTTATTAGATATATATTATCATTTCCATAAGATCGAATTAATAAAATTAATAAAGTTAACCCTAATACTCTTTCACAAACAACAAATACTAAAAAGTATAAAATTATAATTAATCTTTGATTTAATGCTAAAGTATATCTAAAAATTATTAATACTGTATTGTATAATATTGATATAATAAATATTAATAAAAATAAATAATAATTTAAATAAATAGTTATTAATTTAAATAAAATATTAATCTTGTAAATTAAAAATAAATAATTATTTATAACTAACTCAAAAAAATAGTATATCTATATCATTAATCTCCAAAATTAAAATTTTTTTTAAACTATTTTTTGAGTATAATTAATTTATTTTTTTCAATTCAAATTATAATTTTAATAAGACTAACAATTATTAATATTTTATTAAATTCTTTATCATTATATAATAAATCTATTCACCCTCTATCTTTAATAATAATTTTATTATTTATAACTATTTTTTATACATTAAATTTAAGTATTTATATAAATTCCCATTGATTTTCTTTCTTAATATTTTTAATTATAATTGGAGCGATAATAATTATCTTTTTATATTTTACTATATTTATTAGTAATATTAAAATAAGAATAAAATGAATTAAAATTTTAATATTACCAATAACATTTATTTTAACATTCAATATAGTTATTATTATACTAATTAATATTAAACTAAATTACACTTGATTTAATTCTTTTAATGAAATATATATTGAGACGGCCTGTACCTATACCCTTATTATCAAGAACGGTACCATTAATTATTATTGTTAATGTTAATATGATATTAACATTAGTAATTATTATAAGCAAAATAAATTAGTTAATACATTTAGGATATAAAAAAAACGTAGTATTAATTAAAAGTTAGTTTTTTATAAGAAATCATTTAATTAATTATTTAATTATTGCGGAAATGATTCGGTTTTATATTTGTTAACTAAGATGATACGGCGGGGCCAACGTAATGGCTAAGAACGCGCGCGTGTGCATATGCACACACGAGCGCGCAGACATACGAAAGCGTGTTCAGCGAGGAGCAACGAATTCGCGAATATTGGAAGAGTGGGGATTCGCGAATATCGTGAGAAGGAGGACGGGAGCGAGAGAGATGGAGAGAGTGGGCTCGGGTATATATCGGCGACGCACAGCCGAGGAAGCACTGAGTTTTCTCTGACCTCTCAAGCCGTGGCTAGCCAGCGTGCAGGCCTCGCGCTCGGGATACTAGGGTTAACTCGGGCCGCTTCTTGTGGTGAACACACGGTGATGTGGCGAATCCTCGCCTATCTACCGCGTGTAATCTCTCTCTTTCGCTTCCCTCTATCGCAACTCCACTCCTCTTTAATTGTACTGTTACCCTCAATAAAAAACCAAGTTTCACACTAATAATTATAACTCATTTTTCCCCGCCTCCACCTATTATTCGGGTGCGCCGGACGTCCTTCAGTAGCCACTGGAGGGGGAAACGCGCTAACGAATTTCATAAAAGGCATAGCTCGGTGTGGCCAACGCGCTGCCCGAGACTACGTCTTCAGGGTTTTACCCGAGAAAAGCGCGCTGGTGCCTTTCTCGGGGTTTTGACTGCTTGCCCGGCGGAGAGCTAACGCGCCCTCCTGCTGGTTCGAGTTAGCATACCAAAACCCAAAGCACAGTTGCACTTCTGCAGCTCCGACCTCGGCGGCTGCAGGAGCGTAACTATCAGGGGGAATTCCGGAAGAGGTTGTTTCTCGCGCACTTCTTCGGGTCCGTACGCGAACCGCGTGTAACAAAAACACAAATGGAAAACGAACTCTCCTACGTTGGAGTAGAAGAACGGCTTAAGTCCGTCACATTGGCGCCCGAGAACAGGGACTCGAGGGAAAAAAAACACGTAGAAACAGCCTTAAATGATTCCGGAATGGGACGGGACGTTCACAGAAACGCGTATACATTCGCGTATTACAGACACGCAAAAATTGATAAATCGGTTAATTAAGATTGATGAGGAGAGATGGGGAACGATATTAAGTCTTGACGAGGAAGTACGAAATTTAAAAACAGAGAATGATAATTTAAAGAATAAAATTGCACATCAGCGTCAAGACATGCAAAATCTATGGAAGTCGTTAGATGAGGCGATACAAGTTGTCAACAAATTAACGATAAAAACCGAAAAATTGAGTTGCCATCTGGGAATAGTTACAGGAAAAATGATAACAAAATTCGGGAAATTCGAAAAAATACAGCAGGAACAAGATGATAAGATCATTGAGCTCACGCGCCGTATAAATTCTTTAAAAATTGAATAAATTTAATGAAGGGAAAGGTCAATCCATTTTTTGCAAAACGAGCGAAAATTTAAATGATAGATGAAAAATTAGGTCATTAAAATTATGATTTCTGGCGGATATTTATATCAATAAAAATATATTATTTATAAAAATAAAATATTTTACAAGTATTTTTTTATTAATATTTTTTCTTATAAAAAAAAATACAAAATGCCGCAAAATAAAAGGTTATCGGGGGCGTTTATGACAGACATCGAGACGACAGCTCCCGTGGAGAGTCTCGATGATGAGCAACGTAAGCACCGCGATTGGGAAAAGGCAGTTTCCGAGGAATTAAAATGCCTAGATGAGAGACAGGACGAATTAGAAAGTAAAATTACTAATTTAGTTAAAACTCCGGATGGACTAGAGTCACCTCCTTTAAATACTTCACGTATTGAAGCGATAAATACCGATTTAGTTGCACGCATAAATGCACTGTCAGACTTGTTAAAAAAAACCCAAGACGCGAGCACCGCAGAAACGCAGCGGGGCGCGAAACTAGAAGCGGCCGTGAAAGCCTTAGAAAATCGTGTCAAAATACTGGAAACGGAAAATGATAATTTAATAACGGAAAATACAGAGTTATATTCAAATTACGAGAAGTTGAGTAAACAATTTGAAGATAGTCATAGCGGGGGAGAATTGAAAAAATACTTAATCGCGCGATTAGATGAGGTATATGAGAAAAACGAACAGGCGGTTAAAAAACTCGAAAATTCGATCAACAAAAACAATGCGGGGCGTGCCAGTTCGGCAGGGACCAGCGGAAGTGAAGCATCGAGAAAAATAAAATTAAATATACCTAAATTTAAGGGGTTACCCTCAGAAAGACCGATGAAATTTATATTTGAGTTAGAAAACTATTTTACATTAATACGGCCGGATGCCGATGAAACACTATGTGTAATTTCGCAGGCACTAATAGACGATGCTCATAACTGGTGGTACCTGCAGGAGGGCCAAATAAAAGATTACGACGATTTTTTAAACAAATTCAAAGAGAGGTACTGGAATTCGAATATGCGACGAGTGGCGAAAAGAAAAGTAGAGTTCGGGCAGTGGTATGCTTCAGCGTCTATGAATCGCGTAAATTACGCGATTTATATCCTGGGATTAACGAAAGAACTTGAACTCGAATTACCCGAGGAAGACCTGGTATTAAAAATCGGCGAGCATTTTGAGAGGAGTATCAGGTTAGCTATAGCAGGGCAAAGGGTAAAAGATAAAAATAGTCTATTGAAAATACTAGCAGAATACGACAGCGATGATCAACGCACAAAAGGCGACCGCGCGCCCGTTAACACGGTAGAAACAAAAAAATTCACGAGTAACGCGCCGAGCCAATCCGCGGCTCCGGTTGCAAATACGGAAGGTAAAAAACCTTGGCAAACGAAAAATATAAGTGCCATGCAAAATGCGAAACCAACCGAAAGTCAAAGAACCGGGAATAATACGTATAAAAACCCTAAAAAATGGGAAAACAACCAAACCAATAAGTGGAGAGATAAGAAAGATCAATCGGACATAAACGTGTTCGATATAGATATCAGCGATGTTCGAACCCCGGGAAACGGGGATTAGTTGCGTCACGTAATTCGGATCTAGAAGTAAAAAATAGACGGGGCGCAACTGAGCACTTAAATGTAGCTTCTATAATAGAAGACCCGCGGGAAACATTATTATACGATGTAGAACCCGCTGGAGAAAATACCGAAACCACGTGTTGTCCGGAAATCAGCATAAGCGTATACGGAAACGAAGTAAAAGCGTTAATCGACACGGGGGGTGAAGTCACGGCGATTTCAGAAGAATTTTATTACGCAAATATTAATAAACTTAAAGAATGCCCTACACTACCTATAAGTGGAAAAGTCATTAAAGGCGCGACGGGGGCAAAATCGGCGAGATTAAAGTTCCAAATACTGCTAAGTATAACTATCGGAGGATTAGAGGCAAAATTAATAATTCTAGTAGTGCCAAAATTGGTAAAACCGTGTATCATCGGGTATGACTCAATAAAAGCGTTAAAAATGCTAATTGACACGGTAAATCAAAACTTATTATTTCAAGTAAATCAGAAAGACGGTGTTATCGGTTACACAGATAGGCGGTTCGCGTCGAACGAATATACGTCTCTGTGCATCGAGCATGCAAATGAGTACCTCGAAAATGAGGTAGAGCTCAGGAATCACTTCGACGAGGACGATGGAAAATGTACGGAATCCCGCGAAGAATCGTACGATATCTCAGTAGAAGAAATCGACGATAAAGTAAATTTATGTGAAAATCTAAATGAATCACAAAAAACAAAATTAAAAGAATTACTTGTAAAATATAAAAAAGTGTTTGAAAAAAAACCCGGTTTGCTAACTACCTATGAGCACGAGCTAATTTTGAAGGACGATACACCCTTCTATACTAAGCCCTATCCTATACCACTAGCATATCGCGAGCAGGTAAAAAAGGAAATAAACCGAATGTTGGAATTAGGAATCATTAGGCGCTCGACCAGCCCGTATATTAACCCAGTAGCCGTAGTTAAAAAAAAGGACGGTTCTGTGCGATTATGTTTAGACGCTCGAAAACTGAA
Organism: Gastracanthus pulcherrimus; assembly: GCA_949152435.1. Lineage (NCBI taxonomy): Eukaryota > Metazoa > Arthropoda > Insecta > Hymenoptera > Pteromalidae > Gastracanthus > Gastracanthus pulcherrimus. The sequence continues at coordinate 113,630,213 of OX424575.1, read as the reverse complement.
CGCGCGGCTTATTGATGATTACGAGGGGCCGCCAGGCGTTGAGGAGGTATTGCAAAGATGCGCGGGAAAGCCGATAACAAGTACCTCAGACTTCACGTGTAGTTATTGGCAGGTAAAGCTCGCGGAGTGGTGCAAAAAATATACGGCTTTTAAGTGTGATAATCACATTTATGAGCATAACGTGGTACCCTTTGGGATAAAAACTAGCGGATCAGCCTTAATTAGAGGACTAGATCAAACAACGTCAGATTTTGACGAATTTTTAGTATTGTTTGTGGACGACATGGTGATAAAATCAAAAAATTTCGAAACACACCTGTCGCATTTAGCTGCGCTGTATGAAAGACTCTTAGCCCATAATCTAAGATTAAATTTTAAAAAATCAAACTTTATGTGCGAGGAAATCGAATTTCTAGGCCACTTTATATCAGCACACGGAATCAGGCCGGATCCCGAGAAAATAAAAACAATAAAAAATTTTAAAAGACCCCGTAATGTAAAGGAGTTACAGAGTTTTCTGGGGTTTGTCAATTTTTACACTAAATTCGTAAAAAATTATTCGCACCACACAAAACCTTTGATTGAGCTGCTTAAAAAGGGTTCATTTTTTGATTGGACCGCAGTGCAACAAAGAGCTTTTAACAATATAAAAGAAATTTTTGATGAAAACATTATTTTAAAATACGCAGACCCGAAACGGCCTTACATACTTTCCACCGACTCTTCGGATTTTGCGTGCGCCGCGGCACTATCGCAATTAAATGACGAGGGTGAAGAAGAAGTCGTGTGTTTTGTAAGTAGAACTTTAAAAGGGAGCGAGGGCGCATACTTTACCACTGAGAAAGAAATGGTTGCATTAGTATGGGCATTAAAGAGATTGGACACGTTTTTACGGGGGGCAATAAATATTTACGTGAGGACAGATCATGAAGCTCTGGCCTTTTTAAAAACATGCAAGTACCGTAATGCCAGGTTACAAAGATGGAATTTAGCTATACAAGACTTTAATATCGACCCGGAATATATACCGGGCAAAGAAAACGTCGTCGCGGACTATCTAAGCCGCGTCACCGATTTAGAGCCGAACCGCGCGGAAAAAACTGAAATAATTATAGCCGCAGTGGTACAACAAAAGCCAAGCCCGGCGTTAATCAATTTGTGTAAAAATATGGATAAATTACAAAGAAGTGAGCCATACGCGTCTCAGATTATGGAAAAACTAAGGGCTGGGGACGCTAAAATAAAAAAGAAATTCGAAATTCGAGAAAATATATTATATAGAATTATGATTAATTGTGCAAAAATATATATACCAGAGGGGAACTTAAAACCACTTGTAACGGAGATACACGTGATATATGGACATGTGGGGCCGCGAAAAGTATATAAAATAATTTTAGAGCATTTTTACTCACGAAATTTACGAAAAAGGGTAGCTGAAATACTAAAAACGTGTGATACATGCCAAAAAACTAAATATTTAACGCAGCGATATGACGAAATCACGCAACCTATATTAACTAATAAACCGCGAGAAATGTTATCGATAGACTTTTTTGGTCCCTTACCCGTGTCGAGAGGTGGTGTAAAATACATTTTAACTACTATAGACGTATTCAGTAAATACGTAGTATTTTATCCTCTAAAAAAGGCGAACACGACAGCGGTAATTAGAAAATTAATGAATGATTACATACCAACTTATGGGAAACCGGAGGCAATAATATCAGACCATGGGACGCAGTTTACGAGCAAAAAATGGATTGATACATTAAAAAACGAGGGGATACGCATAATATATTCATCTATCAGACACCCTCAAAGTAACATAATCGAGCGTGTACACCGAGAATTGGCAAGGTTTTTACGCACTTTCGTAAAGGATAAACACGGCGGGTGGGCTCTGTATATTCGAAAAATTCAAAACATTATAAATGAAATCCCTCATGAAACGACGAACCAGCCACCTATCTTATTGCATATGGGCCATAAGCCAACAAGGATATGGGAAAAATATTTAAAAATACCAGAAGAGGACAACGATGTGTCCCGCGACAATAGAATATCACTAGCTCGCGACTATGCGCACAAATTCTTAAAGAATAGAGCAGCGAAACGGAATGCGAATAAAACACACTTTAAATTTAAAGACGGCGACAAAGTGTTAGTGAAAGCTTTAAACGTATCGGATGCGGAGAACGGCAAAATAGCAAAATTTTTTGATGTTTTTGAAGGGCCATTTATCGTGCAACAAGACGTGGGAATCGATACGTATTTACTTTACGACCCGGTATTAAAAAAAGAACGGGGAAAATTTCACTTGGCAAATTTAAAACCGTATTACAGTGAGTAAGTAATCAAAAGAAAAATCTATTATTGAAACAAAAAATTGACAAATTAGATAAACTAGAATAAACGTTTATAGTATAAACTTGTTTTTGTTCACACGAAAATAATCATAAATTGGGCAAGTGAAATTTGATACCGTTAGGGTATTCTCTCTCTGGCACGGTCAAATAAAATTTTCAAATTTTTTCTCAAAAATTCAAACTTTTTTTGGGGGGCAGTAGGGAGAGAGAAACACACAATAGAATAGAACAGGCTTAAGAGTTTATAAATTTTAGATTTAAACAAATGTAAAAGAGCATAACATGTAATTAAGCGAAAAACAAAAACACATATGTAAAAACGAAATGTAATTATTTAAATAATGCAGAACAGAACATTATAAACAAAAAGAGGCACCGTGAAATCGGCCCAATACATAATTAAGGTATATGCATTATTAAAATAAATTAAGTAAACAAAGAGACACTTGAACCATAAAATAATAGAATACAATAATTCAATGAGTGCACGTATATATTGGACACCATCGTGTATACACGTATACGGGCAAACATCAATTAAAACAAATTATAAAATTAAAAATAAAAGAGGCACCGTGAAATCGGCCCAAAGAAAAAAGAATATGGTTCAAAATACTCTAAGAAAGCAATGTAGCGAGAAAGAATAGAATTAAAAGGTAGATAGAGATAGGGACAAGAAGAGAGCCAAATCGAAGAAACATGCGATGTTTTCGGAGAAACACAAGCAGGGAGGACCGCAGGTCCGGTACGCGCATGAGAGAATTCAAACGTAAACAAGGAGCTGGCACGTGTGCGAAAATTCGGCAGAAGGGAGGGGAAAAGCCGAGGTGACGAGTCAAGGTGCAAGACAAAAGGACCTCACAGTCGATTTAGATCGAGCATCATGTGCGAAACCCGAAACGCGACCCGCGACGCAGCGACGAGTACCGAAAGGCACGTGCGATTCGGTATGTGCGATCAGGAGACGGTCGTGTGCGAAAGAGACCTAGCGCTGGGAAGCGGGTACCATAGGACGGTGCCATATAAAACGACACGCATCTCCTGCGTACGCGTTAAATGCGCAAGGAAGGGAGGATTCCAGCGAGCCGAGGGACCTGCTCGATGGAACCCACCCGGAGGGCCAAAAGAGGACAAGCGGCTGGGCCCGGACACAATGTCGAAGCAGAAGGGAACGCAGGTGGCCGGAGACATGGAGAAATCCATACGGAAACACCGAGGGTGGGTGTTTTTTGGAAGCGCGCAAGCTCGGCGACCCGGAGCTTCAGGAAGGAAGCCCGAATTTTACGGACCCACTCCAACAGACATCGAACTGACACCCGACCCGGAGGCAAGGCAAGCCCTAAAGAAGGGCCGAAAGAGGAAAAGGGTAACACATTTACTACCATCTCCCACTGCGCTAAGCGACATGGAGAAAATCGCAACGGCCCAAAAGGCCTTACCAAGTCTAAGCGACGGCGAGGAATACGAGCCCAGAGCCATAGACCAGCTAGAAGACAGTTCCTGGAAACTACAGGCACGCCAAAACATCATAGCGAGGTACGCAAAATTTAGCACAAAACGAGGAAAAAAAAAAAAAAAAAAAAAAAAAATCGGCTTTTTGGGCATTAAAAAATAAAAAACATGCGTAAAACAGGCAAAAGGCCAGGGAGGGACAGAGCGATGTCCAGGAGGGAAGTTCAACCGATAACCCCGAGCAAAACCCAATCTCAATGGCACACGATATCGGAGGATCGGACGTTGACAAAGTATTAGCAGAGCTAGAGGCCCCATGCCAACACCTTCAATCGGACGCCCTGATGGATGCCATCAACGACTTTGAAGAGTGGCTTCAACAAGTCGAAAATTAGGAATTTTATTTTTTTTAATATTTAATTATTTGTTATTTCGATTATTGTTTCATGTTTATTTTTTATAGAATAAATAAAAACAGAATACGTTATCTGACGCGTTACTTTTTTATTAGGAGAGCGAGCCAGTAAAGGTATACGCCGCCTAGAAAACAAAATAAAATTTTCAAATTTGGTTTCCAAAATTGAAACTTTTATTGGGGGGCACTGAGACGGCCTGTACCTATACCCTTATTATCAAGAACGGTACCATTAATTATTATTGTTAATGTTAATATGATATTAACATTAGTAATTATTATAAGCAAAATAAATTAGTTAATACATTTAGGATATAAAAAAAACGTAGTATTAATTAAAAGTTAGTTTTTTATAAGAAATCATTTAATTAATTATTTAATTATTGCGGAAATGATTCGGTTTTATATTTGTTAACTAAGATGATACGGCGGGGCCAACGTAATGGCTAAGAACGCGCGCGTGTGCATATGCACACACGAGCGCGCAGACATACGAAAGCGTGTTCAGCGAGGAGCAACGAATTCGCGAATATTGGAAGAGTGGGGATTCGCGAATATCGTGAGAAGGAGGACGGGAGCGAGAGAGATGGAGAGAGTGGGCTCGGGTATATATCGGCGACGCACAGCCGAGGAAGCACTGAGTTTTCTCTGACCTCTCAAGCCGTGGCTAGCCAGCGTGCAGGCCTCGCGCTCGGGATACTAGGGTTAACTCGGGCCGCTTCTTGTGGTGAACACACGGTGATGTGGCGAATCCTCGCCTATCTACCGCGTGTAATCTCTCTCTTTCGCTTCCCTCTATCGCAACTCCACTCCTCTTTAATTGTACTGTTACCCTCAATAAAAAACCAAGTTTCACACTAATAATTATAACTCATTTTTCCCCGCCTCCACCTATTATTCGGGTGCGCCGGACGTCCTTCAGTAGCCACTGGAGGGGGAAACGCGCTAACGAATTTCATAAAAGGCATAGCTCGGTGTGGCCAACGCGCTGCCCGAGACTACGTCTTCAGGGTTTTACCCGAGAAAAGCGCGCTGGTGCCTTTTTCGGGGTTTTGACTGCTTGCCCGGCGGAGAGCTAACGCGCCCTCCTGCTGGTTCGAGTTAGCATACCAAAACCCAAAGCACAGTTGCACTTCTGCAGCTCCGACCTCGGCGGCTGCAGGAGCGTAACTATCAGGGGGAATTCCGGAAGAGGTTGTTTCTCGCGCACTTCTTCGGGTCCGTACGCGAACTGCGTGTAACAAAAACACAACTGGAAAACGAACTCTCCTACGTTGGAGTAGAAGAACGGCTTAAGTCCGTCACAATATTTTAAATAAACTAATAAATATAAATTTATTATTTAATAATATTCAATATATATATATATATATATATATATATATATATATATATATATATATATATATATATATATATATATATATTAATCTATATATACATATATATATAATAAAAACATTTCTACTAGGATTTCAATAATTTATTTATTAATATGTTTAACATTAATTGTTAAAATTATTATTAATAAAAAATTCTCTTTACGAAAAATTAATTATGAAAAAATCAATTTTTAAAAAAAATATTTATAAATATTATATATGATTCTTTAATTAATCTTCCAAAACCTTTAAATATTTCTATTTGATGAAATTTTGGACCTTTACTAGGATTATGCTTAATTAGACAGATTATTACAAGATTTTTTTATTCATACATTATTCTCCTACAGCATCTTTAGCTTTTGATAGAGTCATTCATATTATTCAAGATGTAAATTATGGATGAATATTTCGATTACTTCACTTAAATGGAGCTTCTATATTTTTTATTTGTATATTTATTCATATTGGCCGAGGTTTATATTATAATTCTTTTATTTTAAAAATAACATGAATTCTAGGGGTTTTAATTATATTAATTATAATAGGAACCGCTTTTTTAGGATATGTCCTACCTTGAGGACAAATATCTTTTTGAGGAGCTACAGTTATCACCAATTTGGTATCAGCTATTCCATATATAGGTGAGTCCATTGTTATATGATTATGAGGAGGATTTTCTGTTAATAATGCTACTTTAAATCGATTTTATTCTTTACATTTTATTTTACCTTTTGTAATTTTAATAATAGTTATTATTCATTTAACTTTTCTTCATGAAACCGGATTAACAAATCCTATGGGATTAAATAGAAATATATTTAAAATTCAATTTATTAGGATATTTTAGGATTTATTACATTAATTTTTTCTCTTATTCTAATTTGTACTTTACATCCATATATTCTTTCAGATCCTGAAAATTTTAATCTAGCAAATTCCATAACTACTCCTATTCATATTCAACCTGAATGATATTTTTTATTTGCATATGCAATTTTACGTTCAATTCCTAATAAATTAGGGGGAGTAGTGGCTTTATTACTATCAATCCTTATTTTAATAATTCTTCCTTTTAATGTAGTGTATACAATAAAAGGATTTAGATTTTACTCAATTAATCAAATTTTATTTTGAGTTTTTATTGCTTTATTTATTATTTTAACTTGAATTGGAGCTCGTCCAGTAGAAGATCCTTATATCATTATAGGTCAAGTTACTTCAATTATATATTTTATACATTTTTTATTTCCCCCTTATACTACTAAAATTTATGATATAATAGTATTTAAATAAATTATTAAGCTAATTAAGCATATGATTTGAAACCATAGTAAAGAAGTAAAACCTTCTAATAATTTACTTAATATAGTAATATAATCTTATTTTAATACTAATAATGTAGATTAATCAATTTAATCTAATAGGAAGATACCCTTTTCAAGTTAAATATATAAGATTATCATATCGTATTCGTGGGTAAGAACCTCGAATTCAAATTACTAAAAATAATATCCCTACCCATTAGCCAGATGTATTGCAAATCGTTAGCAATTTGACATACACGTTTTGCTATCGATTTCCGTAAGTTTGACGTAAAACTGCGTCCGTATATGCTGGAAATTTTGTATCAGTATTGAAGTAAATTATGAGGGCAAAGTGAAGGCAAAATTACAGCAACTATTGCTCATGATGTGCAGGCGTATCATAGGCATACATTGACATCATATTGTCGTCACATTTCTCGATTTTTGTGTTACACAAATTTCCATCAATATGCTGTTATTAATTTCTTTCCTTTCTCTCTTGCACTGTCGCATATATAAGTAATTTTATTGAATATTACGTGGATAATATTGAAAATAAAATAATATACTATATTAATAATATTGAAAACAAGTTGAAAGCAAATTGATGTACAAAACTTGCAGCAACAGTTATACATCAAATGTAAGTAAATCTGCGTCCGTATATGGCAGCAATTTGATGGCAAGCACTTGCAGTCAATTTTACGGCACATTGACATCAATCCTTGATATACGTCATTTCTTGAGCGTAAGTTGGAAGCAAATTGCTAACAAACATTGCACAGCAACTATTGCCGCGATTTTGCCGCGGCAAGTCTGGTTAATGGGATATATATTAAATAAAAAAGTATTCTATAAATTGCTCCTCCTAAAAAAAATAAAGAAAACCAAAATATTATTAATATAATTATTCCATATTCAGCAATAAAAATTATTGCAAATCTACCTCTTATATATTCGGTATTAAATCCAGACCCCCCTTCAGCAAGATCAAAAGGGGTGCGATTTAATTCAGCTAATAATCTTGTATATAAAATTAAACAAAGAGGAAAATTAAATAAAATAAATCATAAGATTTTTTGAAAAATATAAAAATATAATATATGAAAGTTTTCAATTAAAAATAATAATCTTAAAGTTAATAAAATTATTCTAACTTCATAAGAAATAGTTCGAGCCACCCCTCGTATTCTTTCAATTAAAGTATATACAGAATTTGAAGATCATCCTGCTATTATTATTGAGTATACACCTATACTTATTAAACATAGAATAATTAAACATCCAAATTGATCTCCAACAATTGAAGGCATCGATTCTAAAATGTCCTTAGCGCTCGGCCCGGCTGTCGTTATATCAAAATTGACGTCATGGTGACCAAAATTTGCAATTTTACGGAAATGCATTTCAAAAATAGTATCGTACAGAGGATTAAAAATGGCAACTTTTTATATATATACTTTGTTTGTACAATGTTTAGTATTTGAAAAAAAAAATAAAAACGGCAAAATTTTAAATCTTATTTGTACCACGTTTTTTAAACTTAGCTCGCTGCAGCTCCGACAAATATGAACGGATCTTGCTTATTTTTTGCATAGACTCGTAAAATAGTCTAGCGCTGCTAATAAACTCATAGATAGTTAAATATTAAATATTTTTCATTCAACAATTTAATTGCAAACCAGTGAGCTACCTTTTATATGGTTAAGTATGTTCAACGAAAAAAAGTATCGAGGGAAGTTTAAGACTCAACTAACTTTCAACTAGACATTTGTTTGTTAACATTTGAAGAAGCTTCTCAGAAAATTTCAGATGAATTGGATGAAAAGTGGCAAAGATAGAGCGATTTTGCCAAACTTGCACGATGCGCGCGAACATTAGCGGGTCTGTGCGATACATGACGCTCAGTGTATGTCACTCATAGAATAAGAAATAATTTAAGATACATGATAAAAGTTATCCTGAAATAAACAAAACAAAATCGAACTCGTTTCGCATTGAAATCACACTGATTTTCTTGTTCGTTTATAAGCTGCATTTATTCACAAATTTGTTAATTTCTTTAATCTTTCTAAAAAACGTTTTACTTGCTAAATAAATTATAAGCATAATGTCGATCAATATAGGACGTAAAAGAATTAGAAATGAGCATGCATGGAAAAAAACTATTAATAAAAGTTGTAAAAATAAGGTAAGTAAAATATCGTAAGACGTGTTATAAAAAAGAATTTCTGTTGCAAATATGATTGAATGACATGTATATAAAACTCGAAATCAATTAAAACGAAGAACTCTCTAAATTTTTATGCTGTTGTGAAATATTATGTAAATAAACAATTTGAAGTTAATTATTTTAATTACTTATGCATCCCATGCGTTAATCAACTTCCACACCCGTGTCAAAATGCACTATTTTCAAATCATTTAAAATGAAGCTGTAATCAATTTTGTAAAATAAATTTTTTCATTAATACGTATATATAAAATGATGATTTCCAAACGTCTTTTATATAGGGATTAGAATATGAATCAGTTAGTGGAAAGAAAAAGCTTGAAAAGACGTTCACAGAAATCAAAAATTGTTGTCCTAAAAAGAGTTTTTTAAAAGTAGATCATGAATGGCAAAAAAGTATGTTTCATAAATTTTGGCGCAGTGGAGATTTTCAAGTACAGAATACAATATTAGAAAATATGATTGTAAGAAAAGAATCGACACAAGAATTAAAACGTTTACAGTGGCAATTTCATTGTTACTACAAAAGCACTAGTATCGATATTTGTCGAAAGTTTGTTTGCAGTATTTTCCAAATTGGAGAATAAAAACGGTTCAAGAAAAAATAGTAAGTGGCAAAACGATGTCTGATAATAGAGGAAAACAAGATAATCACAAGGTAAAGCTAACTGAAGATGTCAAAACTTTAATTCTGGAACATTGTAAAAGCCTTCCGCATTCTGAGTCACATTATACTAGAGAAAGCTCAAAGCTTTACTATTTTCTTGATACATCGTTAACATTACATTCACTCTATTTTTCCTTTTTGGATTTTTATGCAGCTGTAACAGGGAGTGAAGCTATTCCTATTGATAAAACAACATATTTTAATTATTTTAATCATTTTGTGAATTTCTCTATTGGTCTGCCACGTACTGATGTATGTGATCTTTGTTTTACTTATGAAAATAACAAAGGACGAGAAAATGAGTATTTTGAACATATCGTGCAAGTTGAAAAGTATAAAAACTTAAAAAATTCAATGTTGTCCACTGTAAATGTACTAAAATGTGAATTTGACTTTGGTCAAAACTTGCCATTGCCAAAACTACCAGTTAATTCTCAATTTTTTCGTCGTTTAGTTTGGATGTATTTGTTTAATGTACACATTTTCGATAGTGATCGAAGTTACATGTTCCATTTCCTTGAAGGGATTTTAAAAAAGGGCGCCAACAGCGTATGTAATATGGTTGAGTATGCGATAAGGAAAGAACTACAACTAAACGTCTTCGATAAAATATTTTTATTTTCTGATGCTGCAGGAGGTCAAAATCGAAATTACATTAATTTGAAATTCTTTTCATTTTTATCTTACAAATTGCAATTAGAAATCCAACATTTATTTCCTGTTAGAGGGCATTCCTACTGCCAGTGTGACCGAAATTTCGGTTTGTATGGTAGTAAGAAAAAAAAGCAAGAAAGAATTGAAACAGAAAATGATTATGTGCAACTAATAAAAAATTCTAGAAATCCTCCATTCGAAATGGTTGCTATTTCACAGTGCGAAGTAAAAGATTATGAAAAACTGTTTGCGAAAGACGAAGACTTGCAGAAAAATGTAATTAAAATAAGCAAAGTTGTTAGAATTGTATATTTTCCTAACGGACAAATTGATTTGTATTACGATTATGATGTCAATCCAATTACAATTAAACTAAGAAACAGCAGTGAAGTAGATTAGTCGAAAGTATCATTAGCTAAAAAGGTAGGAATAACGAAAGAAAAAGAAAAGGATTTTAAACATTTATTGCAATTTTGTACTACTAATGGGCAACATTTTGGTGAAAAATTTTTAAAAACAACTTCTATTAAAACTGTTGTCAGTAAAACAAAGAATGTGAAAGAAGAACATGGTAACAAAAAAGTTCGAAAAACGGAAGTTGTCTCAACAAAAAGAAGAAAAGTAAGCGACGAACAAAAGCAAAAATTAGAATTAAAAATTAATAAAAAAGAAAAGAAAACAAAAACGATAAAAGGAAAAAAAAAGTAATATGTTTTTGAAACGCGTTGTATGTATTGCGACTAAATTGTAAATAAATCTTAATGTAGAAATATAAATAAATATAAGTATTAGTTATTTGAAGTTTCTAATGTACTGAACAATGTCAAAAATCTGTGAAATTTATATGTTTCCCAGAAATTTATATTTTTAAAGATTGTAATTTACTATTCAATTCATTTACGCTGCAATATTCTTTTTAATGTGTGTGAATTTCATTTGAACGCTTTATTATAACCATTTATTATCTAGTGTATATAACATTTAAAATTAACAATAATTTCTAAAACTTTCGTACAAAGATTTAAAAATTCAACAACTTTATGAATAACTGCCGTTTGATTTTGCCTTTGCTTTGTTTATTTAATTTCTTATTGTTTCATCAGATACTTATTTTTCTTAACTTCTACACTATAAATCGACAGTATTAAATAGTATGATTTGATTAAGTATGTATTTTTTAAAAAAAAGGACAGCAATTCTTCAAGTAAACGGCTTTATATGACTGACATACGCTGCGAGCGTCATGTATCGCGCAGACCCGCTAATGTTCGCGCGGAGCGTGCAAGTTTGGCAAAATCGCTCTATCTTTGCCACTTTTCATCCAATTGATCTGTAATTTTCTGAGAAACTTCTTCAAATGTTAACAAACAAATGTCTCGTTGAAAGTTCACTGAGTCTTAAACTTCCCTCGATACTTTTTTTCGTTGAATATACTTAACCATATAAAAAGTAACTCACTGGTTTGCAATTAAATTGGTGCAAATAAGATTTAAAATTTTGCCGTTTTTATTTTTTTTTTTCAAATACTAAACATTGTACAAACAAAGTATATATATAAAATGTTGCCATTTTTTATCCTCTATACGATGCTATTTTTAAAAATTCATTTCCGCAAATTTAAAAATTGGTCAACATGACGTCAATTTGTATATAGCGGCAACCCGAGCCGAGCGCTAAGGACGTTTTAGAATCGAAGCCTTCAATTCTTGAAATTAAAGGTATACAATTTCATATTAAAAGTATTAATAATAATCTAATCAAAGATCTAATTAAATATAATAAATAATTAGATTTTAAAATTAAAAGAGTTTCTTTACTAAAAAGTTTAATAGCATCCCTAAAAGGTTGTAATAAACCTAAAAATCCTACTTTATTAGGTTCTTTACCAATTTGAATATAACCTAAAATCTTTTGTTCTAATAATGTTAAAAATGCAACTCTAATTAAAACTATAAGTATTATATCTAAAGAGATAAATAAAGTATTTAAATTTATTAACAATATTATTTAAATATAAATATTTATTATTAAATTCTAAATTTAAAGCACTAATTTGTCAAAATAATAATTTTATTCAATTTTAATAATTATTATAGATGCTAAGTCCTTTCGTACAAAACCATCAATTTTATTAAAGATAGAATCCGATCTGGCTCACGCCGATCTAAACTCAAATCATGTAAAATTTTAAAAGTCGAACAGATTTAATTATATTATTATCTACAATAATAATTTATTTTAATTCAACATCGAGGTCGAAAAAATTTTTATCAATATGAACTAGCAAAAAATATTACGCTGTTATCCCTAAGGTAATTTATTTTAATTTCATTAATAATGGATTATAAATTCACTTATACTTATTTATTAATTAAAAAAATTTATTTAATTTTTATACTACCCCAATAAAATATATATTTATTAATTATTAGTAATATAATAATAATTAATATATTAATATAAAATTCTATAGGGTCTTCTCGTCTTTTAAATATACTTAAGAATTTTAACTTAAAATAAAATTTTAATTTTAATTTAATTGAGACAGATTTTATTTCATTAAATCAGTCATTCTAGACCTTAATAAAAAGACAAATGATTATGCTACCTTTGTACAGTTAAGATACTGCAGCTATTTAAATTAATCATTGAGCAGATTTGATTTAAAATTATTTTCAATAAACCATGTTTTTAATAAACAGGTGAATAAAATTTTTGCCTAATTCCTTAATTATATCTATCAATATATTTAATACTTTAAATAATTTATTTACTAATTTTATCATAATTATAAATTTTAAATTATTTTATATTTTAACTTTATAGTTAAATAAATTATATAAAAATTATTTAAATAACATATTTATTATTAAATACTATGTATAAATACAAATTTCTAATTTTATAAAAATTTAAGTATAATTTAAAATATTAATATTAATTTAAAGTTTATCCCTTAAATTATTAGTAAACATTTAAATTTAATTAAATAATTAATTAAACTTAAAATTAAAATATTTACCTAAATTAAATTTATTTATAAAGTAACTAGATATCATAAATTATGTAAACATATCACCTCTAAATACTTATTACTAATAATAATTATACATTAATTAATATAAATATTTAAATCAATTTATTTCGAGATATAAAATTTTAAATTTATATAAATTAATAAACCCTGATACAAAAGGTAAATATAATTAATATTTTATTTATTATAATTATATGTATATTCTTTACCAATACTAATTATATCAAATTTATAGATTTTTACCATTTAAACTAAATTTTAATTTTATATTAATATTTTAAAAATAATAAATAAAATTCATAAAAATTTTTTCAAAAATCTTTAATTAAGAATAATTAATTATATTAATTAAATAACTTTTACTTGCTAAGTAAATATTAGAATTTAACTATATTCCTAACTTAAAGTAAACTAATCTAAATACACTTTCCAGTATATTTACTTTGTTACGACTTATTCTATTAATAATAGAAGTGACGGGCAATTTGTACATATTTTAAACTTTATTCAAATTAATTAATTTAATAAATTTGCTATTAAATCAAATTTATTATTAATATTTAAATTAATAAACTATAAATTAATTTGCATTTCAACTAGATCAGCTTGCCAAGTTTCATCCAAACCTCGCACATCGAATTTTCGTCGTGGGTAGTTTCGACTTACAGGTTTATGGAGCTCCTGTACTACTCTGTCATATTCCATTATCATCTTTCGATGTTAACACATTGACATCTATAGAGTGAATGTTTTCAGAGATTTGAAAAACAGCTTCTTTTATACTCAGGATATCCACATCAAGTCTTTCAAATCTCTTATCGATTTCATCCCTATGAGCTTCTATAATTACATCCAGATTGTTGATATCAGTTCTCAATCCAGATATCACTGCAGACACTTATTTAATTTCAGCTCGAACTATACGATGCAAAGTATCTAGATTCACTGCTTCGCTTAGTTCGTTAGGTGCCGCAAGATTACATAACCTTTTGTTTTCCAAATCATACTGACCATCGGCTGTTAATTTATACCCGATGCCAGGAGGGCCTTGACTACCCTCCCTTCTTTTCAGATTACGTCCAAATACGTCGACGCTCATCTTGATAATGAGTGAAAGACTTTTGTGCACTTCAATATATATACCCAGCCTCGCGAAGCTTCTCTATGATAGCGTGAATCTCGTTAACGTGACTACGAATTCCGGCCGATAGTTCAGCTATTAGTAAGCGCAGCCGATCTACTAGCTCATTTGGATAATCCCAGTACACATAATCCACCTTTGTATCTCTTCTAGCAATTTTATATAGAGGCAATGAACCACCTATCTTTTTCTTCTTCTTTTTCTCATTAGGTGTAGATCTGGAGAAGTAAAAAGGGGCAATTATCGTATTGAATTTCTTACTATTATGAAAACGAGTGGTCTTACCGTGTCTGAATTGCTTCTTATGAGCATTTGTGGCTTCAAGAATGCTAGGATAATTTTGCAAATCATTAGAACCGATAGAATTCTGATCGGGATGTCTAGAGAATAGTAACTCAATCAATCCTTTAGTTTTCGGATATCTCACATCTTTTACTATAACGAGATTATCTTCAAAAGATATTGGCGAGTTTCCAATCATTACTCCATCGCGTACCTTACGTACTTCATAGATTTTGTCAAGATTATGCCTTCTACTGAGCATAAGCATATGCTTATTGCTAGATAAATTATGTTTCTCTTCCTCTTCCCTACCAGATGTTTCATACATAATATCAGCAGGCATAGCTTGAACGGTATCATTTGTCGAAGCTTCATTGTATGTGTCATCAAGTGTACTACTAGGATCATATGTTATATCGAAATTCTCATTACGATTCTTAGTTGAGAAATTATCATGAGAATCGGTTCTTGGCTGATTTCTCGATGTCTCGACAGCAACAAATTTCTGCAGAGGATCAACAATCGACTTGAATCTTCCAACGCTCTCTCAAAATTATCCTTTCCACACTTTAACAAGTTATACTTGCGTTTAACTGCGCTTCGTGCTTTCACAAGCTGCTGAAGTATGTTTTTCTTTTGTTGAAAGTCAGAAATGTTGATGCATCAACATTCAACGATAGATGATGATGTAATTTATGTACGTGCTATATTTATAGCAAAGCAGTGAAAGCCCTTTCGGTATCTGCCTCTATTGATTGAAGTATCTTTGTCAATCATTAGAAATCTGTACTTGTCGTCTGACCAACAGTTTGACTATAAATCTTTGAATTGGGCAAAAGCCATGTCGGAATTAATGTGATCATCGTACATATGTCTCAGGTTTGCGTCATCCTGTCGAAATACTACCAACAGATTGACATTGTCTCGGACGAGATGTTTCGGAACGTGAGCGTTAGACTGACAAAGGTAGAAGCAGTCAACGCTTTTGTGCCTACCCATGCAGAAAAATGCTCTGATGTTGCTTTTCATAGGCTACATCGTCGAATATCATGATAGAGTTTGGAAGCGCATTATCAGGAGATACCACTTCCTCGTGTTCACTAAAAGGAAAATATTGTATACCCTCAAGAGGTTCCAAGAGTTCCTTTAAAAATGTATACTTTGACTGATTCAGTGATTTGGAGTAAACCTACACATTTTCGAATCTGAGCCCATTTGGATGTGTTATGAGAGCGAGTAGACTGTTAGTTTTACCACAATTCGATGGTCCACAAAATAGATCTCGAATGCTATCCGGATGTGAATCTCCATGTCTCTTCACCTTTTTATCTTGCTCTACGATAGTGTCAAACACTTGACAGACTGCTCTTTGAAATTCATGTATACGTAGTACGAGATCTCGATTACGACTGATCATTTGACTATAAATAGAGCGCTGTTATACCTCGAGCTTCAGTCATCAATTGACCTACGTAGTGTAATGATCATACACAAATACCGAGGTCGTGGTTTAGTGAATATGAATAAACTTATCAACAAACTTCCAGTGGAATTTCACTTGTCTGGATATCAGTACTACGGACCAGGAACTAAATTAACTAAACGTCTTGCTCGAGGCGATCCTGGGATCAACCTTCTCGATTCAGCTTGTAAGGAGCACGATGTAGCTTATTCGTAAAATCGTGAAAACGTTAAGGCTAGAAACGCTGCAGACAGAGTGCTTGCCGATAAAGCTTGTCAGCCAGTTTTATCAAAAGACGCGGGAATCGGTGAAAAGGTTGCTGCTTACGCTGTAACGAACACCATGAAACTAAAGTCAAAATTTGGAATGGGTGTGAGGAAGAAGAAACTCTTCACAAAGCTAAATAAAATTGTTAAAGCTGCTTCTAATCAATTATTCCAAGCAAACGCGCTTGAAAGGTTATTCTATCTGCTTTGAGAGGAGCTCGCGAAGCAGTAAAAAAGGCCGGTGGCAAAAGTAAAATTATAATTCCACGCGTTCTATCTGTCCCATCAAAGGTCGGTGGGTTCTTACCATTCCTCATACCTATCTTTGCTGGTCTGAGTGCAGCTGGTACAGTAGCAGGAGGAGCATCTGGAATAGCGAAAGCAGTCAACGACGCAAAAGCAGCTAATCAACAATTGGAGGAGACTCGGAGACATAATCAAAAGATGGAGGACATAGCCCTCGGCAAAGGTCTCTATCTAAAGCTTCATAAAACGGGATTGGGTCTTCATCTGAAGCCATACAATGGAAGTGGCATGAGGAAAAAACAAAAATCCTCAAAGTAAGATTACCACAGAGAGCACTCACAGATGTAGATCTCATTAAGTATGCTAAAATCTTGAAAATTCCAAATTTTCGAGGTGTATTTATGAGAAATGCAATGCCAGATAGCGGACTGCGTTTCCGCGAAACAGCTATCGTGAATCTCGATGATGCAAGCGGACCTGGAACACATTGGGTAGCATATCGTAAACGAGGCAATGATGTAGTCTACTTTGATAGTTTTGGACATCTTCAACCACCCTTAGACTTAATGTTATACCTGGGAGTTGACGAAATTAAATACAATCATAAGAGGTGCCAAGGCTTCAATACATTCAACTGGACCATCTCTGCCTCAAGTTCTTGTGTAATATGCTTAATCACTAGGCTATATAAAGATCTAGATCGGTCGATATTGACTCATTATGCCATTGAGCAGACATGGAGAATTCACTCACGTTGAGTCTCTCTGGCACTTCATCCATTCTCGAAGCTCAATATTTTCCTTCAATCGAACTATCGTCACATAAGAACTACGTTTTTCGTTTGGTTGAACTTTTAACCTTTAATTCCATACCCAACATTGATACAGACATTAACAAGTTTTAAGTCGGTTCAGATGAAATTTCATTACCGACAAGCAGCTACGAAATTGAAGATATAGATAATTATCTTAGTAAATCGTTGGTGCACAAAGGTATATCGATCAGTCTAAAGCCTAACAATAATACGCATCGCAGCGTAGTAAAGTGTAGTCATCAGATCGATTTTCGACCACGAGACACAATCGGTTCCCTGCTGAGCTTCACTCAATGCGTTCTTCCAGCAAACTGGACTTACAGTTTCGATTTGCCTCTAGCGATTCTCAAAGTCAACGCTCTACGAGTAGAGTGTAACATCACACCCGGTGCCTATATAAACGGCAACCAGTGCTCACTGTACGTGAGTTCTTCCCTGCAGTACCGCCAGGATATAAGATTATCGAAATTCCATCACAAGTCATTTACCTTCCAGTCACCGTATTACGTACTTACAAGTGCGTATAGTCGATTAAAACGGTCATTTGGTTAACTTCCGAGAGAAAATTTCCGTTTCATCGTCAGAATTATTTTGAATATGCAATCTTTATTAAATAATTAATTGTGAGTTTCATATTAAAAAACTCAAATAAGAATTTCACAACAAATCTTTAAATTTTCTTCTTAAAGAGTTCTAGGATTCCATTTACGATTTTTGTGATTCTTATGGGGTAACTTGCAAGCCTGGGTTGAACTTAAAGAAAAATTTATTTTTTATGAGTCCATAGAACTTTCTATGTTTAACGACAATCATTCTGAAAACTTTTATGCTATCAATGCACAATAATATCTTAAATTTTACATCATAAAACCTTAAAATTTTGATCCTGCACGTTACAATAAATCATTATTCTCAATACCATATTTATTAGAAATAGCAAATCGAGGAGTCAAGAAGCAGAGAGGGAGGATTCAAGAGGGAAGGAGAGATCTTTTTTTTGATCGGTGAAGCAGTGCAACTTGAGTTTTGTTTAACGGGCACAGGAAGGCCGACACATCGACTCACGACGAGCAACAGGTGCACGATGGCATTGAATGAAAAGAACCGGGAGATGGAAAGCACAGTAAAATCGAGTAAGTACAAAGAAAGTTCTAATGTGAAAGTGAGAAATATTTAAAGAACATGAGAAAATATCAAGCTCGGTACAAAGATCGAAGAAATCGCGTTCCCGGAAACACCTGCGTTTTTATCAAAACATCGCGCCGTGCGTGCAGTGTTTTTGACGTCGTTCGCGACCCGCTCGTCGGCGGCAACACAGCGCAGCTCTGTATCTCTAGGCAACAGAGAGGGAGAGAGAGGAGGACAGAGAAAGCGAGAGGGCGAGCACGAGTGGGGGTCAGCGAGCGAGACAGAGAGAGAGAGAGAGAGAGAGAGAGAGAGAGAGAGAGAGAGTATACGGCGAGTGTGCATGTTTAATTCTAAATGGTAGTTTGTCGCGCCTATATGTAATTCACACTCTCGAGACTTTGAAAGTATAAAAATAGACAAAAGTCAGTAATTTGAACTGTCACATTGTAACAAGGTTAATTAATTGGCCACTCAGAACTGTTTCAATTAACAATGTGAAAACTAATTTTGCAAAAGTTTTATGAGTTCGAGAAATAAATAGAAACATGTTAGAGAGAATAAATGAGTATTTATATATTCACATGAGTAAGAGAGTGAGACAGAGAGAGAGAGAGAGAGAGAGAGAGAGAGAGAAACAGTAGTCGAATCAAATTTTAATCAGAGGTATTCCATCATTTTAGAAATTTAATTTAATTTTAAATTAAAGAATGAACGGTTTGCTGTTTCTATATGGTTTGAAAGTATAACCTAAAAATTGCATGCATGAGTAGTTATACGAGTAATGAGATCATAGTAATTTCTTCTTATCTATTCTAGGCTCTGATCTGCAGAAAATGAGAGAGATTTTATGCCATGAATGGCGTAAAGTGGCCTCAACCGAAATTTACGAGCTTGGCCGATTTTAAATCATGAGAGGAAAAGCAGGAGGCTTTCTCTTTATGATTTAAAAATTCGTCATCAATAGATTTGGTGAAAATATCACATTCGAGGAAAAGAAACTGATAAACGAGAACTGGCCAATTAATGGACAGAAGATGGCTTTTGATACCCCACTCCCCTTGAAGGTGGACAATGCAATCGCCCAAATCGAAGCGTCTCAGAAAACATAAATTAATGTACTTTCAAGTAAGATTGAAACTTCAATTGTCTTACAAACTGAAACAAATACTGTAGTATCTCCTAACGAGACACTGTCTGAGTCACAACCTATGACAGTGAAAGTATTCATGGATTTTATGTCAACATGGACCAGCCAACTGGAAGAGAATATGACCAAGAAGGTTAGTCAAATTTTGATCAAAAATCCTCCTGTGCAAGTGAGTAACCAGATCACTGTAGCACAAGTCCATCCTGAGCCTGGATTGGCACCGAGTACAGGAACTGCAGAAAGTCAAACGGAAATATCATAGAAAAAGTAGGAAGCTAAACGGCCCGATGTAAATCAACCTGGTTTTGATAATATCCCAGAAAATGAAAATTATGAGGAAGAGCAGAAAGAAAATCTGACAAAACATAAGAAAAGAGAAGAGCTTTCGAGTAAAGAGAAAACTCTTAGTAAGCCCAAAATCTTGTCTCAGGAATTTGTGTCTATTGACATATCCCGACAACCTTTTATGCTAAAAAATCCGGAAAAAGAAGCAGAAAGATATGACTTTGAACAGTTGATGCAGAGCTTACCTGATATGTCTAGCAGAGATGATGAAAAAGCAAAACCTTCTCCTGCATCCAGCCAGTCATCTTTGGAAGATGGACAAATTCGAGAAGTAAAGTATGTTGAGGTGGAGGACTGGGATACTCCAAATGGTAAGAGATGAGTAAGGATAGACTCCGAGAAAAACGTATGTAAGCAAGTAAATAAATCTAAAAATACTGATAATAGAGATCAAAAAATAATTGACATTATTGAGAAAATTTCTGATTATATTAAAAATAATAATCTAATTGAAACAAAAGAAATTTTTGACAGACAAAATCAAAATCGAGATTTCAAATAAAGATTCTGGAGTAATCAAAAACTACAAAGTAAATTCGCTTACTAGATTTGAGATTTTTGAAGATTTTCTTCTTGTCTGAATTGAAAACTAAAAAATTAGACTTTGTGTTGAGTTCTGGAAAAAGTAAATTGATAGAGAAAGAAAAATTTAGTGAAGATCGACACAAAGTCCGATATATTTTAATAAATCGCATTGAGACTACCTACTATAATAGGATTGTAAAAATAACCGATCCCAATGAGATGTTTATGAAATTGAAAGAATATAAACTAATGGAAGCGAGAACAAACTCTGTATTTGCTAAGAGTGAAATATATAATCTAAAATTCAAAGCTGGAAAAGAATCTGTAGCTGAGGGTTTGATCAAATTCGAATAAAAATTCAAATATACGAGAATATTTTAAATGTAGAGAAATTAAACAATAAAGACAAACGAGACATATTTTTGCAAGCGATAGTAGAAGCTTTCCTCAGTGTAAATATTGCTAACTGTTGGGCTAGATAAGGAAGAAAACAATTAACGTATTTGAGTCTAAAAGATTTTGTCTTACAGGTCGAGTCTATAACCGTGAGGAAAGATCCACCAGTCTCATCAATGTATGTTCGAGGAAATGAAAGATTAAAAGCCCAAACACCACGAGCACGAGGTTTCGAAAATCCTGGCAACCGTGGTAACAGTTCGAATTCGAGAAACACACGAGGCTGTTACACCTGTGGAAAGCCCGGGCATATCAGCGCAAACAGTTTAATGGAGAGCAAAATCTTTTGCTGCAACCGCAAAAGAGAGACAGACCACATTTCACAAAACTGTCCGAAAAGGAAGCTGAATCAGGGAAAGGAAGATTGCGACCCATCTGCTAAGTCTCTAGGAAGAGTGAGACTCATGCAAGTCGTACTAATTAACCGACACGAGTTTTCAACTCTTCATGAGATTCAAGGAGAGGACAAAGAGGCGTCCGAGGACGAGATGACAGACGACGTGGTCGAGGCAGCAGTGGTTTTGCTGCAAATAATAGCAACACTGCTCTCGCAGCGATTGTTAATGAGTACGAAGGTACTACAAATCATACTTGTGTAAATATTTGCGAAAGGAAAATAGCCGAAGCATTTAGAGTAGGAGATAGTAAAGCAAATGAATATTCGAGTGGCATAATTGCCAAATCTATTGCAAATTCCGGTGCTACCAAGCACTTGAGTAATACAACATTATTTTTCAATAGTATTAATGAGTCGAACAAAAGTTCAGTAAAATGTGCAAATAAAGAGAGTAAATTAAATACATCAGGCATAGGTGAAATTAAAGTTCTTAATGATCATAACAATGAATTGGTCTTAAAAAATGTATAATACTCGAGTGATGTAACAGAAAATTTATTATCATTGAGACAATTTGTAGATAAAGGGATGAAAATCTTTCTTGATAACAAAGGAATAAATATCTCTGACTCCATTTCGCGTAAGACTCTAATTTGAGGAATTTATAAGTCACCTTTCAGGATTGTTAAATTGCAAGTTAATAATGCAAATGGAAACACTTTTAATCAAATAAAATCATCAGCTTTTTTTATATGGTAACTTGAAGGAAGTAATTTATATAGAAATTCCAGATGGGGTAACGGTAAACTCAGAAATCAGGAGAAATTATCCATGAAAACTAGAAAAATCTTTGTAGGGTCTAAAAATTAGTCCAAAGAAATAGAATGATAAGTTTTCGGAAACCATGTATAAGCTTGGCTTTGTATCACATGAATTTGACCCATGTCCATTTATCAAAAGAGATAAAAACGGTTTGATATTCGCACTTTTATAGGTTGATGACATTTTGTTACTGAAGATTCTAAAAAATTAAATTCAGTAAGGGATTTATTGAGCAGAGAATTTACAGTTAAAGATCTTGGTGATCCTAAAATCTTCTTGGGTATTAAAATTGATAGAGATTTTAAAGAACAAAAACTTGAATTGAGTCAAGAAAAGTTTTTAATCAACATGATCAAACGATTTTGTTTCGAGAATACAAGACCTGTGACAACACCCATGCAGAATAATCAAGCGATAAACCACGGTAGGAGAAATAGAGAGGAAGATGAGTAGACAAAAGCATTTAGCTCAAACATTTTATACAGAGGAGCCACGCCTAGTGGTAGTAACAGACTAAGACATATGGTAGAAAGAAGAGAACCTTATGTTAAAGAATGTGTGAAAAGGGACTACGTAGATATATCATGGGTGTTATCAAAAAATCAACTTGCGAAGATTTTTACGAAACCTCTGCCATTTAATTTGCATGAAGAATTAACCTTAGCAATTCTCAATATGTTTGATCACTGATTCAACTTTGTATGTTTCCAGAGACTGAGGAGTATTCTGAAGTAATAGAATCATAGGACAATTAGAGTCCAAATCAAAAGAGAAAGAAGTTAAGAGGCTGAATCAAATGAAAAATGAAGGCCAAAGAACGAGATTACCAGTCATATAGAAAAAGGACTGTGATTTAGATTATGTTGTTTAAGCAAATGTTCCTGTAGCTTAAGTATTAACTGAGATATTAGAATAAGATAAAAGCAAACGGATTTCAAATCTATTCATTTTAAATTAGATGCAAATATGTTGTATAATTGAAGTTAATTACTACAAGAGACTTTATTGAGAGGGAGTGTAAAATTATAAGAATTACTATATATATATATATATATATATATATATATATATATATATATACAATAGGCATCTCTTGTACTAGAGGTAACCGATAGCGGTGGCGCTGCGAGCCGAATCACTACTGAGTCAGTCGTTTACCAAACTTCCGAGCGTGCGAACGTACCGCTCTGCGAGTCCTGTTCTTTTCTGCAATAAAGCCAACATACGAGTCAACTGAAAGCTCATCGTTGTTTCCTTTCAACCTCACCTACCCAAATTCCTACAATTACCTATCACGTAAATTACTTAACGTAAATTACATCAAACTGTAACCAAACTCATTAAAAATATACGTATTTGAAGGGGTTGAAAGAAATATCTTAGCGCCAGAATAAGGCCTAGGGCAGAACAAAACGTTTGGATGATTTTCTACTATTTGAACACTATTTTTCCTGAAAATAAGAAAACATGGTATTGATAATTTTGAGATATCGAGGTGCCAATATAACGAATTTTGAAAAAAGTACCAACTTTATAAGGGCATATCTCTAGTCATGCTCGACGGAATCAAGCGTTTCAAACAAGAAATTAAAAATTTTGTCATGGCTAAAAAAATGAGATATGAAATACCTAATTTTACCGCAAGCTGTGTAAATGGTAAATGATTAAAAATAACCTAAAAAACACAAGATATTAGATTTAGATTTAGCTCTGTAAACGTAACCCATTCATCTGCTAAGGAGATCTAATATATTTTTCCTCAAAGCTTGTAAAAAGATAAAGAAATCTTTTTTCAGTATATTCAAGATGATCAAAATGAGAGCCCTGTAAATTTTTTTTAAAATAGGCATTTTTAAGCCATTTTTTAAAATTCAGAACACTGTAATTGGTGGCACAAGGAACCTTAGGGGCTGAAATTTCTTTTGAGAGCTTCTTTTGATGATACTTTCATATAAAAGATCGACGACAATTATTCGGCTAATTTCGTTGGAATGACCCATGTATACACACTGACAATAATTTTGGCTATTAAAGCCAAGATTATTGCGCCGCACATGCAGGCTTTAACATTGTGTTTATTCGAGGCTTTAAATAAAGTACGACACAGGAAATTAGGATAAAATAATGAACACTTGAGGTTTATTCAAATTATACTACAATGTGTTGAGCACCAGCTGCGCGAACTCGCAGCACGATTTTGTAAGTGTTCTATCGACACATAGAATTATTTATCAAACTAAAACTAACTGCGGTGAGCACGACCGTAGGTGGGAACTGTATGTGTTCGAGAGGGGAAGAAGTTAGTACTCAGGGACGCGAATTCTACAGAATATACGGCGACGATATACGAATGCAAATGGAAGACACGCGGCGCGATGATTTTCAATATATATATATATATATATATATATATATATATATATATATATATATATATATATATATATATATATATATATATATATATATATATATATATATATATATATATATATATATATATATATATATATATATATATCTTAAAAAATTGTATGGCAATTAGCTGGAATCTGAATGTCACAAAATCTCACAATGGGAAATTCCGAAAATATTTTTCAGATTCCTTACATCATTTACAACCAAAAATGTTGTTATACTTCTCTCTCAATAGTCGTTAGTTTTTGAGTTAAAAATCAAACAGTGTTGGCAAAATCTCAAAAAATGTCAAAAAATACATTTTTTAACCTTGAATTGTTCTTAAAATATGACACTTTGGGCTCTGAAACTTTTTTTACATAGTCTGGGCATGAGTACCAATATTTACTGCTTCATTTATGTTCAGCTGCTAGAAATTATGGACCGTTACAAACACATAGTGCATTCCAGTTTGAAAATGAAAACAGGATACTTTTACAACAATAAAAAAGTCCAGTGTGCATACCTGTAGAAATAGCTGGAAGATATTTAAGAAATAAAAAATTTGTTTTTATTAAGTATTATAAATTTTATCAAAAAAAATTTGTAAATAATTTTAAAAGTTTATGTTAGATAATTAAGAAAAACTAAGTTGATGTAATTATTAAATAAAATCTCGTACCAAATCTAAAGAAAACGTACAACTTTTAGCGTCTTTTAATGAGAACAGGTAATTTAATATTTATAAGTCGTGATTTAAAAAAGAAAAAATTTTTCCATTAAACATGCAGAATGTTATTTATAACATTAAAAAGTTGTAAAAATGACGTAGTAGATGTACGTAGCATGAAGTAGAAGATTGGTAAAGTTTCTTATGAATTACGTAAACTAAAGAACAAAAAACTTTTCTAATTTTACAATACAATCGGAAGTAATAAGTTTTGGTTGCACGTAGTGCAGCGTAGCTTTTTAGTAAATGAAAAACAGATCTATGAAAGTGTACAACTATAACGCGTTTTAATGGGAACAGATAATTTAGTATTTGTAGGTCGTAATTTGAAGTAGAAACAATTATTCCATTCAAACATGTAGAATGTTGTTCATAATATTAAAAAGTTGTAAAAATTACTTAGTAGATGTACGTAGCAAGAAGTAAAAGATTGGTAAAGTTTCTTATGAATTACGTGAACTGAAAAAAAACAAAACTTTTCTAATTTTACAATACAATCGGAAGTAATAATTTTTGGTTGTACGTAGTGCAGCGTAGTTTTTTAGTAAATAAATAAGTGATCTACGAAAATGTACAACTATTAACGCCTTTTAATGAGAACAGATAAGTTAGTATTTAATTGACGTAGTTTTACGTAGAGAAATTGGTTTCGGCATGTTCTCAAAAATTTGTAAAAAATTGTAATAATAAGTTTTGTAGTCGTTAGTAAAACGAAGTAGAAGCGTATAAAATGTCTTGCTCATAACGTTTTTGTACAATAATTTACGCTACATTACAATGAAGAAAAGCAGTTATACAGTTAAATTTACTTTTCTTTAAACAGCGTAATTTTTTTATTTTTTTAAATTCAAACAACGTAAAAGTACGTCTTTTTAAGATCGTTTTATGCAATACTGTTATTTGGCGTAGAAATGTTTAGTATACAGTAAATAATTTTCAATTATTTATTGTTACTAAAAAGGCGTAGGTAGAAATAGAGCGATGTACTTTCAGTTAACTTAAGTTTTTAATTAGTAGTAATTTAATGTATTATATAGCTCAATTATTTTCAGCTTTTTACGAAAAACTACGCATAATAAGGAAACGCACAGTAATGTAATTCTGTAATCCTAGGTTTAAGTAATAATTCGTAAATATTTGTAATTTTATGTGATATACTACGTCTAATTACGCAGATTTACTTCTTCATTGTAGTATTGTTGTAATTTGGCGTAAATCGGCACAGAGTTTTTAACGAATTATAACGCGAATTTACGAAATCGTCTTAGAGTAGATTTTCTTAGTATACCGTACTTTCTGGCGTTCTTAGAAGTTATTTTACGTAGATATATTTCCATAAGGGGGTTATTGGGATTTGTGTCTTATTGAGATTTTTGGTTATTGGGCTTTGTGGGTTATTGGGCTTTGTGGGTTATTGAGCTTTATCGGTCATTGATGTTTGTGGGATATTCGCGTTTATTGGTTATTAGGGATTATGGTCTGTTGGCGTTTATGCGTTATTCGGGTTTATGGGCTATTAGGATTAATGCCTTATTTATTAGAGTTTGTGTGTTATTGGAGTACATGGTTTATTTCAAAGGGGATAAACGTGTTTTTACGTTTTCATCAATAACTTCGTAATTTGGCGAGTTATTAGATTTTCTTAGTATACCGTACTTTCTGGCGTTCTTAGAAGTTACTTTACGTAGATATATTTCCATAAGGGGGTTATTGGGATTTGTGGGTTATTGAGATTTTGCGTTACTGGGCTTTGTGGGTTATTGGTCTTTGTGGGTTATTTAGCTTTATCGGTCATTGATGTTTGTGAGATATTCGCGTATATTGGTTATTAGGGATTATGGTTTATTGGCGTTTATGCGTTATTCGGGTTTATGGGCTATTAGGATTATTGGATTTATTATAGTTTGTGTGTTATTGGAGTACATGATTTATTTCAAAGGGGATAAACGTGTTTTTACGTTTTCATCAATAACTTCGTAATTTGGCGAATTGTTAATTCGATTCATGTTCACAAAGGTTGTTACCCCTTTTGATCCCATTAGGGGTGGATTGGAGTCAAATCCAGAAATTGGTATTGAGGTATTTTCATACGCAACCATCCTGAACAAACATCGATCTCATAACTTTAAAAATTCTGAAGTTATGGATAAAAACGTAAAAACACTTCTTTATCGTTTATCTCTTCTTCGCTCCCTTAGGGACGGATTGGGAGTGAAATACACAAATGGATGTTTGGATATTTTTATAGACACCGCTTTGGAACAAAAATCGAATTCATAACGTTAAAAAATCCGAAGATATCGATATAAACGTAAAAACACGTTTACCCCGTTTTAACTCCCTAAGGGGTGAAGGGGGTAAAATACTTCCTTATCTTACCCCTACACCATTCGGGGTGAATTGGGATAAATTCCAGAAATTGATACCTAGGTATTTTCATAGTCAACTAGTGTGAATAAAAATCGAATTCATAACTTTCAAAATTCTGAAGTTATCGATAAAATCGTAAATAATTTTTACCCCTTTTACACCCCCCTTGGGGATGGATTGGGGTAAAATCCAGAAATTATTATTTAGGTAGTTTTATAGCCAACGAATGTGAACAAAAATCGAATTCATAACTTGCATAATTCTGAAGTTATTGATATAAACGTAAAAACACGCTTATTTATTTTTCACCCCCTTCGGGGTGGATTGGGGTTACATCCAAAAATTTATATTATGTTATTTTAATAGGCAACCATTGTGATCAAAAATCGAATTCATAACTTTCAAAATTCTGAAGTGATCGATAAAAACGCAAAAACACGTCTAACCCCTTCTCACCCCCTTCGGGATGGATTGTGGTAAGATCCAGAAATTGATATTTAGGTAGTTTCATAGGCAACTAGTGTGAACAAAAATCGAATTAGTTACTTTAAAAATTCTGAAGTGATCGATAAAAACGTAAAAACACGTCTAACACCTTTTCATCCCTTTAGGGGTGTATGAGGGTAAAATCCTTCCTTACTCACCCCTACACCATAAGAGATAAATACCACAAAAATTTCATATCTCTAGATCCAGCAGTTTGGTGTAGGCGTTGATGAGTGAGTAAGTGAGTAGGACATTGAATAGGACATCTACTTTATGGATGATTTCATGTTAATTGATCATGTCCAAAAATGGAAATGTTCAAAACTTTGAAAAAATATTGGTACTCATGCCCAGACTACGTAAAAAAAGTTTCAGAGCCCAAAGTGTCATATTTTAAGAACAATTCAAGGTTAAAAAATGTATTTTTTGACATTTTTTGAGATTTTGCCAACACTTTTTGATTTTTAACTCAAAAACTAACGACTATTGAGAGAGAAGTATAACAACATTTTTGGTTGTAAATGATGTAAGGAATCTGAAAAATATTTTCGGAATTTCCCATTGTGAGATTTTGTGACATTCAGATTCCAGCTAATTGCCATACAATTTTTTAAGATATATATATATATATATATATATATATACAATTTTTTAAGATATATATATATATATCTTAAAAAATTGTATGGCAATTAGCTGGAATCTGAATGTCACAAAATCTCACAATGGGAAATTCCGAAAATATTTTTCAGATTCCTTACATCATTTACAACCAAAAATGTTGTTATACTTCTCTCTCAATAGTCGTTAGTTTTTGAGTTAAAAATCAAAAAGTGTTGGCAAAATCTCAAAAAATGTCAAAAAATACATTTTTTAACCTTGAATTGTTCTTAAAATATGACACTTTGGGCTCTGAAACTTTTTTTACGTAGTCTGGGCATGAGTACCAATATTTTTTCAAAGTTTTGAACATTTCCATTTTTGGACATGATCAATTAACATGAAATCATCCATAAAGTAGATGTCCTATTCAATGTCCTACTCACTTACTCACTCATCAACGCCTACACCAAACTGCTGGATCTAGAGATATGAAATTTTTGTGGTATTTATCTCTTATGGTGTAGGGGTGAGTAAGGAAGGATTTTACCCTCATACACCCCTAAAGGGATGAAAAGGTGTTAGACGTGTTTTTACGTTTTTATCGATCACTTCAGAATTTTTAAAGTAACTAATTCGATTTTTGTTCACACTAGTTGCCTATGAAACTACCTAAATATCAATTTCTGGATCTTACCACAATCCATCCCGAAGGGGGTGAGAAGGGGTTAGACGTGTTTTTGCGTTTTTATCGATCACTTCAGAATTTTGAAAGTTATGAATTCGATTTTTGATCACAATGGTTGCCTATTAAAATAACATAATATAAATTTTTGGATGTAACCCCAATCCACCCCGAAGGGGGTGAAAAATAAATAAGCGTGTTTTTACGTTTATATCAATAACTTCAGAATTATGCAAGTTATGAATTCGATTTTTGTTCACATTCGTTGGCTATAAAACTACCTAAATAATAATTTCTGGATTTTACCCCAATCCATCCCCAAGGGGGGTGTAAAAGGGGTAAAAATTATTTACGATTTTATCGATAACTTCAGAATTTTGAAAGTTATGAATTCGATTTTTATTCACACTAGTTGACTATGAAAATACCTAGGTATCAATTTCTGGAATTTATCCCAATTCACCCCGAATGGTGTAGGGGTAAGATAAGGAAGTATTTTACCCCCTTCACCCCTTAGGGAGTTAAAACGGGGTAAACGTGTTTTTACGTTTATATCGATATCTTCGGATTTTTTAACGTTATGAATTCGATTTTTGTTCCAAAGCGGTGTCTATAAAAATATCCAAACATCCATTTGTGTATTTCACTCCCAATCCGTCCCTAAGGGAGCGAAGAAGAGATAAACGATAAAGAAGTGTTTTTACGTTTTTATCCATAACTTCAGAATTTTTAAAGTTATGAGATCGATGTTTGTTCAGGATGGTTGCGTATGAAAATACCTCAATACCAATTTCTGGATTTGACTCCAATCCACCCCTAATGGGATCAAAAGGGGTAACAACCTTTGTGAACATGAATCGAATTAACAATTCGCCAAATTACGAAGTTATTGATGAAAACGTAAAAACACGTTTATCCCCTTTGAAATAAATCATGTACTCCAATAACACACAAACTATAATAAATCCAATAATCCTAATAGCCCATAAACCCGAATAACGCATAAACGCCAATAAACCATAATCCCTAATAACCAATATACGCGAATATCTCACAAACATCAATGACCGATAAAGCTAAATAACCCACAAAGACCAATAACCCACAAAGCCCAGTAACGCAAAATCTCAATAACCCACAAATCCCAATAACCCCCTTATGGAAATATATCTACGTAAAGTAACTTCTAAGAACGCCAGAAAGTACGGTATACTAAGAAAATCTAATAACTCGCCAAATTACGAAGTTATTGATGAAAACGTAAAAACACGTTTATCCCCTTTGAAATAAACCATGTACTCCAATAACACACAAACTCTAATAAATAAGGCATTAATCCTAATAGCCCATAAACCCGAATAACGCATAAACGCCAACAGACCATAATCCCTAATAACCAATAAACGCGAATATCCCACAAACATCAATGACCGATAAAGCTCAATAACCCACAAAGCCCAATAACCCACAAAGCCCAATAACCAAAAATCTCAATAAGACACAAATCCCAATAACCCCCTTATGGAAATATATCTACGTAAAATAACTTCTAAGAACGCCAGAAAGTACGGTATACTAAGAAAATCTACTCTAAGACGATTTCGTAAATTCGCGTTATAATTCGTTAAAAACTCTGTGCCGATTTACGCCAAATTACAACAATACTACAATGAAGAAGTAAATCTGCGTAATTAGACGTAGTATATCACATAAAATTACAAATATTTACGAATTATTACTTAAACCTAGGATTACAGAATTACATTACTGTGCGTTTCCTTATTATGCGTAGTTTTTCGTAAAAAGCTGAAAATAATTGAGCTATATAATACATTAAATTACTACTAATTAAAAACTTAAGTTAACTGAAAGTACATCGCTCTATTTCTACCTACGCCTTTTTAGTAACAATAAATAATTGAAAATTATTTACTGTATACTAAACATTTCTACGCCAAATAACAGTATTGCATAAAACGATCTTAAAAAGACGTACTTTTACGTTGTTTGAATTTAAAAAAATAAAAAAATTACGCTGTTTAAAGAAAAGTAAATTTAACTGTATAACTGCTTTTCTTCATTGTAATGTAGCGTAAATTATTGTACAAAAACGTTATGAGCAAGACATTTTATACGCTTCTACTTCGTTTTACTAACGACTACAAAACTTATTATTACAATTTTTTACAAATTTTTGAGAACATGCCGAAACCAATTTCTCTACGTAAAACTACGTCAATTAAATACTAACTTATCTGTTCTCATTAAAAGGCGTTAATAGTTGTACATTTTCGTAGATCACTTATTTATTTACTAAAAAACTACGCTGCACTACGTACAACCAAAAATTATTACTTCCGATTGTATTGTAAAATTAGAAAAGTTTTGTTTTTTTTCAGTTCACGTAATTCATAAGAAACTTTACCAATCTTTTACTTCTTGCTACGTACATCTACTAAGTCATTTTTACAACTTTTTAATATTATGAACAACATTCTACATGTTTGAATGGAATAATTGTTTCTACTTCAAATTACGACCTACAAATACTAAATTATATGTTCCCATTAAAACGCGTTATAGTTGTACATTTTTGTAGATCACTTATTTATTTACTAAAAAACTACGCTGCTCTACGTACAACCAAAAATTATTACTTCCGATTGTATTGTAAAATTAGAAAAGTTTTGTTTTTCTTCAGTTCACGTAATTCATAAGAAACTTTACCAATCTTTTACTTCTTGCTACATACATCTACTAAGTCATTTTTATAACTTTTTAATATTATGAACAACATTCTACATGTTTGAATGGAATAATTGTTTCTACTTCGAATTGCGACCTACAAATACTAAATTATCTGCTCTCATTAAAAGGCATTAAAAGTTGTACACTTTCATAGATCTGTTTTTCATTTACTAAAAAACTACGCTGCACTACGTGCAACCAAAACTTATTACTTCCGATTGTATTGTAAAATTAGAAAAGTTTTGTTTTTCTTCAGTTCACGTAATTCATAAGAAACTTTACCAATCTTTTACTTCTTGCTACATACATCTACTAAGTAATTTTTATAACTTTTTAATATTATGAACAACATTCTACATGTTTGAATGGAATAATTGTTTCTACTTCGAATTGCGACCTACAAATACTAAATTATCTGATCTCATTAAAAGGCATTAAAAGTTGTACACTTTCATAGATCTGTTTTTCATTTACTAAAAAGCTACGCTGCACTACGTGCAACCAAAACTTATTACTTCCGATTGTATTGTAAAATTAGAAAAGTTTTTTGTTCTTTAGTTTACGTAATTCATAAGAAACTTTACCAATCTTCTACTTCATGCTACGTACATCTACTACGTCATTTGTACAACTTTTTAACGTTATAAATAACATTCTGCATGTTTAATGGAAAAATTTTTTCTTTTTTAAATCACGACTTATAAATATTAAATTACCTGTTCTCATTAAAAGACGCTAAAAGTTGTACGTTTTCTTTAGATTTGGTACGAGATTTTATTTAATAATTACATCAACTTTGTTTTTCTTAATTATCTAACATAAACTTTTAAAATTATTTACAAATTTTTTTTGATAAAATTTATAATACTTAAATAAAAACAAATTTTTTATTTCTTATTTCTTAAATATCTTCCAGCTATTTCTACAGGTATGCACACTGGACTTTTTTATTGTTGTAAAAGTATCCTGTTTTCATTTTCAAACTGGAATGCACTATGTGTTTGTAACGGTCCATAAATTCTAGCAGCTGAACATAAATGAAGCAGTAAATGAATATTAAAGTTCATAACTCCTTTTCCGAAGTACATTTGAAAATATACAACAAATTTAAGAAGTAATCGCTGAGCATAACTGATTTCATCAAGAGAAATTATTTCTTGTAATAAAATAGTTATAGCAGCAACGAGTAGAGCTGTATGTTTTTAATATTTTAATGGAAGAACTTTATAGAAACAAGGTAGTAAGTAAAATATAAGCCAAGATCGCCATTCTAATGCTTTCCAGTTTCGTTTTTCGTTGATAGGTCTTGGAGATCTAGTTATTATTTTTGGATGTCTTATTCGTTTCAAGCGATCATTAATTTTTTGAATCTGATTAGGATTTCCAACGTAATATGGACAGTCAAATGACGATAACAATATATCTATATACTGCATTACGACGCCTAAGAAAACACTGTGCATTGGATCTGGAACCATGCCATCAGCCAAATTAAAAGGTCTTAGGTACATTAAAACTGACACACCCTTAACTCCATTAACTGGATCATCCGTTTCTAATTGTTCAGCCAAAATCATATCTCATTTTATTGAATCATCTGTCCGATTTTCATATATGGTTGTAGATACTGGATACTTTATGCAACCATTGACAGTTTCAGTTGGGTGATGGCAAAATGTACAGATAAATTTTCCATTAAATCTCATCATATTTGAAAGGCAAGGTCGTGCCACTGAATCGACACAGCAACACAAAGGATGAATCTTGCTTGCGATTTTTGCAGTACCTAATTGCCATTCAACACCTTCGGTTGATAATTTATTTGCTTGTTCAACAAACGGACGAAGGAACATATTCATGTTAGGTTCGTGTTTATGGACCCATAATCCGGCTAAAATCATGTGTTTGTTGCGTAATTTGAGCGGCGATTCATTCAACATTAGATGTATTGGCCAGGTAGTTATTGTACTTGATTTTGCTGCCTGGCATCCATCTGTATTGAACGTATATGACCAATCAGATTTTGAATTCCACCTAGTAGAAGAAGTCAATTTATTGTATGCTACGCCATCGCATATATCACTAAATGAAAAGTTGTCTGTATTTTTCTGATTAAATCTGTTTCGAAGAATTGAATTATGTACATCGTCCATATTTTCTAACATATTTTTTATTTGAGATGCTAAATTCAAGCTTATAAAATACGATGCTGCTTTCTCGTAAAAGCTTAAATTGCAATTCTCACATATTGATCTTCTCTTATCTATCAATTTCATACATTGTCTTATGTAATTCTGGCAATTAGGACAGAATATATGAAATGTTATCGATTCTGTATGTAATGGTAAGTACTGATTAAATTTATATTTTGTTCTTGGTAATACATCGTTGGCAAAACATTTGTTCACTAAATTAATCATGTCAAGAAGAACTTCCCAATTTAACGAGTGTCTTCTTTGTAATAAAAGACACATCAGCATAGCTTCTCCCGCTGTAGTTGCTGTACATTCGCATAATTTCTTATTAAGGTACAGGTCGTGCAATTTTTTGTATCCGTATTGAAGAACTTAGAATTAAGTATGCCAAATGATAATGTTATACATATAATCAAAATTAAGCTTACTAATTTATTTAATTAATTAAAAGATTAATTATTATAATGATTTTCATTTTAATTCAATTAATTTTAAGATAACAATTTGAAACTTCATTTTTATGTAAAACTACATTGATTCATATTTTTTTGCACCAGACCAAATCAAAATTTCGTAAAGTGTGAGAATGTGTGCGTTTTTTACTAAAACATTGAAATGTTGGTTACAAGTAAGTATACATATTAGTAAAAAAAATATTCTCTACTAGCTGATCAATTAACGTATTTTATAATAAGTAAATCTGATCCAACTAAAAGTTTTGAAAAGAACAACTTTCTATTTTGGAGATTAAATTACACTTACATCAGGAATTTGTTCATCATTATACGGCCCACTCTCATTAGCATAAAAAATTCTTCATCATGATCATCATCTAATGTATTAGAACAATTATTGTCACTCTCAAATAATGAATCCGAATCAACATGTTTGAAGCAGCTGCAGCATCCCTAGGAAATGGTATCGTTAATCAAGTAAATATAATTACTACTTGTTAAAAATATAACATAGTTGTCTTATTTTTGTGTTTAAGATATTCAAATACATCATTTTAGGAACTTCGAACGTTTACCAGACCGTAATAATATTTCCTTTCTATACTCAGTGTATTGGTGACAAAAAATACTGTTTTTTTTACAATCACCCATTTACATTTTACAATATATTTAAAACCGTTCTATTGAAAATCCTTCATTTTAACATTTTTTAAATAAGTTGTAAGTACATCGTTATGCATGCACGCATACAAAATATATGGCTTTAATACCTGTTCACTTTCATCGTGTTCTACTTCTTGATTCATATAATTCCTACTTGCTGATGTAGAATTACTATAAACAGATTCCCTGCCTCGTTCGCTGCAAGATTCTTCGGATTGACTTTCTTCATTAGATAACAATATTGTAGATGATTCATTAGAAACGACATTCTCATGGGTAGAAGACTCTTCATTAGATAACATAGGCAATTGATCAATATTATGTTCCTCAATATCATCCTTACTGAAAGTTAAATTTGGCCATGTTAGTCCTTCATCATCGGCATTAGAACTCTATAATATATAATAATAATAAAACATTAAAATTATAATTTAATCCTGCTGTACCATTAAGCGTACAATTATTGAGATTAATTATAAAAGCAGAAAATAGTTACTTTGCGAATTAAACAAATTTTTTTTCAGCATATTATCATATTAAAAAGTAGAGTAGATCATAGATATTTTATACTTAATATCAGAATAATGAATTACAAAATATCAGTACGAAGCGAATAAACAAAAGATGTAATTTAGTCACG
The DNA here is from genome assembly GCA_949152435.1 of Gastracanthus pulcherrimus. Classification (NCBI taxonomy): domain Eukaryota; kingdom Metazoa; phylum Arthropoda; class Insecta; order Hymenoptera; family Pteromalidae; genus Gastracanthus; species Gastracanthus pulcherrimus. Next base: position 113,593,757 of record OX424575.1, on the reverse strand, counting down.
CCCTCTGCACGGTGTTGCCTAGTCTACCCGGCTAACTCATCGGCAATGCCGCGATTCGGCATATCGGCAGTATATATCCGCTATCTTTGGCCGCATGTGACTTGCCTGTTCTGGAGCTTCAGAGCGAGTGCTTCGCGTTTTGCATTAGTGGCACGACCGTACTCAGTTCGCGCTTCGTGCTCGCTTGCCTTACCGATGCTCGCGCTGCGCGCTGCGCGCTCGCCTTGCTCACGCTGCGCGTTTGCTTGATTGTATAATATAGTAAAAAGCTACATTTTTCAATGTTAAAATTCGTTTTTGGCCTGTTAACTCGAGTTAAAAGTATTTTCATAAATAGATGTCAATGGGAAAAAGTTGTATTTTTCAAAGATCTACAAAACTTTTCTATTTAACTTTTTCATGTAAAATGCATAGCTATAAAATTATATGGTAAAAAGCTGTCTTTTTAATGTTAAAATTCGTTTTTGGCCTGTTAACTCGAGTTAAAAGTATTTTCATAAATAGATGTCCATATGAAGAAGTTGTATTTTTCAAAGATCTACAACTTTTCTATTTAACTTTTTTTCGTAGAATGTTTAGTTTTCAAGTTATAACCCAAAAACCGTTTTTAGCGATTTTTGATAGTCGCCGCATACAGCGTATATTTGCAAGATCAATCGCAAAATAGAACCATCAAGTTGTTATACTTAGGAGAGTTCCCAAAAAAAAATTAACTTAACTGTGCCGAGTAAGACACGCGACGAACCCCACGCACCGCGTCTATTTCTCTCCGTTACACTGGCATCCCTTGTGTTTCGCGTGTGAGGCATACGGACTATTCGCTGAGTGGAAAGTGATTCAAGTTATTCATCAGTGGTTAAAAACCGCCGAGCGATTCGAGAGACAGGAAGGAAGCAAGGACGTGCAGAAGGTTGTTTTTCTTCCCTCAATCCAAGGAAACACAGGAAGGATGTCTAGTTGCCGGCTTGCCATCCTCTTCACGATCGCCTTAATGTAAGTACCTGTGCATACTAAGTTATATTTTGTCCCCCGTTGGGTTGTTCGCGCCCGGAAATTTTTATTTATGGAAAAATTATCAGTGTAGTAACTGAGCCTCCTAGTGCGATTGTTCGGATTGTTTGAATTCTTTCTGTCGTAATATATCTTCTCGTATTTTTCGTTTTTCTCACCCTCTCGCAAAATTAGTATATCGTTCTGCAAGCAATATGTCCCTGTCAAACCTTTTCGGGCGTAAAACTGACAAGAATAAGCAACCGCCATCAGAAGTGCCGAGGAGAAGCTCAAGTGAATATAATTTAAGGGAAAATTTAGATCAGATCTGGGCCCTCGATCCTGCATTACGTGAAGCGAATCTGTCGCAGGCTAGTTTCAGCTCGCCTCCACAAATGCGATCCTCAGACGCGCTGCAGGTGGAAGCAGGCGCGCAAGCGGCGTGGCCGACAGCGGCGTGAGTGCAAGCTGCGTAGTCGGCGGCTACAAGCGCGCAAGCCACGCGACCGGGGGCTACAGGAACGCAAGCTGCTTGGCCGGCGGCAGCGAGCACGGCAAATGCTGTGTATGTGCAGTCCTCGGCGGCGAGGCCGACATCCACAAGCACGACGGGTTCGGCAGCAAGCGGGCTCGAGGATACAATCGCGCGTAAATACGCACAGGCGCGAGCGCAATTACTCGGTTTAGATCCTGTTCAATTCATGGAAAGAATTGGCAAATTAAATAACGACATTCACTTACCCAGCGCGACACGCGAGAATCTTACTAGCCACCAAACATCTGCAGCACCCTTTCTGGACCAGTATGAACAAGACCGGGCCACGAAAAATATAAAATCAGTGAATACGACTAATACCGCGTATAACACATCACGAACAGTGGCTGTGTTAGACAGTTTTCGTGACACCTAGTTTAAATAACACAACGAACAACATGCTCTACATAACACCACAGTCCACCCACACCGTTCTAGAATATAACCCCCCCCCCCCCCCATACACACACATACCTCTCAAGACGCACACACTCTTCGTACCAACCGACCATGTCCAACACAAAATTATGACACTGCACACAAAAATCACGTAACTTGGGACACGAACGCTACACAACGCACATTTTATACACCGCAACAATCACCTGACTCGGCAGAAGACCCACAGACTGATAGAACTATTCCGGCTGTTGTGCGAAGCGGCGCGCAGCACGGCCGCGCTCCGGTGCTTTTTGATTCACCTACTTTCGAGCCGTGCGTTAAGGGGCTTACTTTTTCACAGGCTCTGAACCTGATTCCATGTTTTGACGGGAACCCAGAGAAACTAAATTTATTCTGCTTAGCTGTACGCCAAATCAGGGCAAATTTCGTGCCTGATTTCGAGTCTTACATTCTCTTAGCATTAGCAGGCAAACTGTCGGGCCGCGCGGGAGATGCATTTTCGGCTCAATTATTGAATTATGACACAGTTGAAAAATTATTAGCCGATTTAATTTTGCAATACAGTAACGTGGCGTTAGCGGATGACATTTCAACGCAAATTAAAATAATAAACCAGCTACCAGGCGAAAAAGCGGGTGACTGTGGGCTTAGAGTGCAAAGGCTTTTAAATCAATTAAACACTATTTTCGACTCGGCACCAGGTCTTGAATGTGGCGATCGTGAATTACGGAAACGAGGAGCGAGCCTTGATGCTCTGCAAAATTTTATGTTTGGTCTCATACATCCTTTAGACCATCAAACGCAACGAACGCCCGATGAACTTAAATGAGGCTATCAGGATAGCAATTAATTTCGAATGCAAACAGAGCACTCGTTTAACCATTGCGCAAATCGCGGCACAACCTCCCATGGTCGCCCCCAAAGTTAATTTTTTGGCGACTCAGCACCCTCCTGACGCACACGTATCTCACCTGTCCGACTTCGAGGACAGAATCATTGAAAGAATCGCGGCGAGTATTAAATTAGCGTCAGCGACACCCACGGCAGTAAAGTGCAGTCACTGCGGCTCAGCAGCGCACAGTGTAGATAATTGCAAAAAGAAAAAGCGCGGCGCGTTAAAATGCAGCTACTGCGAAAAATCGGGGCACGAATACAGGAGCTGCTTTGCTCTGGACGGAGATATAAGAACCAAGCGCCAGCGCTCAAAGAATACAGATTATCGTATTGATAACAGGAACAATCGTGGCGGCTCCAATAATTATAATAGGAGGCGCAATAATTATAATAACAAAAGTAATTATAACAATGGTAACCAAGGGTATAACCGACGCTCAGATTATCATGATCGCGACCGCGACTATTTCGACAGAAATAAAGACACGAGAAGATCAGATGACGCTGCTTGAGCATATATGCGAACAGTCAATACGGTGCAAACGCAGGAGAAGATAAAAACGAGCAGCCTTTAAAATCGTAGCGTGCTCGGTGTAGTCCTCAGGCGCCGAGCAGACTAACTCGCCTGATAAGGGCGAGCACTGTGCGTAGGCCGCTTGTTGTGATTTTAAAAAGTGCAGACTTAAAAAATGCAGAAGTCAGCTTTCATGTAGACACGGGTGCAGAAATATCCGTAATTAAATTGAATTCATTAAACGCGAATAAACATATCAGGAAGGATAATATTCTTGCAATTACAGGAGTCGTTCCCGGCGAATGCCGGACGTTAGGGAAAGTTTTTGTGGTCGTTTATGGCCGTTTGTGCGAAATGCACGTTGTCCCCGACAGTTTCCCCATTGATACAGAGGGACTGATCGGTTGGGACATTATTGAAAAGCACGGAGGCCGTATTGATGCCGTTCAGAAGTGCGTAATCTTATATTTTATCACGATTCCATTTATACAAGACGAATCCTTTTTTATACCTGCGAAATCGCGTTGCATTATTAATGCAAAAGTTAAAAATATTGACATGGAAGTTGGCTGGGTCTCATTACAGGATATTGGTCCAGATTTATTGTTTGGCAATTTTGTAGCACAAAATCACAGCGGCGTATTATATGCTGAATGCATAAACATTGGTAATGAGCCGGCTACAGTGCAGGTGCCACAAGTCGAACTAATATCATGCGAGACTACTAAGCTACATGATATCCTTGATGTCAGTGAGGATGACAATATACAGATAAAAAATCGGGTAAAAATCATGCGAGCAAAAGGGCAAGATAAATGCCATAAGCCAATTCACGTGGCAGAAAAAAATAAATTGCTCGAAAACAATTCAGACCTGCGCGAAGAGCGCGTCAACACAATCATGAACTTAGTAGATACGGAGGGGTGTGTAGAGACGAGATAGTGCATGTTCGCGAGTTAATTACGGAATTCGCTGGGGTTTTCGGGCTTGAAGGAGAACCGCTACCAGTCACGAATTTACTCATACATGAAATCAAGCTCACGACTGATAAGCCGTTGCGAGCCAAGCGATTTAGATATCCACCGGCGCTGAGCGAGCAGATTCAAAAAGAGGTTAAAAAATTAATTGAACAGGGAATTGTTGAGCCTTCTGACTCTCCGTACTCTAGCAACCTCTGGGTGGTGCCCAAAAAACCAGATGCACAGGGCAATAAAAAATGGCGGCTTGTCACTGATTGTCGGCCTTTAAATGAGATCACGGTGGGCACTTGCTTTCTCCTTCCATTTACGAGCGATATACTTGAAACGCTCGCCTCAGCCGAAATGATCACGACGATGGATTTAAAACAGGGTTTTCACCAAATACCCATCCATCCAAATTCGGCTCAATATACTGCATTTGATGCACCACTTGGGCAAAATTCATTTGAACATCTGCAGTATCGGAGAGTTGGCATGGGACTAAAAGGCGCAACTGACGTCTTTTCAAAAGCAATGGCAATAGCCATGGCAGGATTGCAGGGTAAAGAAGTCGCCATATATTTGGATGATTTCATGATCCCCGCGAAAAATCTTGAAGAGCGTGGCATTCGCTTCAGGCGAGTCATGAGAAGATTTTTAGACGCCAATCTCACGGTCGAACCCAAGAAGTATCAGTTTTTGAAACGTGAGGCTTCTGTCCTCGGACACATAGTGGGGGGAGGCAAGATACGGACATACCTAAGAAGCTTGAGGCAGTGGAAATATACCCGGTGCCGACGAATGCGAAAAAAGTCAAATAATGGCTTGGTTTTGTTGGGTATTACAGAAAGTTTATACCCAAGTTCACAGGAATCGCGCGGCCACTGGCAACACTGCTGCGCAAAGGCGTCAAGTTTGAATGGGGAGAGGCACAGCAGTCAGCTTTTGATGAAATGAAAAGGATCTTGTGCAGCGAGTCAGTGCTAGCTGCACCATATTTTTCCAAGCCATTTATTGTCACGTGTGATAGCTCCGATTACGCACTTGGGACAGTGCTTAGCCAAGGAATCATCGGCTCAGATCCTGCATGCGCCTTTGCGTCCAGACCACTCAAAGGGAGTGAATTACGATACATCACGTACGATAAGGAGTTGCTGGCGATCGTATTTGCGAAAGACCAGTTCAGACCTTATCTGTACGGCAGGAAATTCACAATGGTTACAGATCATGAACCGCTCAAGCACTTTCATCCCACTAAAAAACCAGACATCCGTTTTAATAGATTAAAATCTGCATTGCGTGGCTATATATTTGACATAGTTTATCGGACGGGCATCATAAACTCGAATGCTGATGCACTATCACGCAATCCCGTTTTGGCAGAAGGAGAAGAGAATCCCGAGCGCCCAAGAGCGGAGCTTTATGAGCTTGCAGATGCGCAAGAAGAAGAGGACAGCGAAGCCGAGCTAGACCAGCCACCAGCAAGAATTTTTACCTCACGAGCCATAAAGAAAAAAGGCATCGACAAAGACAGAAAAATCAAACAACTCAGATTAGACTCAGAAACATCTGACAAAATAAAAACTTGTAAGAAGAACCGCAGGAGCAGTTCACTTCTATATAAGCAAGGTGATATGTTAGCTGTGAGAAATACCAAAGACGGTTTCTTTTTATGCTTGACTACCGGCGACATTTTCAGAGAAGACGGGCTGATAAACATACGCTGGCAGACATTTATAAGCTTGACTACACAGACGAAATACAACTCGCCTGTGTACTGACAAATGTGGATATAGAGGCGGCTGGAAAAAATAAATTTCGGCTGGGCCCGCACGAACGTGGGAAAATTTTAGACATCCTACGTGCCTCTATCGAAGCATACAAGATAGTCAAGCCTACAGAAGCACCGGCTACAGATATAATACAGTCACTCACAAAAAATAAGAGTACCTCAAATTACAACTCTGTTACTCCTGAATTAAGGAAAGCAGAAAAACCCAAATACACCAAGGAAAAACAAGCGCATTTTTTGCCTTATAATTTAAACAAAGATAAAGAGCAGATACTTAGTCAGGCAAAAACTGACGATAAATTTCGCGAGGTTACGCAAAGAAAAAGGCCTGCGCGAGGGTGTGAAAATTACAAGCACACCAACTGCAGCCGTTGCGGAAGCTCTCAAAGAGCAGCGCAGGCTGGCGAAAGCGATCAAACCACAGTCGCTTAATCGCTTACTGCCTCAATTTAATTTCACACCAGAGAGTGAAATCGCTCCAAATTAAAACATGCCGCCTTTAGAAATCATAAGTGTGCAGCCCGGAGTTATGGACACTGCTGAAATAGTGCAAATTGCACCCCCAAATTTGCACAAAAATTCTAATATACCAGAAAAATCGGTGGACAGCTGCCCCTCACACTCTCGAGAGCAGGAACATAACGGCGAGCCCCGCACGCCAATTAAACAAAACTTGCCAGATTTCGCAAAGAAATTACGTGCAAGGCTAATTGTCGATATACAAGAACGCGACATTAAAGGGAGAAATGGCGTGCAGATAAATGTATGGGAAGCCGACACAGAGCCCGGCAGCACACCCGACTTCAATCGTCTTGAACGCAAGAGCTCTAGTGGCAAAACGCCAGATGCACAGCGAGCACGGTGCGAGTCGCCAACGCTTGACGAGAAGAATTCTGATACTGATATCAGTATGCAGATAATACCTCAGCCGAGAAGAACGTCACCGCTAGATCAAATTAGCGAAGCTGCGAGCCATCTCCCACATGAAATAAATGCACCCGCATCAATACCAATAATAGATTTAAGAGAGACACAGGGAGATTTCTCTAGAAAAATCATTACGGAAAAGCATGAAAATGCTCTAAGAATTGCAAGGGAAATCGAGAATAAAAGTAAGGCAAAACTTACTCCTACCGCAGATATGGAGAGGGAAGAGCAATCGGAAGAAAATGAATTTCCCGACATTGGGCCGTATGAACAAGGAAATACAGATGACTTTGCATATGTGCCTCTAAACACCAATGACTCAAAATTTGCTTCTGATAAGCTGCCATCAGCTGAGTCATCATATAGAGGCGATATTCTAACCTACGAGCCGAGAGAATGGTGCGCTGACCCGCACGCGCCCTTAGTTCGCAGCGACGATTTACCGTCACAGCCACCCGGCAACTGCTTGTTTTAGTCCTTGATAAAAGTCAAACAGTTGAGCATATCAGCTGTGGAAGATAATTTTGAATCGCCTTCAAGCAAAGAGCCACACTCCGGCTCTCACTCTGCAATACATGCACAAAACTCCGGCAGCGTGCAATATACTGCATTTGATGCACCACTTGGGCAAAATTCATTTGAACATCTGCAGTATCGGAGAGTTGGCATGGGACTAAAAGGCGCAACTGACGTCTTTTCAAAAGCAATGGCAATAGCCATGGCAGGATTGCAGGGTAAAGAAGTCGCCATATATTTGGATGATTTCATGATCCCAAAAAAATCGGATGCGCGCAGCGCACGAGAGACAGGCATTCTCGCACGCGCACACACAGACGCGCTCGAACGGTGTCTCGTTGTCAATGCAAGGCCACCTCGCGAGAAGCCGCCGTGGGCTCTGCTGGGCGATGAAGAGCCATCTCGGTTCGCAAAGTTAAAAGCGCTTGATGAGCACCCTTTTAAAGACAAAGAAAATATTGTTTATCTCTTAACCACCGACCACTTTTTCGATACTGAAATATTACAGGCATTGAGGGAACGGAGATATATAAGTACCAGTGAGATTACCAAAATACATCACAAAATTGCCGACGTGCATGTATCGCAATGTAGAGACATCAAATTGCTGGAACTTTTTGTCAAAGTTAGCATTAATGACAAAGCACTTAAGTCCAATTTAAATAAATGCTTGAGAACATTAAAAAATCAGATTTGTGGTCAAAACATAAAAAGTCTTGGTATAAAAAAAGATTTGGCCATTTTATCTATGTCTGAATGGACCACCTTCATTGATTTGTTTGAGAATCAAATGGAAGGACTGCCACTGATAGCGGTTTTGTTTTTAAACAACTTGCCTATTCCTCTTGTAATAGATCACTACAGACTGATCAAAGAGTATCACGAAGCAGCGATCGGTGAACACAGAGGCATAAACAAAACTTTCAGCAAAATCGCCAAAGACTATTATTGACGCAACATGCGTGTAGATATACGCCAGTTTGTGCTAGGATGTGTAGAATGCCAGGCAAATAAGCTTGTACGGGTAAAAACACGACTACCACTAGTAATAACGGACACGCCGTCCAAACCCTTCCAGAAAATGTCTGTGGATTTTTATGGTCCACTTAAAGACTCGGAAGAAGGTTACAAATACATTCTTACATTGCAGGATTGCCTAACAAAATACACCATCCTAATTCCAGTTATGCGTGCGAGCGCGGAAGAAGTCGCACGCGCATTCACAGAGCGAGTCGTTTGCTATTTTGGACCACCCGCGGCATTGCTAACAGACCAGGGCACGCACTTCCAAAATAGGCTGCTGAATGAATTTTGTCATATCTTTAGGATAGACAAATACTGCACCACGGCATACCACCCGCAGTCGAATGGATGCATTGAGCGCATGCACCATACACAGACGGAATATTTAAAGAAATACACGGAAAATCGCAAGGACTGGAGCAAATGGGTGCCTATTTGTCAGCACGCCTACAATTGCACAACGCACGATTTTTCAGATTTTGCTCCACGCGAACTCGTATTTGGGCAAAAACCACGTACACCTTCAAGCTTTCCACCAAAAGAAAATTTTCTTATGTATGGAGATTATATGGTTGACCTAATTAACAACCTCTCCGAAATACAAACACTGGCTGCCATGAATTTGGTCCAGGCCAAATTTAGATCTAAATATTATTATGACAGAAAGTTGAATGTGCAGTATTTTAGAGAAGGCGAGATGGTTTATAGGTTTAAAGAGCCACAAATGGGCAAATACGACCGTGATTATGAAGGCCCCTATGAAATTATTAGCATTGACTATGCTTATAAAAAGGCCAAAATAAGAAATGACAACATTACTAGAATTATCAGTTTAGATAAACTTAAAAGGGCCACAACGATAAAAGATCCACCACAACAGGTAGCCATTCAAGAAGTTGAGAGTGACAGTGAGGATGAATCATAGTCCTTTTATCTTATTTTTGCGGCCCCCCTGAACGTAATACGTTCAGGCTTCGCAAAAGAAAATCTCGATAAACTTATTCAAATGCTCAAGTTTACACCAACATAAAGAAGAAGTCAAATTTTTTTTAACTCAAGTGTAGAAGCACCCTTTCAAAGGAAATCAAACGACAAAAAAAATCAATCAAGTTAAAAAGGCAAAATTATTTAAACGCCAATAATATAGATGGAAAAAGTCAAATTAGTTATTAGAAATGTCAACAAAAAAAATTCGAATGGAAAAAGCAGAATCAATTTAAAAAAAAAATCAGTCCACAAGGACAGAAAAAAAAAGGAAAAACCAAAAAGAGACTTCAAGGGGGCTAGCAGTCAATCTGCAGAGAATGCAGAGAAACGAGATCGCACAGCAGCGTCCAAGCTGCCGCGGTGTCTCGTGGCTTATCGGTGTTGACGTCATCGCGCAAGCTACAGCGAAAGCGCGCAAGCCGAATTTAATAATTTAATAATAACTTCATTTATGGCCCAATATCTTTCAAAATTGAAACTTCACTAAGTTAATCTATGCGCAATACTACTCAATAACCTCCAATCCCTTTTTGACGTTTCATACTCTTCCCTCTTCTATTACCAAAAGCAATAAAATTAAATGCAACCATGCAAATTGATCGCTACAGGAGTAACAATTGCTGTATTGATAATTTGTAAATCGATTTTTCCCGGGGGGAAGGGGGGTCCCCTTTTTTTCTAATACGTTTTAGACAGTTTCAGAGTCATCAGCAAAGCGGACCCTACATAAAAACCGAATAAAGACTTTTAAATAAAAAGAATCGGTGGACAACAGTCTTTACAACCGACAAAAGAACCAGTGCCTAGCTGCACGTCAGCGGAGGATCTGGCTATCATTCCGAGAAAGCCATCATCTGGATCAGTGACGTGAAGTCGATGAATGCGCTCATGGGAGTGCCTTATCGCCAGCAAAGTTGCGCCGACGATACCACCACACGCGCAAAATCGTCAGCACCTCGCCAAAGACATTTCGCACACAGGAGTGTAAGAGTACGGCCACAAATAAAGGCCTTATATTAACAAAAAGAACTGATAAAAATCTTATGCAGCAGAAGCAGAGACAACAAAGGCGCTTCAATCGATCAGACACCGATTTTAGGGCACGCAGAAAACGCGCAAGCTTTTAGTGCAACTAAATGGCCGTAACGACATCAAGACAGGTTCCAGGAATTTTGTAACAATCAAAATAAAAGAGGACAAACATCAACAAATAAAGTATTGGCAGAGCTACAAAGAGCACATCAAAATGAGAAGTGAATCATTTACGAGTATTATACAAACATCAACAAGCTTGCCTAAAGAAAAACCGAAGTCATCATACACGAACGACGGAGCGCCAGGGCCATTGACCGGCGCGACGCAAGCTTCCGCCTTATCAAGATGCCGGAAGACAAGTGCAGTGCAGTGAAATTAGTGCGCGCGTGCTATTTCGTTCTGTATGCACAAGGAGTGATGAGAGGGCATGTAGTATGCAAGTATGAATGTTGCAGCTAAATATTTTTGTATTTTCGAATATCGATACAATTAACTTCTATAAATAACTTTTATGAAAATTTTATTCTATAACATTAACGAAATTAACTTGTCTGGGCAGTTCTCATGAAATTTTATTCGGTAACATCAGTACAGTTATTTTCTATTATCCTTGCATTTTGTATTTTGGTACTTTGGTTGATTAGAATTTCGAGTAGACTATCAATAGCAAAAAGATATGTATCCAATTTTATATAATAAATTAGTCACACTTAGTAACTATCAAAATAACTAGTACACTATAGAATGGGATATGAGTGGATTGTGTATTATTATTATTAAAATTATATTACAACAACAAATGTCATGAACTATATCAAAAGTAAAATAATTGCACATACAAAATTTTATAATCAAAATAGTGTATAATCTAAATATGGTATAATCAAATCGACAATGTAAACGAAGGAAAGGAGAGAGAGACACACACATATTTTTGTATACACAGCGATTATCTAACACACAACATTACACATACACACACACGTCATAGAGCCACTGAGACAGTGGCGCGGCCCCTTGAACGTGTAACGTACGCACACTAGCGTACGTTGTTACACAGACATGAGGATCTCATGTCTGCTGAGAGCAGCGCAAAGCGCTGACACGGACAATCCTTATCTCGTGCAACTTCTTGCGCGAGAGATGAGCGCGTCTCTGGACAGACGCGCACAGTTAGTTGGAGAGGACCCGCGAATCTGTCTCTCTCCGAGTCGACTAATAAACGAACATCAACCCTATCCTTTGTCTTTTCTCTCGAACGTCCCAACCTCATCGAGACTCGACACTTAACTGTGCCGAGTAAGACACGCGACGAACCCCACGCACCGTGTCTATTTCTCTCCGTTACAGTATAGTTCACTCTTTAAATATTTTAAATGAAGTTTCTACAAAAAAATTAAAATAGAACCTCTCTTGGGATATGTATTTTCATTCTTGCTGAGACAAAAGTAACCGAGGGAAAATATTGAATTTTCCACTATAAGTACCTATAGTTGATTTAACTGGGTGTGATTAATGATTCGGCTAAAGTGATCATATTCAAAACTAGAGAGGTTGATTCCAATTTTCTTTTAAGGTAGTGATTCTTTTTATTAGTGAATTGTGATTACACATAAAATAAAAAAATTCAAGTGTAAAATATAGCATATTTTGTATTTATACAGTTCTAAAAAGTAAAAATGTACTGTTGGACCCTCTTTTTCAAAGGGTCTGTGCATACATTTTATAGTGTACGTACTATTCTTTTAATTAAAATATTGCAAATTGAAGAATTATGATAAAAATCTAAAAGTTTGTAAAACATGTATTTTAATATTATACACACAAGCACCATTATCGAGTAAAAAATATTTATTTCTAATAAGGACTGTCACTTATACCTATAAGTATATTTTAAATACTTTAAAAATAGGCTCAGCCCTACTTTTTATAATTGTAAATAAAAAAGGTTTTTAAACTTTACTCTCATCTAAATTCATTATTTTATTTGCGTTAAATAAAATAAAATTTTGTTCTAAATAACATTTAATATTGATTAGTAATGATTATCCTAATAAAAAATTCGACAGAGACTACATTTTTCAAAAACTTTCAATATTAAACCAAATTATATTTTTCAAATGAAATATTATTAAATGTTGTACGTACTTTTATTTTAAAATCCTCACATATCTTAACTGTCATATATCTTAACTATCATATATTTTAACTCGATCTACTGCAAACTATCTCTTTTTTTACTTGCTGATTCATGAACCCCAGTTAGACAAGGCCCTACAAGCAACATCACATAGTACATTAGAATCTTGGGCAATGATACAATTTGGAACCGTTGGAACAAGTGAAAGTGTTCGATTAGATTACTTTGTAATCAAAAGAATTGATTCTGATCAGTCCGCACGATAGGAATAAGAGTCAGTACTCGTATAAGTATTTCGCAATGTAGAATACCCTAATGGTTTCTATTTTTGCCTTAAACTAAATGTGTATCAATGCTCGAGGTTCAACTATAGGGGCTAGTTATTTTATCTATAATCAGTTATTTTTCAAGATTATATGCAACTTCAGATTATATATTTATGTAAATAGTAACACAAAATGAATAATTGTTTTATTTGTAATGCTATAAGTTTTATTAGATAAATTGTTAATTGTACACTTTAGTGGTGCGCAAAGACCATTTTTAATGCTAAGTGATACATTTAGAAAGTAAGAAATATGAAATTCTTATAATTCAAAGTTTAGAGCTATATATATCAACCGTTCGTGTTATTTGAGCTTCTTGTGTAATTATTTTTTTTTATATTGTAATTAATAGAAATGTTGAAATGTTTACAAACATTTACAAATCAATTTATTTTCTTTTTTACTTTTTATGTATAGAAACATTAAGGCAAGGAAAATTCGAAGTTGAGCCACCTATATATGAATGATGTCAATATTACTGCGGAAGGATATTTCATTGTTACTTCAGTTTTATAAACAAATATAACCTTAAAAATATTGTTGAATTTCCAATTGTTTGTAAGAACAACGCAACAGAATGGAAAATTCTTTAGTAATAAATAATTTTGATATCGTGCTTTATCATAGGGGCTCAAATTCGAATTTCATCTTCAAATATAATTGAATCGTAGATATATATATATACTCCGACAACCCTTAAAACACTAATTTTACCTAGCTATCGCAAACTAATGACGGGTTTCTAGCTAGACTATGCATATTTGTATGTTCTAGACATTATATTAGAATAATAAAAATATATTCCTTATAATAATAATAATATGTCATTCAGGATCCCGTTAGCAATAGATCAACATCAAAATCCAAGCAAAATATTGAGAAAATCGATTTTCCACTCTCTGAAAAAACCGGACGTGAACTAGCTGCTGCTTTGAAGAAGTTTTTCGAAATGCAAGGTAATATTTCTCATATTCATTTTACCATAAAGTAGGACAGAATCGCGTTTTTGTGGTACGGCGAGTTATATTTTGTACTCTCGTTTTAAGATACTAAGCATATTTACATTAAAAATAATACAAACTTATTTTATTTTATATTTGAAAGTATTGTATGCAGCATATTCTCCTACATTTAAGGAGGTAACATACCTAAAACAGATTTTTTATATTTTTTAGTTTTAAAAAAATTAATTATTATAGATTATATTATAAAATTGATTTCTTACAAGTAAATATACTAGTTTAACATAATTCACCAGAAAAAAGTACCATTATCGATGAAATATGGTTGATAAGTGACCATTTTTTTCGTACGCACAGGTTCCAGACTACCCATGTGTTGAATATTAGGTCTACCAGGGCTTAAATTACTTGAAATACATACCACTACACTAGATAACGGTATTTAAATTTGTTATTCTTACTTGCACAATCTATGAATAACATACCTGACACAATTCTATAACATTTTCATTTACTAAATTAACTATTATGACATAAAATATATCACTTAATACTTGTGTATCCTGTAAAAAATTATATAACATAAGTAAAAATATAAAAAACATATTCAATTCAAAGCTTAAATAATTTGTGTACATAATAAGACTAACCTCTTAAATGTCTAGTAACTTCCTGGATGTGATGACTTCATAATTATAATTGTTTCAATAATAATATATATTGTTTACTCTGTTTGCCCCGTGTATGATTGTTTTGCTGAAAAACAAACAAGTATACCACAAAGTAATATATTCTTTCCAATATGTAGGTTACTTATAAACGAAAATACTTATCTGGTTAAAAAAAATGCTTTTATTCAATTTTATAATAATTATTATTATTTTTTTTTTTATATCCTTATGGGTATGCGTGTCTATATGCTACGAGTACTATGTCCCTATTACCATCCTGGCCTCCCTTGGCGGAAAATAGGAAGACAAGGTGTGAACGTGAAAAATGTGAGATAAATAAAAGGGACCATGTATCTGACCGACCTGGTCGGTCAGGCACGGTAACAGAATTGAATTAGAAAAAAAAGTTATTTACAAATGAAATAAAATGAAAATGTGGGGTTGACCCCTTCCTTGAGGTATAAAAAGCGAGGTGTTTTTTGACTCCCAAAGAGCAACAAATTGGCTTCTTGGTGAGTCAAAAATTCACCATTACCCAAAAGGAGGTTCGAAGGCGAATAAAAGCTACAGATGACAGTATAAGTATGGATAAGATGACTAGATCTACTGAATAACCTAATATATGAAATCGTTCATACATTGCTGATAGGAATAAGAAAACGATATTACAAGATTGTATGTGTTGTCGAGATTCAGCGAGACATAGTACGCCAGTCTCAAATGAATTCGAGCAACAAAACAATTGGGACGTCGATTTGAAATTACTAAAATATACTCGATGTTGAGATGATCGAAAATATGACCGACAGTTATACAAGAGATTATTATGAGTACGTATACAATGTACGGAAATTCAAAATGTAGCAAGTATTGTCAACAAGATGATATGTGTGAAATAATATGTACATGAAAGTACGTGTCAAAAGACGGATTCGTCTTTATCGAAGAAGTCGAAAACAAAACAAATACTTTGGGCTATATGGTAGCCGTGTAATGTCAAATCTGGAAGTAACAGGTCGAATAACAATGAGCGGTATTGAGAATTATATTCACGAAATAATATGCAAAAATAACGATTGCGAGGGCGTAAAGGATATTTAGAAAATATGATAAAATTACTTCCCTTAAGATTTCCCGCAGAAGAACGTCCCCAGCATTCCATACCATAAATGGCACGCAGGCCTGATATGACCCCTCGGAGGTGAGCCTCCTCCGAGTAAAAGGTCGAGGGGTAGGTAATCTGACGGCGTAGAACCGCCGATCTCCTCGAAGGTTTCAAAAGATTCACTTCAAATAACTCTACGCTATTTCACCGAACTTTTACAAATTTAACACTGATCAGGGTATGAAACAACAGTGTTATAAAATAAAATACTTGTCGAAAGTATGATTTTAAGAAAAACGAGATCCTTAGGTAGGATGAGTTTGAAGATGATTCACGAAAATCGAAAGAAGATTGAGCAAATCGTGACAATCGTGGACTCGGCCCACAGAAACTCAAGCGAACAGCGAAGAAAGGCGACAGGATAGGCAGAGCGGAAGAGCGAGAAAATAGAGCAGCCGTTCACTTGAACGTCTGCGCGTCGAGTACCGTATAATAACTATTCTGCACTATCAAGTTGAAATGTTATGTTAATAAAAGTAAACACTAAAACTGACTGTCAGAGACTGACCAGCTGATTGTCAGTCAGTGCTACTCAGTTAGTGTAACGCGGCGCTGCAAGCCGAAAGCACGAAAATTTAAAAAATGCTGCTATTAAAAAATTATAGTTACAGTGTATATCTTTTTTATATATGCTAATTGGTACTTAAAACTTAATTTTTAAGTATTAGATACCTTCTAAATCAATAATACATTATAAAAAAAGAAATATTTTTTTCGTCTTTTTAGGTATGTTACATCCTTAATCAATGCAGTATTGAGTATTTTTGGCACAATAAACTCTCGTTACCAGAGCCTGGGAATAAGGACTTTTTGGAAAATTCGTATACTAAGTCTATCCTTTTTGTTGATTCCTATGTAAAATTTCCTGTAGATTTAGTATACGACTTTTCCCAGCATATAAAATCTACTGTAATATTCAATTAAAATAAATTATTTAATTCGAGTAACTTTCAATTTAATTATTACACAGTAGCTTCCAAATATGTGTTTCAGCTAAAAAATGATATTTTTCGTTATTTATTTTTATGAAATATTACAATTTTTGTATAGTTATTTCACCTTCGATATAATAAAGCTGTAACTTTAACTGCATGATAAAAAGCGCTTAAGTCTGTTACTTTAACTGACTCTCCATAAATCATAAAATATTAAGGTTTGAAAAATGAAATTATAATTCCAATGTATATCTAAACATTATAGTGGTAAACCTTCGCTTGCTGAAGAGCAAAAGAAAGAGAAGATCGAAATTGGAGATCGTCGGAAAGATAAAATATACGTGGGAAAAGGTCAATGGTGGTCAACTGGCGTCTACGACGAGGTATTTCGCGAAAGCGAATGTACAACGTTCTTCACCAAAGTCGCTGGAATTGTATTCGGCGATGACCTTGCTTACCGTGTTGTAAGAGAGCAATCGAATACTATATATAAAAAATTAGAAAGTGATCATTGGGAGCTAGTCATTTTACTTTTCAAGAAATGGCTCAAAGTGAAGAAAGATTATCCCGATAAGGTTATTGACGACTTTACAAAAAAAAAAGATATCCATTCTTTATTCAATAAGGCGATAACGGCTGCTAGAAAAAAGGTTGGTTTAGTAGTACGAAAAGATAAAGGAAAGAATCATACAGGCAATAACGATCACGAAGAAACGCAAAATACAAAAAGCACTAAATCTACAAAAGAAAGCAGTAAATCAGCGCTGAATGTTGACAGCAATTCTGAATGTAGTATGTACATTTTTTCTATAATCTATTATATACCAAATTAGTACAAGTAACAATCTATTAATATTAATTTTTTTAATAGATCCGATATAAAATATAGCGCTTTAAGAACTAAAAACAATATTTACTGTTATAAAGAGATTAAGCAAATAATAATTTAGTCATTTGAATTCAAAATGTAACTATTTGGAGTCGGCGCCAGAATCACGAATCTCTTTCAATCATAATTTATCATTGAATATAATTTACCATGGCATATATTATCATTTATGTAGTAAAAGATTAGTAATTTGCTAAAATTTTTGGCGCCGACTGCAAATAGTTGCATTTTGAATTCGAATGACCAAATTGTTGACTTTTTGTTGACTGAAGATGATAAATATTTTATCATAAGCCTATTATTTTGTTAATCTCTTTATTACGGTAACTTATTTTTTACTTCTTAAAGCGTTTTATTATAAGTCCGTTCAACTAAGTATATACTTGATATTTAGTTTATTAGACTAAAATTGTCTTTATAGTGTACATATTTAAATTTCACGACTAATTTTTTATTTATTACAGCTAGTGAAGCTGAATCATCATCCACCATGCAGAAAGATAGCGAAAGTTACCCATTAACTGCTTCCAATAGTACAATGTATGAGCCAGTTATATCATTATCTGAGCCTGAAGAAGATGAGCCAAGGTATCACTTATTACTAAAAGAGAAAGATAACCATGGAGATGATGATGACACGATAAGTGAAGTGAGTGAGGACATCGATACATCGAACAAATCTTTTGGATCAAAACATTCTTCAGATAATAAATAATGGATCTTTTGCCAGTAATTAATAATTTTTTAGATATTAGAAACTTTTATCTTTTATTTTTTTATATTTATCATGTTACTTGCATGATTATTAAACTATTTATAATTAGATTTTTACCAAGTAGATAAATTTATCTCTGTCATAAAAGTCCATCTGGATTTTCATCTAGGTTAGACAGAATTATAGCTAAAGTTAGCCAAATTTACGTCACGATTTCGTTTTCGAAATACAATTAATCTTTCACAAGCTACGTTTTTAAATTTTTATTTAATCGGTTGCGACCTATATGGTAGCACCTGTATGGAAATTTATTTTACGTAAAGATAGCTTTCTTTTATAAAACCCAGTTAGAAATTTAAATGATTTTGATTTTTAGCTGAAATTTACAATCCGATCTAGATGGAAACCCATACAAATCTACCTGGATTTTTTCGATAATGATTATATCAGGGTAATTGGTAAGTAATAATATTAATCAAAAAGATGTTCTATGAAAGTTACTTTATACCAGTATTACTTACCAAAGATTTAGGATAAATCTTATTTGAGTAGCATAGTTAAATAAGCTGTGATAATTTTAGATAAAAAGTAACTACAATTTCTATGATTAATAAAAATGTTTATTATTCAATATTCCAAGAAATTACTTTTATTAATTGGAATACCTCTACAGTTATATATATCGTAAAAATATTTAGTCTATTTTATTATCTTACTCATTTCTGAAAGAGTAATAAAATTTAGTTAAATTTTATTGCGCGTTGTTTGGCGTAGTAAAGCCTATTATTCCGATGGCCGCACTATTGCATTAAAATCTACGCCTTATTACAAAACTGTTCGAAACCGTGTACTTAGACGTAGTTACCCGAGTAATTTCTCTTAATTCTTGGCGTTGTTATGCGTTATTTTCGGCGTAATCTTGCGTAAAAATATTTCAACAAGGGCCATAAAGCCTAATAACCCATAAACCCCAATAAAATAATAAACCTCAATAATCCATAAACCCCAATAAAATCATAAACCTCGATAATCCATAAACCCCAACAACCTAATAACCACAGTAAGCCATAAGATCCAGTAACCCTTAAATCCCATGAATCCATTAGCCCCAATAACCTACAAACCTCAATATCCCATCAGCACCAATAACCCATAAACCCCAATTACCCACCAACCCCAATACCCCATAATCTCCAATAACCGATAAACCCCAATAAACAGTAAACCCCAATTACACATAATCGCCGTTAACCCATAAACCCCAACAATCCGTGAACCCCAATAATGCACAAACCTCAATAACCCGCAAACCCTAATAACCCAAATACACAAATAACCCATAAACCCCAATAACCCATAACCCCCAATAAAATGATAAACCCAATAAACTCATAAACTCCAATAACCCACAAACCCCAATAAAATGATAAATCCAATAAACTCATAAACTCTAATAACCCACGAACCCCAATAACCCATAATTTCCAATAATCCATACACTTTAATAAACCACGAACACAAATAACTCATAAATCCCGATAACCCATAAACTTCAATAACCCACAAACCCCGATATCCCATAAACTCCAACAATCCATAAACCCCAATATAATCATAAACCTCAAAAACGCATAATCTCCAATAATCCACAAGTCCCGATAACCCATAAACTCCAATAATCCATAAACCCCAATAACCCATAACCCCCAATAAAATGATAAACCCAATAAACTCCAATAACCCACCAAGCCCCAGTAAACCCCAATAAAATGATAAATCCAATAAACTCATAGATTCCAATAACCCACAAACCCCAATAACCCATAATTCCCAATAATCCATACATCCTAATAAACCACGAACACAAATAACTCATAAATCCCGATAACCCATAAACTCCAATAACCCACAAACCCCGATAACCCATAAACCCCGACAACCCATAAACCCCAATACAATCATAAACCTCAAAAACGTATACCTTAATAACACACACACACTCTAATATCCCATAAATCCCAATAACCCACAAAACTCAATAACCCGTAAACTCTATTAACCAATAAACCCAAATAAAATTATAAACCCCATAAACCCATAAACTACAATAACCCACAAACCAATTTGCAGAAATTATTTGTTGAATTTTTATGATCGGTGAAGATGGGATTTATAATATTGTACATAATTTAGTTATTTAATGATAAAAAGATGAATCCTGCAAATAGAAACTCAAATCCTAATTCAGCAATAAATGACGTAAGTATTTTCTTGAAATATTTATTTAGTATTTGTTATATCCATGATTACAAGTGAAATAATGTACAATAATATAAACATTTAAGTACGATTGTGTAATTGTGAATAGAGCGCTTGCTACACCTAGACTTCAAGTTCATTTCACATTAACTTTTGGTATCAATAACTTTTATTCTGTTTATATGTAAAAAAAATCTTTTAAGAAAAATACTCTATTAGTTATTTTTTAATTGGCCTAACTGTTATGGCATTAATGATATTCAGCATTTAAAGTTAAAGCGAGATAAACTTATAATAGTGCTTACTGTTTTAGGTACAAAATTAATTTAATAATGGTTATGTTTCAGGATCTGTCTAAAAAAAAGGGAGGAAGAAAAAAAGAAAGTGCCAAAATAGATGAAGCATTGGGCAAATTTTTCTTTGGATGCAATATATCATTCAATACTATTTAGTCTGTACATTTTAGAAATTTCGTACATGCTTTAAATTCAGATTATAAAGTTCCATGTCGACAATATATATCCTCAACATTGTTAGATAAGTTGCATCAGCAGATGTTAGAGGAGAGAAAGGAACAATTGAGTGAAAAGAACAGCTGTATGTTGATCGATGGTTGGAAAAATTCTTCATCAAATAAAAAAAATGTTGTTGTAACCGTTCACAATGCTGATGATGGCAAGCAGCATTTCATTGATTTTACTCAAGAAAACGAAACAGCCTTGGAGTTGACCAAAATAGTGAATAAAGCTGTGCTAACGGCAAAAGAAAAATATAATACGAAAAAATATAATTTATGGCACTCAACTTGCCACAGCCATAGTGGTAATCTACTAGCAAAATCACTTATTAATAAAGATTTTGCAAATTCAGTTAATATCTTACTAAAAGAATTTAAAAATCCAGCGCTGCAACAAGAACTGTTGAAATTGAACGGAAGCAGAGTCGTGCTAGCTGGTGACACTCATTGGTGTAGTTATCGAGACATTTCTGTAAATGCTTTAAAAAACTTACCATTAATGAGACAAATAGCTGATGAACAAAAATTTACTATAAAAGATGAACTTGTACTTTTACTTCATGATGATGAATTTGAAAGAAAATTAAGAGAAACTATAAACCTATTGGATCCTGTCTGTATTCTCATTAACAAATGTCAGACTTCTAATTGCAAATTGGCAGATGCTACAGAACTATGGTTGACATTAGATATGAAAACGAACGATGAAGATATTCTGGCTATTGTTGATGCTCGTAAACAAAAATGTTTGAAGCCTATAGGATATGCAGCAAATTTATTGCATCCTGAATATCGAGGACAACATTTGTCAGTTGAACAAATTGAACAAGGATGTGAATTCATAAATCAACATTTAAATGAACAAGGACGAAGAGAATTCGCATCGTTCACTGAAAAAATAAAGCACATTTTCAATACTTTATGAGAAAGAAGTAATGGATCCTACTGTCTTTTGGTTCATGGTCAAACCTAAAACACCCAATTTGGCAAAGTTTGCTGTGAAGCTGCACAGAATTCCAGCTGCATCGGCACAAATTGAGAGATTATTTTCTAATTGGTCATATGTGCATTCGATACTGCGAAATCTTTATATTATTTATGCGATTTATATTATTCACTTCGCAATGAAGATTATTATTTCACAAAATTAACATTTCATGATCCATTTTCTGACGATGAGTAAATTAACATGGTTTTATTCTATTGTGTAAGATAATATTATTGTGTATATAAGTAAAATAATAATATAAATAATATATGTAATAAACAAAAACTTTGTTAATAATTCTAAGAGTTGTATTTACTTAACTTAAATAACTAATTGGACAAACATGAATGATCATATAGAAGTATTGTTCACAGAAAATTATTGGTATTTAGTGCAACATATTTTTTATGGTAAATTGTTAAATAACTAATATCAACATTTTTTATATAATGCAACTTCAGAAATATACCTACAAAAAAGTTACAGTAAATCATATGTCCGCTACCCCCTAACCGGGGATTGAAAAGGGGTTGAAATCAGAAAAAAATCTAACTCGTCAGAGATTTATTTCATCTGGGCAATTCTGTATGAAATATCTTCTTAACCCTCCAAATGTACCTATAAAAAATATTACAGTCAAATCGTATGTCCGCTACCCCCTGGCAGGGGTTGAAAGGAGGTTGAAATCAGAAAAAAAATCTAACTTGTCAGAGATTCATTTCATCTGGGAAATTCTGTATGGAACATGTTTGTAATCCACTAAATATACCTACAAAAAAGTTACAGTCTAATCGTATGTCCGCTACCCCCTGGCGGAGGATGGAAAAGGGTTGGAAACAGAAAAAATCTAACTGGTCATGGTTTCGATTTATCTTAAAATTCTTTATGGAATATTTTCCCAACCGCCAAAATGTACCTACAAAATACTACAAACTTGTAATTGGATAACCGTTGAACCAAAAAACTCCAATCTTATGAACTTTAAGCTCATACGCCATACAACCTATATTTCTAACTTCTTAAATAAGTTACTGAGTATGTAAGTAAGTAATAACTGCATCTATAAAGATGCAATAGTGAATGCGTGAGTTCGTGTGTGATCGAGTGAATGAGTGCAAATCGTGCATAATGCATCCGTGAGTGTGTGAATGAGTAGCGATATGAGTAAATGAGTTCGTGAGCAACAGCATAAGTGAGTGCGAATTCTGCTTAAGTACGTCTGTGATTGCATAAATGAGTGAAGATGTGAGAAAGTGAGCGCAGAGTGTGTGAACAAGAAAGTGCGCATTTAAGTGCATGAATAAGTACGCAAGTGAGAACATATGTAAATGGGGGCGTGTATGAGTGTGTGATTGAGTATATTAGAGCGTGCATGAGTAAGTGCATAGTGAGTGAATAATTGAGTGAATATGTGAGTGAGTGAGTAAGTGTATGAATTAGCGAGTGAGTTAGTGAGGAGGTTAGTGCAAGAATAACTAAGTGATTAAGTTCGTTAGTTAGTCGCAGATAATTGAGTATACGAGTAAGTAGTTAGTACATGAGTGACTATCTTAACAAGAAAGTGTGTGAAGGAGAGAGGAAGTGAGTACCTATGTATGAAAATATGATAGCGAGTGAGTGCGTGTATCAATACTTTTGAGTGGGCAAGTGAGTAAAGTGTGTTGTGTAAGTATGTGAGTATGTAAGTGAGTGAATAAAGTGAGAAAGTGAGAAAGGGTGATTGTAAGTGCGTGAGTGAGTGAGTGTGTGAGCACCTACGTATAAAAGTGTGATAGTGATTGGATGCAATAATAAGTAAGTGAGTGAGAGAGTTAGTGCAATAGTGAGGGAGTGAGTTCGTGTAATAGCGAGTAAGTGAGTTAGTGCGAGAGTAAGAAGGCAAAAGAGTAATTAAGTACATACTTATGATAAAGCGAATGTGTGCGTGCATGCGTGAGTATGTTAGAGCGTGCACGGCTAAGCGCGTACGTGAGTGTGTGAGTAGTCAGTTTGCAAACTAAGTTTTCTTTTTTAATTTCAAAAAGATATACACAAAAGATATACGTCGGCTTAGATTCTCTATCAAATGCACAATTAGTGCCGATCAAAAAATAAATTTTGTATTCTTTGTAATCATTTTGTAATGAAATTTTGTATCAAGTATTGAAGTAAATTATGAGGGCAAAGTGAAGGCAAAATTACAGCAACTATTGCTCATGATGTGCAGGCGTATCATAGGCATACATTGACATCATATTGTCGTCACGTATCTCGATTTTTGTGTTACACAAATTTCCATCAATATGCTGTTATTAATTTCTTCCCTTTCTCTCTTGCACTGTCGCATATATGAGTAATTTTATTGAATATTACGTGAATAATATTGAAAATAAAATAATATAATATATTAATAATATTGAAAACAAGTTGAAAGCAAATTGATGTACAAAACTTGCAGCAATAGTTACACATCAAATGTAAGTAAATCTGCGTCCGTATATGGCAGCAATTTGGTGGCTAGCATTTGCAGTCAATTTCACGGCACATTGACAACAATCCTTGATATTCGTAATTTCTTGAGCGTAAGTTGGAAGCAAATTGCTAACAAACATTGCACAGCAACTATTGCCGCGATTTTGCCGCGGCGAGCCTGGTTAATGGGGCATGTACAGAATTGAATAAAAAGTTTGTTTATCAAGTTCATTTGCGGCTTGTACGGATAAAGTGCATTTAAATCTATTCATTTTTTCTACTCATAGAAATTGACTAAAATCAATTAATAAAAAAGATATTCGCAAACTACAAATCAAAGTTAATTTAAGTTGATTCCCGCCTAATATGAATAAACTGCATTAAATTATATTGATTTCCTGTACTTATATGAATTGATTAAAATCAATTAATGAGAAAGGTATTTGCAACCTACAGAATTTAATAGAATGTGTGTTTATTAAAGTTTATTAAAGTTGATTCGCGGCTTATACGAATAAACTGTATTTAAATCTATTGATTTCCCATACTCATAAGAATTGATTCAAGTCAATTCATAAATAAAGTATTTACAACCTACAAAATTCAATAAAATTTTCATTTATCAAACGTGATTAAAGTTAATTCAGGGTTTATACGAATAAGCTGTATTAAAATCTATTCACGTTTGGAATTCATAAAAATGAATTAATGTGGATAGAAGTTTTATAGTCAATTTATACATTGAATTAGATAAATTCAAATAGTATTGGAATATATTAAAATTTATTGAACTGTATTATCTAAATTGTAATTAAATACAATACGAAAAAAAATGAACTATTCTGTTATAGAAGTCGATTTAAATATATAGAAATTAATACTAAATATAGGGATTGAATTAAATTGCAATTAAAGCTTATTAATCACAATTCATTTTCAATTGACTTGTTTTCTGATAGTCAATTCAATCAATTAAAATAAATTTAATTCAATAAAATTTGAATTTTTTTTGATTGACTTCAATCGCATATTTTTAGCAGGGAACCCCATATTTACCGAAAAATTCTCAAACTTAAGATCTCCCTGTCCGAATCCTATCAGGCATTCCATGATACGCGCTTTTTGATTTCTAAATTAGGATGAATTTGTAAATGTTCGGGTTTCCCCTACCTGAATCTAATCTGGATTCCTAATAACTTTCAAAAGCTAGGAAAAGTTGAGAATACCCCTATCAAAATCTAATTATAGTATTTGAAGTGTGGGTAAAACAGATGTCTATACTTTATAAAAGATCTTTTATGGTTCTATTAATATTTATACCATTACTAAATATAATTAATATTTTAACTGTATCATAACAATAGCTATAGATAGAATAAACGTTTTTATTATAATTACTACATTAAACAAAATTCATAAATATATATATATATATATATATATATATATATATATATATGGGTGGTTCTCTGACAAATCGTGCGCGAAAAAAAATGGATTTTCCAAAAATATTTTTTTTATGTTCCTATAGTATGTATGAGTATCCCTGAATTTTTTCAGATTTTTTCCATCATTATTTTCCGAGTTACAGAGGGTCAAACTTGGCCATCTAAGCATTTTTTGTATTTTTTGGCCATACAAATTAATTTATAACTCCTCAGGGAAGCATTTTTCACAAAAAACGTATACATACTTTTTTTTGTAAAATTTTCTGTAGTTTGCACTAAAAATACTTGCAAACTCATATATATATGTTATAACTATCTTATATGCTAATTAAACCTTAAAATGCTGATTCTGAGAGTTCGATCAAAGCCTCGACCACCAAAAAATTCATGGAGATACCTTTTTATAGTGCAAAAGTCCCAGTATAGGTCCCAGAATGGAGGGGAGCCTATATCTTAGTCTAAAAATTAAGATAATCATCAATTCATGCTAAAAATGATTAAAATCATAGTTAAAACTTTTTGGAAAATCCATTTTTTTTCGCGCACGATTTGTCAGAGAACCACCCATATATATATAAAATAATTAAGATAATCATCAATTCATGGTAAAAATGATTAAAATCATAGTTAAAACTTTTTGGAAAATCCATTTTTTTTCGCGCACGATTTGTCAGAGAACCACCCATATATATATATATATATATATATATTATATAATTTTTAACATTACATTATTTACATTATATATATATATATATATATATATATATATATATATATATATATATATATATATATATATATATATATATATATATATATATATATATATATATATATATATATATATATATATATATATATATATATATATATATATATATATATATATATATATATATATATATATATATATATATATATATTATACCTAATTACTTAAAGCTATGTAAAATACCGACCCGATTCCTACCATATCGGCTTTTCATTTTTATAATTTCTATTTTCGGAATTAAATACATTTTTACGAAAAAATTAATATCTTATGCTCTCCAAATTCAGAATAAGAATCTCGAATTAAATTTTTAAGTTTTTTTTATTAACTATTATATGAGAAATAAAAAGGTTGAAACATAATACATTATGTATTTAATATTTTCTAACCCATTTTCTCCTACAATAATATTAAATTTCTTGAAAAATTTACTGAAGTTTTCTACTATAAAATTGGAGGGCATATCAATAACGTCTTTTCCGAAAGAATCATACCGAACAGAATTATAATAGTGAAAAGCCGGTAAGATAGAAATTAGTAAACTATGTTTCTTTTTATAAGAATCGTACTCTAAAAATAAGATTATTAAAAATGTAACTATTTATAAATAATAAATAAATGCACAAATACGTATTATGAATATATATAAATAAATAAACATAAACTTTGAAGTAACATTTGTATATATTTTGTTTCGAGATATGTTAACGCAACAGTGGTTGAGCGGTTAAGGCATCAGCATCGCACGCAGAGTATTCGAGTTCAAATCCCCTTTCATTCAAAAGTTTTTAATTTATTAATTATTTGTATTTCTATTTTTATTTATATTTCAGTTAATATAAATTATATAAATGTGTAAAAAATCATTAATACATAGGGAATGCGATTGAAAGGGAGTAATAATTTTTTTCTTTGATGGGGAGTGACATCGGAAATCCTTGTCAGAATCGGACCAGAAATCCTTATCAGAATCGTTGTAAAAAGTCGGACACTTTCCGGTCAGAATCTGACGAGATCTTCTTACCCGATTCTGGTCAAACTTAGGGAAACCGTATCGGAATCCAATAAGAATTTTGACGAAATTTCTAGATGGTATAGTAGTGTTCTGAATTTTCAAAAGTGGCAAAGGAACGGCTAGAAATATATATATATATTTCTAGCCGTTCCTTTGCCACTTTTGAAAATTCAGAACACTACTATACCATCTAGAAATTTCGTCAAAATTCTTATTGGATTCCGATACGGTTTCCCTAAGTTTGACCAGAATCGGGTAAGGAGATCTCGTCAGATTCTGACCGGAAAGTGTCCGACTTTTTACAACGATTCTGATAAGGATTTCTGGTCCGATTCTGACAAGGATTTCCGATGTCACTCCCCATCAAAGAAAAAAATATTTCTACAAGATTGTAAAAATATATTTTCGAGAATTTTAAATACTCTGAAATATTTCTAAAATATTTTAGAAATGATTTATATATATATATATATATATATATATATATATATATATATATAAATCATTTCTAAAATATTTTAGAAATATTTCAGAGTATTTAAAATTCTCGAAAATATATTTTTATATATATATATATATATATATATATATATATATATATATATATATATATATATATATATATAAATCATTTCTAAAATATTTTAGAAATATTTCAGAGTATTTAAAATTCTCGAAAATATATTTTTACAATCTTGTAGAAATATTTTAAAACATTACTTTAAAACATTTTGTTAAAATATTTCTAAAATATAGTAATAACATTTTAGAATTAAAAGAATCTGGTACATATATTTTTAAAAGCATTTTAAAATAGTTTTAGAAAACATATTATTCAAATATTTTCTTAGTAGTGCATATTTTATCTTTCAAAAATATTTTAAAGATATACTTGATTTAATTGCAGAAATATTTTGTCTTTCAAAATAATATCTTTCTGTGCTCTTAGCCCTGCTTAGTTAATCCCATTAGTTTTAAGGTATTTTATGATATAAAATTCCCATTAAAACCCATTCATTTTATTTAAAAACCTTACAGTTATGTGATCAATTTTTCCAGAAATAGTGGCAGTTTATTTTTTATTTCAACACTGTCCGCACTTCTTATATAAATAACTTTCTTTATGTTTTAGATTAACTATTAATGATTTGTAGCGTGGTTTACAATATATGTTTAATGGATTGGATTTATTTTTAATGGTGTAATCTTCTATTAAAAAATTCAACAAAACTCATTAAACGTATATTATAAAACATGCTATTAATATCAATAATATTAAGTCAAAATCATGGCGAAAGAAATTCATATAAGAACTGCAGACAATGTTATTGAGATAATCAATACATTACCACCATTTTTAGAACAACTTATCTTCTTACAATTACATTTTTATGTAGTGTTGATGGGTTTTAATCCGAAATTTGTTTTGGAAAACGCCCGATTAAGTAATGGGATATTTTAAGCATGTATAGTTATTAATAACCCAGAAAAAATAACGTATTCTTCATTTAATTATTCGATTGAAATTTATTGCATGAACATATTTCGCTTATTATCATCGGAACTTACCTAATAGTCTATAGTATACTTATGTTTTGCTTATATGAATATAAAGAATAAAACACGTTATGATTGTTAGTCAATCGTCAATATTGATAAAGCGTGCCTGCATTCAACATTGAGATATTATATTTTGGTGCAAGAAAATTTTTTTATACACTTTATATTCATAAGACTCTAGTTATTGAACAGAACATATACTAGGTGAAATAGATCATAGCATTATATGCAATGCAATTAATATTCCAATATTAGTGAATTAGATCTGCTTTTATAATTAACTGAAATTAAAACTATACAAAATTCATATAGGTATCTTGATTAGGAAACATAAATTTATATTAATTATACAAATTTATCTTAGGCAAATATAAGTACGCAGCTTATATACTTACAAAATTCATATATTTTGTATAGAAAATATAAATTTATTTGCTTATTGAATAATAAAATTTCCACACATAGCAACATACAGATATAATATAATATAAATTAATAATTACAACATTATCTATGTCATCAACATCAATTAATTATTTTAGAAGTATAAATTATGATTGTAATGATTCAACTACATAAGAACTATTTTAAAAGCTTCTACATACATTTAGTGATACTATTATTATAAATAAAAACTCGATGACAAAATGAATAAACGGTTGCTAACAGTACCTGGTTAATCGATTTATAGAATCTTATAATGGAAATTCGCATTAAATAAATTAATGCTAAAATTTATTCATGATTTCAGGATTTACGAGATATGTTAAAAGATATGTAGTTCGAATAAAAATGACGCACATTTTGTGAATACTTACGTATATTTTATATATTTTGGTAAGCAGTGCTAATAAACAATTAATTTCAACTTGCTAAAATAGCTATTAAAGAAAATCTTAAAGTCTGTCTTTTATATATCTTCTATGCAAACTACCGTAAAATGATAAAATAGCTACTTTTTGAAAATTCTTTACATTCAACGTATTTTTTCAACACAACTTTATATTAATATCATTACATTTCATACATTAATTATTTGGGTGTAGAATAAGATGGTGTTTAATATATTTGTGTAGTATTTATTATTACAAAAATTCATAAATACTGATTTTATTTAAAGAACATGTAGCTGTTATGTATTTGGCTTCAAAATTTAATTAGTTTTAAGCTAGATTATGCCTGATGTGCAACACACATGCACACACGTACACATATATAATTTTTTTTTTAATTTTTACTATTGGGCCCATAATAAGTGAATTTTCTTCGATACATATAAATTCGAATGTGCGACATTACGTACACTCAGTAAACAAAATATTTGAGAAGGGGCGAAACCGAATAAATTTTTCTGATTATTAGTAATCAACATCTCAAAAAATACCAATCTCACGACGGGTAAAATTATTCGTTATCATCTAAACTAGTGAACAAAGTAAAGAAACATACTTGTTTAATTTGCCCCCAATACGAGAACATTGTATTTTAAATGGCACAGACAGGACTATTTATAAATAACTTTGATTTTCCATCTTACCTAAAAATAATAGTTATTGCTATTTAAAAGTCATGGATTTATTAGAATTAAATTATTACCTTCTAATTTATTATCACAAGAAGTCCGATCCACCAAATATTTTTTCAAAGTCTTCCAAACAGAAAAACGGTTATACATGAACCTAAAATTTGACTTGGTTCGGTCGGTACTTATAGTCATGGTAAAATGTTCACTTTCATGACATGCATAAATTATAGTTTATCAACAGCTTAGACGTTTCTACTTAAAGATATTTCAAGTGATGAAAGAATTTACTTTGTTATAATTACTTTGTTGAATTAATTAATAAGTGTATTATTTTAGTATAGATACACACTTACTCTTCTGATTCGCTTTATGATAAATTTGTGATATCTTATGCTCACAAAGACACAACTTTTACATTAATAAAATATATTAATCTTTATCATATTACATCCTATTCATTTCTATTAAATATTTGTTAAATTGTGTCATAAATACTGCTGAAATGTTTCTTTTTAATTACGTAAATAAAGAAAAATAAAAAACGGTTAAATTATGGCAAGTATTTTATATTTCTTCCATCACTCCCATTCACCAATTAAAGTAAATATGGGTAATTGTCAAAGAAACGGTAGTTTTAGTGTCGCCAGTACACCCAGTAGAAAAGAAATACAGTGAACCCTCGATAACACAAAATGAAAGGGATCGGGATTTCAGTTCATGATAATGAGGTGTCCGATCCCACGTGAAAAGTTCCACATGGTTACCACATGGAAATCATATGGATTCCACAAGATTCCCATATGGCAGTGGGATCCCCGTTGAAAACACATGGTTTCCATATATATTTTACATGGTTCCCACATGATACCCATACAGTCTACTAAAGCTAATATTCTTTATTTTATTTTTAAATAGAATTTTTAAAAATAGGAATTCTTTAGCTTAGTCTCCCAGTTTTTGTGTTATCACCCGCATGATAACACCTATATAGGCTCTCATTTTATGAATTTTATATGTTTTAAGAACTTTCTGGAACTTAAAGCTTTTTTCATAAGTGCATATTTACAATATCTGTAGACCCATGTGAAACTCATATGGGAACCTCGTGGAACACTCACAGGGAGCACGTGATTACTACATGGTTTCCACGTAAATATCATGTAGCTTATTTGATTAAATATTTATATTTTTTAGTTGATCATGTGGGAACCATGTAAAATTCATATGGGAACCATGTGTTTTCAACTGGGATCCCACTGGGAAATCTTTCCAAAATCCCACGTGGTTCCTCCGTGGTTCCCATAAGATACCATATGGGAACCATATGGGAATCATGTGAAATCCATATGATTTCCATATGGTAACCATGTGGGACTTTTCACGTGGGATGTTAATGAGGAAATTCGCCACTTCGATAACACGAATTTGTGCGTACTAATGAGATATCTTGTAATCTTAACCTTCACAATTGTTTGTTTATAATAGCATACTTATTTTGTTAAATATTATTTAACTATTCGCATGTTCAAGATCCGTTAGCTGGTGCCAAGAATAGTCAAATAAGTTACACGAAGTCGGCGCAGCATTACACCGAGTTTCGGTGGTCTCCCTGTTCAAAATCGTCACGTGCTAAAACACGTATAGAGGCACGTGCAAAAGCATGTGTCAAATCACGTATCATAGCACATATAAAAGTACGGGCCAAATCATGTACAGGAGCATGTAAAAAATAACATGATGAAATGAACCTATTTAATCACATGTTTCGCACGTGCTTCAGCATGTGCCCCAGCATGTGCTTCAGGACGAGAAAAAAAATATATAAAATGTAAAAAAAGTTGACCTGACCGGGGCTCGAACTAGCGATCTTGCAGTTAGTAGGCGTTTACTTTTACCACTCTGCTAATCTGCCTCTTGAACTTCGTTGACATATAAGCAATATATAAGTCGTGATAGAAACTATATATTGTTGTTATATGATATATGAAAAATTGATTTTGATAAGACAACAACAATAAGCAATATTTTTTATTATTTAGCAATCAAGGGGATATGAAATACCAACCCGATTTCTACCCTACCGGTTTTTTACTTTTGTATCTAGTCTTTGTGTTCGGACTTCGTGATTGTAACTTTAAAATAGTTATAATGTTTAACAAACAAATATTTCCATTATTGCCATTTAAGAACCATTCTTTATACGTCTTTTAAACAAATAATTTGTTTGTTTGACAAAATATATTTAAATTTATTAAAAAACAAAACAAGATAACAAAAACATTAAGTAACATATGATGTAGAATTTATTTTTACCTAAAAGTATATAACCATTTGTTGAGAAAATTTGTATGTTATCGAATCAATTTTTAATTTTATAATATAAATTTTTTTAAATTTTATAGAAACGATGATAGTAGATGAGCTAGGCGGGTTCTCAGCCACCTATATAGGTATACTTGGGCAGGCCGAGAATTTCTCAGTCACCTATGTAGGTATACTTTGGCAGGCCGATAATTTCACAGCCACCTATATAGGTATAGTTGGGTAGGCCAGCAGCAGTGTGAGAATTTCACAGCCACCTATATATGTATACTTGGGTAGACCGAGAATTTACGCTACCTCCTTCCTACGCCACCTCCTTCCTACGCCACCTCCATCCTACGCCAAGGGGCTTCCTACGCCACCTCCATCCTACGCCAAGGGCTTCCTACGCCACCTCCATCATACGCCACTTCCTTCCTATGCCACCTCCATCCTACGCCAAGGGGCTTCTTACGCCACCTCCTTCCTACGCCACCTTCCTCTTACGCCAAGTGGCTTCCTACGCCACCTTCTTCCTACGCGCCTTCATCTTACGCCAAGCGGCTTCCTACGCCACCTCCTTCCTACGCCACCTCCATCCTACATCAAGAGACTTCCTACGCCAAGGGGCTTCCTACCCCAGCGAGCTCGATAGACCAAGGGAGGCGCCACTTGCATAGGCCAGCAGCATAGAGCAGCGTACCCCCTCTTCGGCTGCTGCCACCCGACATAGGCCAACCCGTGAACATGATAGGACACCTATATATATATATATATATATATATATATATATATATATATATATATATATATATATATATATATATATATATATATATATATTTCTACGCCAGCCAGTGCATTTGATAGACCCCCCTCGACCTCCCACCCCTATCATTTCCTTATTTTTTTGTGTGTCAAATGAAAAAACAAAAAAATTGCCCCAACCGAGAATCGAACCCGAAACCTTCCGCATGGAAGGCAGCACTCTTGCTGCTGAGACTGACGGGGCAATTTAATATGCACTGTAAATATTTGCCGTGCATTGTATCTACTCTTTTATTTGCTCCCTACTATATCGATTAAGCAAATTTCACAGTCTGTGAGATATCTTCTCACTCCATGTATATGTGGTCGAGATAGAATTGCTTCATGAGCTTGACGGTATGAAGAGCGCAGGTGGATTTGTACGCGCCATTTTGACCGGAATTTGACGACATATTTATATCATAAAATCAATGCTTTTCGACACGCTTTGAAACATTTCGACCCGTTTCGACACATTTCGACACATTTCGATACATTCCGACACTTGTTCGACAGATTACGACACTTGTTCGATAGAGTTCGACACATTTCGACCCATTTCGATACATTTCGACACGTGATCGACAGATTTCGACACTTGTTCGAAGGATTTCGACACATTTCGACACATTTCGACACTTGTTCGACACATTTCGACACTTGTTCGACGGATTTCAACACACTTCGACACATTTCGACACATTTCGATACTTGTTCAACAGATTGCGACACTTGTTCGATAGATTTCCACACATTTCGACCCATTTCGATACATTTCGACACGTGATCGACAGATTACGACACATGTCGACCCATTTCGACACTTTTAGACACTTATTCGAACGATTTCGACCCTTGTTCGACACATTTCGACAGTTGTTCGACAGATTTCGACACATTTCGACCCATTTCGACACACTTCGACACTTGTTCGACATTTAATCGCCGCTTGACCGACACTAGACAAACTCTTGACTGACAATTAATCGACGCTTGACCGACACTTGACCGACACTTGACCGATATTTGACCGACATTTGACCGACATTTGAGCGACACTTGACTGACATTAGACCGACACTTGACCGACATTTGACCAACACTTGACCGACATTTGACCGACATTTGACCGTCATTTGACCGACACTTGACCGACATTTGTTCGACACTTGACCGACAGATTTCGACACTTGTTCGACAGATTTCGACACTTGACCGACACTTGATCGACATTTGTCCGACATTTGACCCACACTTGATAAATATTTGACCGACACTTGACCGACATTTAAACGTCGCTTGACCGACACTTGACCGACAATTAATCGACGCTTGACCGACACTTGACCGACACTTGACCGATATTTGACCTACATTTGACCAACTCTTGACCGACATTAGACCGACACTTGACTGATATTTGACCAACACTTGGCCGACATTTGACCGACATTTGACCGACATTTGACCGACACTTGACCGACATTTGTTCGACACTTGACCGACAGATTTCGACACTTGTTCGACAGATTTCAACACTTGTTCGACAGATTTCGATACTTGTTCGACATATTTCAACACTTGTTTGACAGAATTCGACACATTTCGACCCATTTCGACACATTTTGACACTTGTTTGGCAGATTTCAACACTTGTTCCACAGATTTCGACACATTTCGTCACTTGTTCGACAGATTTCGACACATTTCGACCCATTTCGACACACTTCGACACTTGTTCGACATTTGATCGACACTTAACCGACACTTGATCAATATTTGACCGACATTTGACCGACACTTGACCGACATTTGATAGACACTTGACTGACACTTAACCGACACTTGACCGAAATTTAACCAACACTTGACTGACATTTAATCAACGCTTGACCGACACTTGACCGACATTTGACCGACATTTGACCGACATTTGAGCGACACTTGACTGACATTAGACCGACACTTGACCGACATTTGACCAACACTTGACCGACATTTGACCGACATTTGACCGACATTTGACCGACATTTGACCGACATTTGACCGACACTTGAGCGACACTTGACTGACATTAGACCGACACTTGACCGACATTTGACCAACACTTGACCGACATTTGACCGACATTTGACCGACATTTGACCGACATTTGACCGTCATTTGACCGACACTTGACCGACATTTGTTCGACACTTGACCGACAGATTTCGACACTTGACCGATATTTGACCTACATTTGACCGACACTTGACCGACATTAGACCGACACTTGACTGATATTTGACCGACACATGACCAACATTTACCGACACTTGATCGACACTTGTTCGACATTTAATCGTCGCTTGACCGACACTTGACCGACATTTGACGGAAATTTCACCGACACTTGACCGACGTTAGACCGACCTTTGACCGACTCTTGACCGACATTTTTGATAGACACGTGACTGATACTTAACCGACAATTGACCGAAATTTAACCAACACTTGACTGACATTTAATCAACGCTTGACCGACACTTGACCGACATTTGACCGACATTTGACCGACATTTGAACGACACTTGACTGACATTAGACCGACACTTGACCGACATTTGACCAACACTTGACCGACATTTGACCGACATTTGACCGACATTTGACCGACATTAGACCGACACTTGACTGATATTTGACCGACACATGACCAACATTTACCGACACTTGATCGACACTTGTTCGACATTTAATCGTCGCTTGACCGACACTTGACCGACATTTGACGGAAATTTTACCGACACTTGACCGACGTTAGACCGACCTTTGACCGACTCTTGACCGACATTTTCAGACACTTGACCGACACTTAACCAACACTTGATCAATATTTGACCGACACTTGACCGACATTTGATAGACACTTGACTGATACTTAACCGACACTTGACCGAAATTTAACCAACACTTGACTGACATTTAATCAACGCTTGACCGACACTTGACCGACATTTGACCGACATTTGACCGACATTTGAGCGACACTTGACTGACATTAGACCGACACTTGACCGACATTTGACCAACACTTGACCGACATTTGACCGACATTTGACCGACATTTGACCGACATTTGACCGACATTTGACCGACACTTGAGCGACACTTGACTGACATTAGACCGACACTTGACCGACATTTGATCGTCATTTGACCGACATTTGACCGACATTTGACCGACATTTGACCGACACTTGAGCGACACTTGACTGACATTAGACCGACACTTGACCGACACTTGACCGACAGATTTCGACACTTGACCGATATGTGACCTACATTTGACCGACACTTGACCGACATTAGACCGACACTTGACTGATATTTGACCGACACATGACCAACATTTACCGACACTTGATCGACACTTGTTCGACATTTAATCGTCGCTTGACCGACACTTGACCGACATTTGACGGAAATTTCACCGACACTTGACCGACGTTAGACCGACCTTTGACCGACTCTTGACCGACATTTTCCGACACTTGACCGACACTTAACCAACACTTGATCAATATTTGACCGACACTTGACCGACATTTGATAGACACTTGACTGATACTTAACCGACACTTGACCGAAATTTAACCAACACTTGACTGACATTTAATCAACGCTTGACCGACACTTGACCGACATTTGACCGACATTTGACCGACATTTGAGCGACACTTGTAGGACACTTAACCGACACTTGACCGAAATTTAACCAACACTTGACTGACAATTTATCAACGCTTGACTGACACTTGACCGAAATTTGACCGACATTTGACCGACATTTGACCGACACTTGACCGACATTTGTTCCACACTTGACCGACAGATTTCGACACTTGTTTGACAGATTCCGACACTTGTCGACATATTTCGACACTTGTTCCACAGATTTCGACACTTGACCGACACTTGATCGACATTTGACCGACATTTGACCCACACTTGATAAATATTTGACCGACACTTGACCGACATTTAAACGTCGCTTGACCGACACTTGACCGACATTTAATCGTTGCTTGGCCGACACTTGACCGACACTCGACCGACATTTGACGGAAATTTCACCGACACTTGACCGACGTTAGACCGACCTTTGACCGACTCTTGACCGACATTTTCCGACATTTGACCGACACTTAACCAACACTTGATCAATATTTGACCGACACTTGACCGACATTAGACCGACACTTGACTGACATTTGACCGACACATGACCAATATTTACCGATACTTGATCGACACTTGACCGACATTTAACCGACATTTGACCGATACTTGATCGACATTTAACCGACACTTGACTGACATTTAATCAACGCTTGACCGACACTTGACCGACACTAGACCGACACTTGACCGACATTTGATCGACACTTGACCGACAGTTTTCGACACTTGTTCGACAGATTTCAACACTTGTTCGACAGATTTCGACACGTGTCGACATATTTCGACACTTGTCGACATATTTCGACACTTAACCGAAATTTGACCGACACTTGACCCACACTTGATCAATATTTGATCGACACTTGACCGACATTTG
Organism: Gastracanthus pulcherrimus; assembly: GCA_949152435.1. NCBI lineage: Eukaryota > Metazoa > Arthropoda > Insecta > Hymenoptera > Pteromalidae > Gastracanthus > Gastracanthus pulcherrimus. The sequence continues at coordinate 113,555,133 of OX424575.1, read as the reverse complement.
ACCGACATTTGACCGACACTTGACCGACATTAGACCGACACTTGACCGACACTTGACCGACATTTAAGCGACACTTGACCGACATTTAATCGACGCTTGACCGACACTTGACTGACATTTGACCGACATTTGACCGACACTTGACCGACATTAAACCGACAGTTGACCGACACTTGACCGTCATTTAACCGACACTTGACCAACATTTAATCGACGCTTGACCGACACTTGACCGACACTTGACCGACATTTGACCGACATTTGACCGACATTTGAGCGACACTTGTAGGACACTTAACCGACACTTGACCGAAATTTAACCAACACTTGACTGACAATTTATCAACGCTTGACTGACACTTGACCGAAATTTGACCGACATTTGACCGACATTTGACCGACACTTGACCGACATTTGTTCCACACTTGACCGACAGATTTCGACACTTGTTTGACAGATTCCGACACTTGTCGACATATTTCGACACTTGTTCCACAGATTTCGACACTTGACCGACACTTGATCGAAATTTGACCGACATTTGACCCACACTTGATAAATATTTGACCGACACTTGACCGACATTTAAACGTCGCTTGACCGACACTTGACCGACATTTAATCGTTGCTTGGCCGACACTTGACCGACACTCGACCGACATTTGACGGAAATTTCACCGACACTTGACCGACGTTAGACCGACCTTTGACCGACTCTTGACCGACATTTTCCGACATTTGACCGACACTTAACCAACACTTGATCAATATTTGACCGACACTTGACAGACATTAGACCGACACTTGACTGACATTTGACCGACACATGACCAATATTTACCGATACTTGATCGACACTTGACCGACATTTAACCGACATTTGACCGATACTTGATCGACATTTAACCGACACTTGACTGACATTTAATCAACGCTTGACCGACACTTGACCGACACAAGACCGACACTTGACCGACATTTGATCGACACTTGACCGACAGTTTTCGACACTTGTTCGACAGATTTCAACACTTGTTCGACAGATTTCGACACGTGTCGACATATTTCGACACTTGTCGACATATTTCGACACTTAACCGAAATTTGACCGACACTTGACCCACACTTGATCAATATTTGATCGACACTTGACCGACATTTGACCGACATTTGACCGACACTTGACCGACATTAGACCGACACTTGACCGACACTTGACCGACATTTAAGCGACACTTGACCGACATTTAATCGACGCTTGACCGACACTTGACTGACATTTGACCGACATTTGACCGACACTTGACCGACATTAAACCGACAGTTGACCGACACTTGACCGTCATTTAACCGACACTTGACCAACATTTAATCGACGCTTGACCGACACTTGACCGACACTTGACCGACATTTGACCGACATTTGACCGACATTTGAGCGACACTTGTAGGACACTTAACCGACACTTGACCGAAATTTAACCAACACTTGACTGACAATTTATCAACGCTTGACTGACACTTGACCGAAATTTGACCGACATTTGACCGACATTTGACCGACACTTGACCGACATTTGTTCCACACTTGACCGACAGATTTCGACACTTGTTTGACAGATTCCGACACTTGTCGACATATTTCGACACTTGTTCCACAGATTTCGACACTTGACCGACACTTGATCGAAATTTGACCGACATTTGACCCACACTTGATAAATATTTGACCGACACTGGACCGACATTTAAACGTCGCTTGACCGACACTTGACCGACATTTAATCGTTGCTTGGCCGACACTTGACCGACACTCGACCGACATTTGACGGAAATTTCACCGACACTTGACCGACGTTAGACCGACCTTTGACCGACTCTTGACCGACATTTTCCGACATTTGACCGACACTTAACCAACACTTGATCAATATTTGACCGACACTTGACAGACATTAGACCGACACTTGACTGACATTTGACCGACACATGACCAATATTTACCGATACTTGATCGACACTTGACCGACATTTAACCGACATTTGACCGATACTTGATCGACATTTAACCGACACTTGACTGACATTTAATCAACGCTTGACCGACACTTGACCGACACTAGACCGACACTTGACCGACATTTGATCGACACTTGACCGACAGTTTTCGACACTTGTTCGACAGATTTCAACACTTGTTCGACAGATTTCGACACGTGTCGACATATTTCGACACTTGTCGACATATTTCGACACTTAACCGAAATTTGACCGACACTTGACCCACACTTGATCAATATTTGATCGACACTTGACCGACATTTGACCGACATTTGACCGACATTTGACCGACATTTGACCGACATTTGAGCGACACTTGTAGGACACTTAACCGACACTTGACCGAAATTTAACCAACACTTGACTGACAATTTATCAACGCTTGACTGACACTTGACCGAAATTTGACCGACATTTGACCGACATTTGACCGACACTTGACCGACATTTGTTCCACACTTGACCGACAGATTTCGACACTTGTTTGACAGATTCCGACACTTGTCGACATATTTCGACACTTGTTCCACAGATTTCGACACTTGACCGACACTTGATCGACATTTGAGCGACATTTGACCCACACTTGATAAATATTTGACCGACACTTGACCGACATTTAAACGTCGCTTGACCGACACTTGACCGACATTTAATCGTTGCTTGGCCGACACTTGACCGACACTCGACCGACATTTGACGGAAATTTCACCGACACTTGACCGACGTTAGACCGACCTTTGACCGACTCTTGACCGACATTTTCCGACATTTGACCGACACTTAACCAACACTTGATCAATATTTGACCGACACTTGACCGACATTAGACCGACACTTGACTGACATTTGACCGACACATGACCAATATTTACCGATACTTGATCGACACTTGACCGACATTTAACCGACATTTGACCGATACTTGATCGACATTTAACCGACACTTGACTGACATTTAATCAACGCTTGACCGACACTTGACCGACACTAGACCGACACTTGACCGACATTTGATCGACACTTGACCGACAGTTTTCGACACTTGTTCGACAGATTTCAACACTTGTTCGACAGATTTCGACACGTGTCGACATATTTCGACACTTGTCGACATATTTCGACACTTAACCGAAATTTGACCGACACTTGACCCACACTTGATCAATATTTGATCGACACTTGACCGACATTTGACCGACATTTGACCGACACTTGACCGACATTAGACCGACACTTGACCGACACTTGACCGACATTTAAGCGACACTTGACCGACATTTAATCGACGCTTGACCGACACTTGACTGACATTTGACCGACATTTGACCGACACTTGACCGACATTAAACCGACAGTTGACCGACACTTGACCGTCATTTAACCGACACTTGACCAACATTTAATCGACGCTTGACCGACACTTGACCGACACTTGACCGACATTTGACCGACATTTGACCGACATTTGAGCGACACTTGTAGGACACTTAACCGACACTTGACCGAAATTTAACCAACACTTGACTGACAATTTATCAACGCTTGACTGACACTTGACCGAAATTTGACCGACATTTGACCGACATTTGACCGACACTTGACCGACATTTGTTCCACACTTGACCGACAGATTTCGACACTTGTTTGACAGATTCCGACACTTGTCGACATATTTCGACACTTGTTCCACAGATTTCGACACTTGACCGACACTTGATCGACATTTGAGCGACATTTGACCCACACTTGATAAATATTTGACCGACACTTGACCGACATTTAAACGTCGCTTGACCGACACTTGACCGACATTTAATCGTTGCTTGGCCGACACTTGACCGACACTCGACCGACATTTGACGGAAATTTCACCGACACTTGACCGACGTTAGACCGACCTTTGACCGACTCTTGACCGACATTTTCCGACATTTGACCGACACTTAACCAACACTTGATCAATATTTGACCGACACTTGACCGACATTAGACCGACACTTGACTGACATTTGACCGACATTTGACCGATACTTGATCGACATTTAACCGACACTTGACTGACATTTAATCAACGCTTGACCGACACTTGACCGACACTAGACCGACACTTGACCGACATTTGATCGACACTTGACCGGCAGTTATCGACACTTGTTCGACAGATTTCAACACTTGTTCGACAGATTTCGACACGTGTCGACATATTTCGACACTTGTGACATATTTCGACACTTAACCGAAATTTGACCGACACTTGACCCACACTTGATCAATATTTGATCGACACTTGACCGACATTTGACCGACATTTGACCGACACTTGACCGACATTAGACCGACACTTGACCGACACTTGACCGACATTTGACCGACATTTGACCGACATTTGACCGACATTAGACCGACACTTGACTGATATTTGACCGACACATGACCAACATTTACCGACACTTGATCGACACTTGTTCGACATTTAATCGTCGCTTGACCGACACTTGACCGACATTTGACGGAAATTTTACCGACACTTGACCGACGTTAGACCGACCTTTGACCGACTCTTGACCGACATTTTCAGACACTTGACCGACACTTAACCAACACTTGATCAATATTTGACCGACACTTGACCGACATTTGATAGACACTTGACTGATACTTAACCGACACTTGACCGAAATTTAACCAACACTTGACTGACATTTAATCAACGCTTGACCGACACTTGACCGACATTTGACCGACATTTGACCGACATTTGAGCGACACTTGACTGACATTAGACCGACACTTGACCGACATTTGACCAACACTTGACCGACATTTGACCGACATTTGACCGACATTTGACCGACATTTGACCGACATTTGACCGACACTTGAGCGACACTTGACTGACATTAGACCGACACTTGACCGACATTTGATCGTCATTTGACCGACATTTGACCGACATTTGACCGACATTTGACCGACACTTGAGCGACACTTGACTGACATTAGACCGACACTTGACCGACACTTGACCGACAGATTTCGACACTTGACCGATATGTGACCTACATTTGACCGACACTTGACCGACATTAGACCGACACTTGACTGATATTTGACCGACACATGACCAACATTTACCGACACTTGATCGACACTTGTTCGACATTTAATCGTCGCTTGACCGACACTTGACCGACATTTGACGGAAATTTCACCGACACTTGACCGACGTTAGACCGACCTTTGACCGACTCTTGACCGACATTTTCCGACACTTGACCGACACTTAACCAACACTTGATCAATATTTGACCGACACTTGACCGACATTTGATAGACACTTGACTGATACTTAACCGACACTTGACCGAAATTTAACCAACACTTGACTGACATTTAATCAACGCTTGACCGACACTTGACCGACATTTGACCGACATTTGACCGACATTTGAGCGACACTTGTAGGACACTTAACCGACACTTGACCGAAATTTAACCAACACTTGACTGACAATTTATCAACGCTTGACTGACACTTGACCGAAATTTGACCGACATTTGACCGACATTTGACCGACACTTGACCGACATTTGTTCCACACTTGACCGACAGATTTCGACACTTGTTTGACAGATTCCGACACTTGTCGACATATTTCGACACTTGTTCCACAGATTTCGACACTTGACCGACACTTGATCGACATTTGACCGACATTTGACCCACACTTGATAAATATTTGACCGACACTTGACCGACATTTAAACGTCGCTTGACCGACACTTGACCGACATTTAATCGTTGCTTGGCCGACACTTGACCGACACTCGACCGACATTTGACGGAAATTTCACCGACACTTGACCGACGTTAGACCGACCTTTGACCGACTCTTGACCGACATTTTCCGACATTTGACCGACACTTAACCAACACTTGATCAATATTTGACCGACACTTGACCGACATTAGACCGACACTTGACTGACATTTGACCGACACATGACCAATATTTACCGATACTTGATCGACACTTGACCGACATTTAACCGACATTTGACCGATACTTGATCGACATTTAACCGACACTTGACTGACATTTAATCAACGCTTGACCGACACTTGACCGACACTAGACCGACACTTGACCGACATTTGATCGACACTTGACCGACAGTTTTCGACACTTGTTCGACAGATTTCAACACTTGTTCGGCAGATTTCGACACGTGTCGACATATTTCGACACTTGTCGACATATTTCGACACTTAACCGAAATTTGACCGACACTTGACCCACACTTGATCAATATTTGATCGACACTTGACCGACATTTGACCGACATTTGACCGACACTTGACCGACATTAGACCGACACTTGACCGACACTTGACCGACATTTAAGCGACACTTGACCGACATTTAATCGACGCTTGACCGACACTTGACTGACATTTGACCGACATTTGACCGACACTTGACCGACATTAAACCGACAGTTGACCGACACTTGACCGTCATTTAACCGACACTTGACCAACATTTAATCGACGCTTGACCGACACTTGACCGACACTTGACCGACATTTGACCGACATTTGACCGACATTTGAGCGACACTTGTAGGACACTTAACCGACACTTGACCGAAATTTAACCAACACTTGACTGACAATTTATCAACGCTTGACTGACACTTGACCGAAATTTGACCGACATTTGACCGACATTTGACCGACACTTGACCGACATTTGTTCCACACTTGACCGACAGATTTCGACACTTGTTTGACAGATTCCGACACTTGTCGACATATTTCGACACTTGTTCCACAGATTTCGACACTTGACCGACACTTGATCGAAATTTGACCGACATTTGACCCACACTTGATAAATATTTGACCGACACTTGACCGACATTTAAACGTCGCTTGACCGACACTTGACCGACATTTAATCGTTGCTTGGCCGACACTTGACCGACACTCGACCGACATTTGACGGAAATTTCACCGACACTTGACCGACGTTAGACCGACCTTTGACCGACTCTTGACCGACATTTTCCGACATTTGACCGACACTTAACCAACACTTGATCAATATTTGACCGACACTTGACAGACATTAGACCGACACTTGACTGACATTTGACCGACACATGACCAATATTTACCGATACTTGATCGACACTTGACCGACATTTAACCGACATTTGACCGATACTTGATCGACATTTAACCGACACTTGACTGACATTTAATCAACGCTTGACCGACACTTGACCGACACTAGACCGACACTTGACCGACATTTGATCGACACTTGACCGACAGTTTTCGACACTTGTTCGACAGATTTCAACACTTGTTCGACAGATTTCGACACGTGTCGACATATTTCGACACTTGTCGACATATTTCGACACTTAACCGAAATTTGACCGACACTTGACCCACACTTGATCAATATTTGATCGACACTTGACCGACATTTGACCGACATTTGACCGACATTTGACCGACATTTGACCGACATTTGAGCGACACTTGTAGGACACTTAACCGACACTTGACCGAAATTTAACCAACACTTGACTGACAATTTATCAACGCTTGACTGACACTTGACCGAAATTTGACCGACATTTGACCGACATTTGACCGACACTTGACCGACATTTGTTCCACACTTGACCGACAGATTTCGACACTTGTTTGACAGATTCCGACACTTGTCGACATATTTCGACACTTGTTCCACAGATTTCGACACTTGACCGACACTTGATCGACATTTGAGCGACATTTGACCCACACTTGATAAATATTTGACCGACACTTGACCGACATTTAAACGTCGCTTGACCGACACTTGACCGACATTTAACCGTTGCTTGGCCGACACTTGACCGACACTCGACCGACATTTGACGGAAATTTCACCGACACTTGACCGACGTTAGACCGACCTTTGACCGACTCTTGACCGACATTTTCCGACATTTGACCGACACTTAACCAACACTTGATCAATATTTGACCGACACTTGACCGACATTAGACCGACACTTGACTGACATTTGACCGACACATGACCAATATTTACCGATACTTGATCGACACTTGACCGACATTTAACCGACATTTGACCGATACTTGATCGACATTTAACCGACACTTGACTGACATTTAATCAACGCTTGACCGACACTTGACCGACACTAGACCGACACTTGACCGACATTTGATCGACACTTGACCGGCAGTTATCGACACTTGTTCGACAGATTTCAACACTTGTTCGACAGATTTCGACACGTGTCGACATATTTCGACACTTGTGACATATTTCGACACTTAACCGAAATTTGACCGACACTTGACCCACACTTGATCAATATTTGATCGACACTTGACCGACATTTGACCGACATTTGACCGACACTTGACCGACATTAGACCGACACTTGACCGACACTTGACCGACATTTGACCGACATTTGACCGACATTTGACCGACATTAGACCGACACTTGACTGATATTTGACCGACACATGACCAACATTTACCGACACTTGATCGACACTTGTTCGACATTTAATCGTCGCTTGACCGACACTTGACCGACATTTGACGGAAATTTTACCGACACTTGACCGACGTTAGACCGACCTTTGACCGACTCTTGACCGACATTTTCAGACACTTGACCGACACTTAACCAACACTTGATCAATATTTGACCGACACTTGACCGACATTTGATAGACACTTGACTGATACTTAACCGACACTTGACCGAAATTTAACCAACACTTGACTGACATTTAATCAACGCTTGACCGACACTTGACCGACATTTGACCGACATTTGACCGACATTTGAGCGACACTTGACTGACATTAGACCGACACTTGACCGACATTTGGCCAACACTTGACCGACATTTGACCGACATTTGACCGACATTTGACCGACATTTGACCGACATTTGACCGACACTTGAGCGACACTTGACTGACATTAGACCGACACTTGACCGACATTTGATCGTCATTTGACCGACATTTGACCGACATTTGACCGACATTTGACCGACACTTGAGCGACACTTGACTGACATTAGACCGACACTTGACCGACACTTGACCGACAGATTTCGACACTTGACCGATATGTGACCTACATTTGACCGACACTTGACCGACATTAGACCGACACTTGACTGATATTTGACCGACACATGACCAACATTTACCGACACTTGATCGACACTTGTTCGACATTTAATCGTCGCTTGACCGACACTTGACCGACATTTGACGGAAATTTCACCGACACTTGACCGACGTTAGACCGACCTTTGACCGACTCTTGACCGACATTTTCCGACACTTGACCGACACTTAACCAACACTTGATCAATATTTGACCGACACTTGACCGACATTTGATAGACACTTGACTGATACTTAACCGACACTTGACCGAAATTTAACCAACACTTGACTGACATTTAATCAACGCTTGACCGACACTTGACCGACATTTGACCGACATTTGACCGACATTTGAGCGACACTTGTAGGACACTTAACCGACACTTGACCGAAATTTAACCAACACTTGACTGACAATTTATCAACGCTTGACTGACACTTGACCGAAATTTGACCGACATTTGACCGACATTTGACCGACACTTGACCGACATTTGTTCCACACTTGACCGACAGATTTCGACACTTGTTTGACAGATTCCGACACTTGTCGACATATTTCGACACTTGTTCCACAGATTTCGATTTGATCAATATTTGACCGACACTTGACCGACATTAGACCGACACTTGACTGACATTTGACCGACACATGACCAATATTTACCGATACTTGATCGACACTTGACCGACATTTAACCGACATTTGACCGATACTTGATCGACATTTAACCGACACTTGACTGACATTTAATCAACGCTTGACCGACACTTGACCGACACTAGACCGACACTTGACCGACATTTGATCGACACTTGACCGACAGTTTTCGACACTTGTTCGACAGATTTCAACACTTGTTCGACAGATTTCGACACGTGTCGACATATTTCGACACTTGTCGACATATTTCGACACTTAACCGAAATTTGACCGACACTTGACCCACACTTGATCAATATTTGATCGACACTTGACCGACATTTGACCGACATTTGACCGACACTTGACCGACATTAGACCGACACTTGACCGACACTTGACCGACATTTAAGCGACACTTGACCGACATTTAATCGACGCTTGACCGACACTTGACTGACATTTGACCGACATTTGACCGACACTTGACCGACATTAAACCGACAGTTGACCGACACTTGACCGAAATTTAACCAACACTTGACTGACAATTTATCAACGCTTGACTGACACTTGACCGAAATTTGACCGACATTTGACCGACATTTGACCGACACTTGACCGACATTTGTTCCACACTTGACCGACAGATTTCGACACTTGTTTGACAGATTCCGACACTTGTCGACATATTTCGACACTTGTTCCACAGATTTCGACACTTGACCGACACTTGATCGAAATTTGACTGACATTTGACCCACACTTGATAAATATTTGACCGACACTTGACCGACATTTAAACGTCGCTTGACCGACAATTGACCGACATTTAATCGTTGCTTGGCCGACACTTGACCGACACTCGACCGACATTTGACGGAAATTTCACCGACACTTGACCGACGTTAGACCGACCTTTGACCGACTCTTGACCGACATTTTCCGACATTTGACCGACACTTAACCAACACTTGATCAATATTTGACCGACACTTGACAGACATTAGACCGACACTTGACTGACATTTGACCGACACATGACCAATATTTACCGATACTTGATCGACACTTGACCGACATTTAACCGACATTTGACCGATACTTGATCGACATTTAACCGACACTTGACTGACATTTAATCAACGCTTGACCGACACTTGACCGACACTAGACCGACACTTGACCGACATTTGATCGACACTTGACCGACAGTTTTCGACACTTGTTCGACAGATTTCAACACTTGTTCGACAGATTTCGACACGTGTCGACATATTTCGACACTTGTCGACATATTTCGACACTTAACCGAAATTTGACCGACACTTGACCCACACTTGATCAATATTTGATCGACACTTGACCGACATTTGACCGACATTTGACCGACATTTGACCGACATTTGACCGACATTTGAGCGACACTTGTAGGACACTTAACCGACACTTGACCGAAATTTAACCAACACTTGACTGACAATTTATCAACGCTTGACTGACACTTGACCGAAATTTGACCGACATTTGACCGACATTTGACCGACACTTGACCGACATTTGTTCCACACTTGACCGACAGATTTCGACACTTGTTTGACAGATTCCGACACTTGTCGACATATTTCGACACTTGTTCCACAGATTTCGACACTTGACCGACACGTGATCGACATTTGAGCGACATTTGACCCACACTTGATAAATATTTGACCGACACTTGACCGACATTTAAACGTCGCTTGACCGACACTTGACCGACATTTAATCGTTGCTTGGCCGACACTTGACCGACACTCGACCGACATTTGACGGAAATTTCACCGACACTTGACCGACGTTAGACCGACCTTTGACCGACTCTTGACCGACATTTTCCGACATTTGACCGACACTTAACCAACACTTGATCAATATTTGACCGACACTTGACCGACATTAGACCGACACTTGACTGACATTTGACCGACACATGACCAATATTTACCGATACTTGATCGACACTTGACCGACATTTAACCGACATTTGACCGATACTTGATCGACATTTAACCGACACTTGACTGACATTTAATCAACGCTTGACCGACACTTGACCGACACTAGACCGACACTTGACCGACATTTGATCGACACTTGACCGGCAGTTATCGACACTTGTTCGACAGATTTCAACACTTGTTCGACAGATTTCGACACGTGTCGACATATTTCGACACTTGTGACATATTTCGACACTTAACCGAAATTTGACCGACACTTGACCCACACTTGATCAATATTTGATCGACACTTGACCGACATTTGACCGACATTTGACCGACACTTGACCGACATTAGACCGACACTTGACCGACACTTGACCGACATTTGACCGACATTTGACCGACATTTGACCGACATTAGACCGACACTTGACTGATATTTGACCGACACATGACCAACATTTACCGACACTTGATCGACACTTGTTCGACATTTAATCGTCGCTTGACCGACACTTGACCGACATTTGACGGAAATTTTACCGACACTTGACCGACGTTAGACCGACCTTTGACCGACTCTTGACCGACATTTTCAGACACTTGACCGACACTTAAATAACACTTGATCAATATTTGACCGACACTTGACCGACATTTGATAGACACTTGACTGATACTTAACCGACACTTGACCGAAATTTAACCAACACTTGACTGACATTTAATCAACGCTTGACCGACACTTGACCGACATTTGACCGACATTTGACCGACATTTGAGCGACACTTGACTGACATTAGACCGACACTTGACCGACATTTGGCCAACACTTGACCGACATTTGACCGACATTTGACCGACATTTGACCGACATTTGACCGACATTTGACCGACACTTGAGCGACACTTGACTGACATTAGACCGACACTTGACCGACATTTGATCGTCATTTGACCGACATTTGACCGACACTTGAGCGACACTTGACTGACATTAGACCGACACTTGACCGACACTTGACCGACAGATTTCGACACTTGACCGATATGTGACCTACATTTGACCGACACTTGACCGACATTAGACCGACACTTGACTGATATTTGACCGACACATGACCAACATTTACCGACACTTGATCGACACTTGTTCGACATTTAATCGTCGCTTGACCGACACTTGACCGACATTTGACGGAAATTTCACCGACACTTGACCGACGTTAGACCGACCTTTGACCGACTCTTGACCGACATTTTCCGACACTTGACCGACACTTAACCAACACTTGATCAATATTTGACCGACACTTGACCGACATTTGATAGACACTTGACTGATACTTAACCGACACTTGACCGAAATTTAACCAACACTTGACTGACATTTAATCAACGCTTGACCGACACTTGACCGACATTTGACCGACATTTGACCGACATTTGAGCGACACTTGTAGGACACTTAACCGACACTTGACCGAAATTTAACCAACACTTGACTGACAATTTATCAACGCTTGACTGACACTTGACCGAAATTTGACCGACATTTGACCGACATTTGACCGACACTTGACCGACATTTGTTCCACACTTGACCGACAGATTTCGACACTTGTTTGACAGATTCCGACACTTGTCGACATATTTCGACACTTGTTCCACAGATTTCGACACTTGACCGACACTTGATCGACATTTGACCGACATTTGACCCACACTTGATAAATATTTGACCGACACTTGACCGACATTTAAACGTCGCTTGACCGACACTTGACCGACATTTAATCGTTGCTTGGCCGACACTTGACCGACACTCGACCGACATTTGACGGAAATTTCACCGACACTTGACCGACGTTAGACCGACCTTTGACCGACTCTTGACCGACATTTTCCGACATTTGACCGACACTTAACCAACACTTGATCAATATTTGACCGACACTTGACCGACATTAGACCGACACTTGACTGACATTTGACCGACACATGACCAATATTTACCGATACTTGATCGACACTTGACCGACATTTAACCGACATTTGACCGATACTTGATCGACATTTAACCGACACTTGACTGACATTTAATCAACGCTTGACCGACACTTGACCGACACTAGACCGACACTTGACCGACATTTGATCGACACTTGACCGACAGTTTTCGACACTTGTTCGACAGATTTCAACACTTGTTCGACAGATTTCGACACGTGTCGACATATTTCGACACTTGTCGACATATTTCGACACTTAACCGAAATTTGACCGACACTTGACCCACACTTGATCAATATTTGATCGACACTTGACCGACATTTGACCGACATTTGACCGACACTTGACCGACATTAGACCGACACTTGACCGACACTTGACCGACATTTAAGCGACACTTGACCGACATTTAATCGACGCTTGACCGACACTTGACTGACATTTGACCGACATTTGACCGACACTTGACCGACATTAAACCGACAGTTGACCGACACTTGACCGTCATTTAACCGACACTTGACCAACATTTAATCGACGCTTGACCGACACTTGACCGACACTTGACCGACATTTGACCGACATTTGACCGACATTTGAGCGACACTTGTAGGACACTTAACCGACACTTGACCGAAATTTAACCAACACTTGACTGACAATTTATCAACGCTTGACTGACACTTGACCGAAATTTGACCGACATTTGACCGACATTTGACCGACACTTGACCGACATTTGTTCCACACTTGACCGACAGATTTCGACACTTGTTTGACAGATTCCGACACTTGTCGACATATTTCGACACTTGTTCCACAGATTTCGACACTTGACCGACACTTGATCGACATTTGAGCGACATTTGACCCACACTTGATAAATATTTGACCGACACTTGACCGACATTTAAACGTCGCTTGACCGACACTTGACCGACATTTAATCGTTGCTTGGCCGACACTTGACCGACACTCGACCGACATTTGACGGAAATTTCACCGACACTTGACCGACGTTAGACCGACCTTTGACCGACTCTTGACCGACATTTTCCGACATTTGACCGACACTTAACCAACACTTGATCAATATTTGACCGACACTTGACCGACATTAGACCGACACTTGACTGACATTTGACCGACACATGACCAATATTTACCGATACTTGATCGACACTTGACCGACATTTAACCGACATTTGACCGATACTTGATCGACATTTAACCGACACTTGACTGACATTTAATCAACGCTTGACCGACACTTGACCGACACTAGACCGACACTTGACCGACATTTGATCGACACTTGACCGGCAGTTATCGACACTTGTTCGACAGATTTCAACACTTGTTCGACAGATTTCGACACGTGTCGACATATTTCGACACTTGTGACATATTTCGACACTTAACCGAAATTTGACCGACACTTGACCCACACTTGATCAATATTTGATCGACACTTGACCGACATTTGACCGACATTTGACCGACACTTGACCGACATTAGACCGACACTTGACCGACACTTGACCGACATTTGACCGACATTTGACCGACATTTGACCGACATTAGACCGACACTTGACTGATATTTGACCGACACATGACCAACATTTACCGACACTTGATCGACACTTGTTCGACATTTAATCGTCGCTTGACCGACACTTGACCGACATTTGACGGAAATTTTACCGACACTTGACCGACGTTAGACCGACCTTTGACCGACTCTTGACCGACATTTTCAGACACTTGACCGACACTTAACCAACACTTGATCAATATTTGACCGACACTTGACCGACATTTGATAGACACTTGACTGATACTTAACCGACACTTGACCGAAATTTAACCAACACTTGACTGACATTTAATCAACGCTTGACCGACACTTGACCGACATTTGACCGACATTTGACCGACATTTGAGCGACACTTGACTGACATTAGACCGACACTTGACCGACATTTGACCAACACTTGACCGACATTTGACCGACATTTGACCGACATTTGACCGACATTTGACCGACATTTGACCGACACTTGAGCGACACTTGACTGACATTAGACCGACACTTGACCGACATTTGATCGTCATTTGACCGACATTTGACCGACATTTGACCGACATTTGACCGACACTTGAGCGACACTTGACTGACATTAGACCGACACTTGACCGACACTTGACCGACAGATTTCGACACTTGACCGATATGTGACCTACATTTGACCGACACTTGACCGACATTAGACCGACACTTGACTGATATTTGACCGACACATGACCAACATTTACCGACACTTGATCGACACTTGTTCGACATTTAATCGTCGCTTGACCGACACTTGACCGACATTTGACGGAAATTTCACCGACACTTGACCGACGTTAGACCGACCTTTGACCGACTCTTGACCGACATTTTCCGACACTTGACCGACACTTAACCAACACTTGATCAATATTTGACCGACACTTGACTGACATTTAATCAACGCTTGACCGACACTTGACCGACATTTGACCGACATTTGACCGACATTTGAGCGACACTTGTAGGACACTTAACCGACACTTGACCGAAATTTAACCAACACTTGACTGACAATTTATCAACGCTTGACTGACACTTGACCGAAATTTGACCGACATTTGACCGACATTTGACCGACACTTGACCGACATTTGTTCCACACTTGACCGACAGATTTCGACACTTGTTTGACAGATTCCGACACTTGTCGACATATTTCGACACTTGTTCCACAGATTTCGACACTTGACCGACACTTGATCGACATTTGACCGCCATTTGACCCACACTTGATAAATATTTGACCGACACTTGACCGACATTTAAACGTCGCTTGACCGACACTTGACCGACATTTAATCGTTGCTTGGCCGACACTTGACCGACACTCGACCGACATTTGACGGAAATTTCACCGACACTTGACCGACGTTAGACCGACCTTTGACCGACTCTTGACCGACATTTTCCGACATTTGACCGACACTTAACCAACACTTGATCAATATTTGACCGACACTTGACCGACATTAGACCGACACTTGACTGACATTTAACCGACATTTGACCGATACTTGATCGACATTTAACCGACACTTGACTGACATTTAATCAACGCTTGACCGACACTTGACCGACACTAGACCGACACTTGACCGACATTTGATCGACACTTGACCGGCAGTTATCGACACTTGTTCGACAGATTTCAACACTTGTTCGACAGATTTCGACACGTGTCGACATATTTCGACACTTGTGACATATTTCGACACTTAACCGAAATTTGACCGACACTTGACCCACACTTGATCAATATTTGATCGACACTTGACCGACATTTGACCGACATTTGACCGACACTTGACCGACATTAGACCGACACTTGACCGACACTTGACCGACATTTGACCGACATTTGACCGACATTTGACCGACATTAGACCGACACTTGACTGATATTTGACCGACACATGACCAACATTTACCGACACTTGATCGACACTTGTTCGACATTTAATCGTCGCTTGACCGACACTTGACCGACATTTGACGGAAATTTTACCGACACTTGACCGACGTTAGACCGACCTTTGACCGACTCTTGACCGACATTTTCAGACACTTGACCGACACTTAACCAACACTTGATCAATATTTGACCGACACTTGACCGACATTTGATAGACACTTGACTGATACTTAACCGACACTTGACCGAAATTTAACCAACACTTGACTGACATTTAATCAACGCTTGACCGACACTTGACCGACATTTGACCGACATTTGACCGACATTTGAGCGACACTTGACTGACATTAGACCGACACTTGACCGACATTTGACCAACACTTGACCGACATTTGACCGACATTTGACCGACATTTGACCGACATTTGACCGACATTTGACCGACACTTGAGCGACACTTGACTGACATTAGACCGACACTTGACCGACATTTGATCGTCATTTGACCGACATTTGACCGACATTTGACCGACATTTGACCGACACTTGAGCGACACTTGACTGACATTAGACCGACACTTGACCGACACTTGACCGACAGATTTCGACACTTGACCGATATGTGACCTACATTTGACCGACACTTGACCGACATTAGACCGACACTTGACTGATATTTGACCGACACATGACCAACATTTACCGACACTTGATCGACACTTGTTCGACATTTAATCGTCGCTTGACCGACACTTGACCGACATTTGACGGAAATTTCACCGACACTTGACCGACGTTAGACCGACCTTTGACCGACTCTTGACCGACATTTTCCGACACTTGACCGACACTTAACCAACACTTGATCAATATTTGACCGACACTTGACTGACATTTAATCAACGCTTGACCGACACTTGACCGACATTTGACCGACATTTGACCGACATTTGAGCGACACTTGTAGGACACTTAACCGACACTTGACCGAAATTTAACCAACACTTGACTGACAATTTATCAACGCTTGACTGACACTTGACCGAAATTTGACCGACATTTGACCGACATTTGACCGACACTTGACCGACATTTGTTCCACACTTGACCGACAGATTTCGACACTTGTTTGACAGATTCCGACACTTGTCGACATATTTCGACACTTGTTCCACAGATTTCGACACTTGACCGACACTTGATCGACATTTGACCGCCATTTGACCCACACTTGATAAATATTTGACCGACACTTGACCGACATTTAAACGTCGCTTGACCGACACTTGACCGACATTTAATCGTTGCTTGGCCGACACTTGACCGACACTCGACCGACATTTGACGGAAATTTCACCGACACTTGACCGACGTTAGACCGACCTTTGACCGACTCTTGACCGACATTTTCCGACATTTGACCGACACTTAACCAACACTTGATCAATATTTGACCGACACTTGACCGACATTAGACCGACACTTGACTGACATTTGACCGACACATGACCAATATTTACCGATACTTGATCGACACTTGACCGACATTTAACCGACATTTGACCGATACTTGATCGACATTTAACCGACACTTGACTGACATTTAATCAACGCTTGACCGACACTTGACCGACACTAGACCGACACTTGACCGACATTTGATCGACACTTGACCGACAGTTTTCGACACTTGTTCGACAGATTTCAACACTTGTTCGACAGATTTCGACACGTGTCGACATATTTCGACACTTGTCGACATATTTCGACACTTAACCGAAATTTGACCGACACTTGACCCACACTTGATCAATATTTGATCGACACTTGACCGACATTTGACCGACATTTGACCGACACTTGACCGACATTAGACCGACACTTGACCGACACTTGACCGACATTTAAGCGACACTTGACCGACATTTAATCGACGCTTGACCGACACTTGACTGACATTTGACCGACATTTGACCGACACTTGACCGACATTAAACCGACAGTTGACCGACACTTGACCGTCATTTAACCGACACTTGACCAACATTTAATCGACGCTTGACCGACACTTGACCGACACTTGACCGACATTTGACCGACATTTGACCGACATTTGAGCGACACTTGTAGGACACTTAACCGACACTTGACCGAAATTTAACCAACACTTGACTGACAATTTATCAACGCTTGACTGACACTTGACCGAAATTTGACCGACATTTGACCGACATTTGACCGACACTTGACCGACATTTGTTCCACACTTGACCGACAGATTTCGACACTTGTTTGACAGATTCCGACACTTGTCGACATATTTCGACAATTGTTCCACAGATTTCGACACTTGACCGACACTTGATCGAAATTTGACCGACATTTGACCCACACTTGATAAATATTTGACCGACACTTGACCGACATTTAAACGTCGCTTGACCGACACTTGACCGACATTTAATCGTTGCTTGGCCGACACTTGACCGACACTCGACCGACATTTGACGGAAATTTCACCGACACTTGACCGACGTTAGACCGACCTTTGACCGACTCTTGACCGACATTTTCCGACATTTGACCGACACTTAACCAACACTTGATCAATATTTGACCGACACTTGACAGACATTAGACCGACACTTGACTGACATTTGACCGACACATGACCAATATTTACCGATACTTGATCGACACTTGACCGACATTTAACCGACATTTGACCGATACTTGATCGACATTTAACCGACACTTGACTGACATTTAATCAACGCTTGACCGACACTTGACCGACACTAGACCGACACTTGACCGACATTTGATCGACACTTGACCGACAGTTTTCGACACTTGTTCGACAGATTTCAACACTTGTTCGACAGATTTCGACACGTGTCGACATATTTCGACAGTTGTCGACATATTTCGACACTTAACCGAAATTTGACCGACACTTGACCCACACTTGATCAATATTTGATCGACACTTGACCGACATTTGACCGACATTTGACCGACATTTGACCGACATTTGACCGACATTTGAGCGACACTTGTAGGACACTTAACCGACACTTGACCGAAATTTAACCAACACTTGACTGACAATTTATCAACGCTTGACTGACACTTGACCGAAATTTGACCGACATTTGACCGACATTTGACCGACACTTGACCGACATTTGTTCCACACTTGACCGACAGATTTCGACACTTGTTTGACAGATTCCGACACTTGTCGACATATTTCGACACTTGTTCCACAGATTTCGACACTTGACCGACACTTGATCGACATTTGAGCGACATTTGACCCACACTTGATAAATATTTGACCGACACTTGACCGACATTTAAACGTCGCTTGACCGACACTTGACCGACATTTAATCGTTGCTTGGCCGACACTTGACCGACACTCGACCGACATTTGACGGAAATTTCACCGACACTTGACCGACGTTAGACCGACCTTTGACCGACTCTTGACCGACATTTTCCGACATTTGACCGACACTTAACCAACACTTGATCAATATTTGACCGACACTTGACCGACATTAGACCGACACTTGACTGACATTTGACCGACACATGACCAATATTTACCGATACTTGATCGACACTTGACCGACATTTAACCGACATTTGACCGATACTTGATCGACATTTAACCGACACTTGACTGACATTTAATCAACGCTTGACCGACACTTGACCGACACTAGACCGACACTTGACCGACATTTGATCGACACTTGACCGGCAGTTATCGACACTTGTTCGACAGATTTCAACACTTGTTCGACAGATTTCGACACGTGTCGACATATTTCGACACTTGTGACATATTTCGACACTTAACCGAAATTTGACCGACACTTGACCCACACTTGATCAATATTTGATCGACACTTGACCGACATTTGACCGACATTTGACCGACACTTGACCGACATTAGACCGACACTTGACCGACACTTGACCGACATTTAACCGACACTTGACCGACATTTAATCGACGCTTGACCGACACTTGACCGACATTTGACCGACATTTGACCGACACTTGACCGACATTAAACCGACACTTGACCGACACTTGACCGACATTTAACCGACACTTGACCAACATTTAATCGACGCTTGACCGACACTTGACTGACACTAGACCGACACTTGACCGACATTTGATCGATTTTTGATCGACACTTGACCGACAGCTTTCGACACTTGTTCGATAGATTTCGATACTTGTCCGACAGATTTCGTCACTTGTTCGACAGATTTCGACATAAATCTGAGACTTTGTGAATATTCTTTGTGGCAAGCTTTCATTTTTGCGAATGTTTTGTTCCTTGGTTACGTTTTATTTTGCCGTGAGAACGGCAGTTTTTTTTCTTTTATTTCAATACAATATCATTATTAATTATTAGACAGAAAACTCTTTATTAGAGAGAAAACCATATATTTATTATTAATTTCATGAGAACTCGTGGTTGTCGCCAGTTTTGGTGAGAAACAGCTTGTAGTTGTTGGCAGCGGAAGCCATGTTATTGAAAAATTGTTCGTCTTTCTCGAAGGCCATTCCGAAGCGTCGAGGTAGAAACATTTGCGATGTCTCGTCGAGATAAACTACAGCTCTCTGCCCAAACTTCGTGTTCACCAGCTTGAGATTGGTGACCATGTAGAGGCGTCCATCTTCCAACTCCGTCATCTTCGTCGCCGGTAGGAACATATTTGCCTTGGCGATCTGGTTCAGTTTCTGGAGATCCATCTTCTGCGAAGGAGAATGTTGCTACTTGTAGTTGCTCTTCTACGTAGTAGAGATGTTGTTACTTCTTGTAGATGCTTTTCTGGAGGTAGGAAAGATGTTGTTATGGCTGCTGCTGCAGTAGAATGAATAATTCCAGCTCTCGATTGCCTATCTTACATCCCATCTTTAGCGGCGGCGACGACGACGGCTCCATGCCCTTCCACCTCAACTCGAGGCTTCTTATTGGCTGACTCAATCTCCCCTCCATCATCTCCTTCCATCTCTTCCATTATTCTGATCATCTCATCTTCGAGGATCTTGTAATGGCCCCACGACAGCGTATCTGTTACTCCAACCTGGAGATATCGCTTGTCATAGTGAGAGTTGAGAGCAATGTTATTCTCCCTCTCCGATCTCAGCATGTGCAGCCTTGATCGGATATTGCACTGCTTTCTTGAGATGATGATGTTTTCGAAGGGGCAGCGAATGTAGTCCTGAAATGTCAACTTCTTCTTCACCACAGACCCCTTCACACCTTTAGCCTTCTTGATGGAGCTTTGACATTGGATGCAGATGCTGTACATCTTGCTTCGTAAGCCTATGAATTCCGCCATGATTTTGCCGTTACATTCATCCTTCAGCAAGCCAACGATCTTTTTGTTGACACGAAGAATTCCAAACTGATTGTCCTCCGGGTAGTCAGATGGGTCGAACTCGTGGATGTCGCGCTTCATAACCTCATACACGTTTTGGTAGCCACCAATCTCGTATACGAGACTGTCGGTGTCGGTGTAGAGAAGCTTACAGTTATCACCATATGTACTTTTCATATACTCATAATGAAACCTGTAGACGAGCGCTTTCGACAGATCGAGAACACTTAGACCCATGTAAATAGGTTTAGTTATGCTGATCTCGGTACGAGCGAATTGTACAGCAACGAGATTTTCCTCGAAGATCGAGCAGCTGTGGAAATTGGGCTTTGCAATCTTGGCCTCAGCACCATAGCGTCCTTGCCACTTATACGCGAACTTCACATCCACTCGCTTACGCTCGTTCTCCATCGTCTTCCCGTAGACTGCGTTGTTCATCAGCTTGAAAAGATTCGCTTCCTCATGTCAATGTTGAGGTCTATATAAGTTTTAAGCCAGGCCTTCTGATTGGAACTCAGCACTCTGTAAACCTTTTTCAAGCGAAGCCCGTGTTTTAGAACTTGCTTGAAACTCCTGTAATGGATAACGTAGCGTTCCTTGTTATAGAGCGTCATCACCTTCTCCTGCCTTGATTCTACAGACGTCCTGTGTTCTGGACACATAGGCAGATCCTTGTGGGAATTGTGGAGACCTTCGGGATACTCCAGATTCACCTCGAGAATATATCCTACCGAGCTGTCATCGGGAACATTAAAAAAGTTGAGCCGATCGACATCATCCACCCACTTGAAGCCAGAATATGGCAGAGATTGTGTCATCACCCTGAAATTAAAAAAATATAATTATTTTGTTAATTATGATAAATAATAAGAAGAAGAAGAAAATGAGACGCACGTACCAGCCGTATAGGTTGTTTAAGTCTAAGTATATCAAATACTTAGTCTTCTTGGTTGGATCTAACCAGAGCCAACCTCCTGAAACTCCTCGATGTTTCTTTCGATGGGCTGCCGTACGTGCGAAAGGAACCATACATCGAGATCTGTGGTTTGGAAGATCGATTACATCTTTGTATTAAAATACTTGATCGCGTCGTCCTCCTCTCCATTGATCTTGATTATCGTGTACTTGGCAACAAGTTCAATATTGACCTTGACTGCGTTATAATGCGACAGGGATAGCTTGATTTGTTTCTTGAAGAGGACAGCTGCGTCATGCAAGAACGACGGGATATCAATATGATCGATGTTAGTAATAACGCCGCTTCTTATTCGGTTTTGGAAAGCCGAATCGATGTTATCCCACTCCACTCGTTTCTTGTTCTGCTGCTGCTGCTGCTGCCGTTGCCGTAGACCTTCGCTTTGCTTTCATTGACTTTCGAGAACCCTCCATATGCTATGGAGATGAGCATGGAAGCTCTAAATCTTCCATCGATTACCCAAGTTCGCCGACTCCAGGAGGGGTCTCAACGAATTGATGGCAGCTCGCTCAATCTTCATCCACCGGCTAATGTCGCTTTTATCTGCTTTTCCCGAAGCAGTACGACGACAACATCGTCTCAGGTTCTCGATGGTGAGATCGAAGTACTTGCTCGCAACCATGATGCACAGAGAGAGAGAGAGAGAGAGAGAGTTCTTTTCGCTACGAGATGAGCTCAAAGAATGACAACTCGCGCTTGCTCGCCTTTCCTTAAATATTGTTTCATGAGGTAATGGAGCGGAGGAGGAGAAGGAGAAGGGGAAATCACGTGACAGTGTCGTGGTAGGAGAAAGTTGTATATATATATATATATATATATATATAAATTTGTTCCGAAAACTGCCTAGTTGCCTCTACCGCCGTTGGATTCAGACATATACAAACACACACACACACACATTCTCACACCTTCCAACGATACATTTTCTTTCCGATTACAGATCGACCGCGACAGTAATTCACGAGACCCGAACGCGACCACACCTAATACATACACGACACTATACTTTTATTTGCCAACTTAGGACTTTGTATATTAGTGAGGTTAGAATATAATTTAAAGAGAAAATCAGTGCCTTATGATTTATTTAAACTTCCCTCCACAAGACAGCAAAAAACACGCTCAAAAATACAAACGAATATCATTCTCAATCGTTTAAGTTTTTTTTGTCGTAAAAACGACACTTTTTTCAATTTATTATTATTATAAATTGTGATAGGTAATTTTTATTATTATAAATTTACAAATTTCCATACATCCAATCGAGAAGTAAACGTACATTTCGTGCACCGCAAACTGGATTTTCCCGCAGATCGTGATGTGGACATTTAAATCTGTCTCCTAAGCGAAGGTGTTTGAGAGAAGGACATTTCCATTCGTCTAGATTAATAACTAAAATATTGTAACGAAGCAGCTTTTGTATCCACTTCTTTTTCTCCAATCCTTTAACGTAAATGGTACTGGTTCCTTTCACAGCATCGTTTAAGACATCTGCCACCTTGTCGTAAGGCACATCTCCTGCATTCCACGAGATACCGTGATAATTATTTAAAAGCCATTGATTTTCTCGAAGGTATGCTGCTTCCTGATGCCCTTGTCAGCAAGATGGCGATTTAAAAAAGTGAACAGATAGAATGGGATCATCTGCCACTGCAATAACAGCCAATTCTTTATATATGAAGTCCTTGGTGATGCTTCTAAAACCTTGAACGTCCACGATGAAAGACATGACTACTTACTGGAGTGGAAATGTTTCTTCTCTGAGAGTTGAGAGAACTCTGAGCTTATACAGCTCCCATCCATTCTTTTATATATTCTCAAAAAGAGAAGGGGATGTCTCCACATTAGGTGAAAAATGCGTGATAGTTTGTACAGCGTCCATGTGGGTGTGTACGACTTGCAAACCTACACACAAGTGACCCTGAAGGGTCTTCGTGATGGTATCAGTCGCATGTCGGCTGTAGCACAAGCAGTGTCGAACTGGGCAACGTCAGCTGGCCTGTGCCTCAATGTCGGCAAGACAAAGGCGATCATTTTCGGATCTGATCACAAGATCAAACATATATATATATATATATATATATATATATATATATATATATATATATATATATATATATATATATATATATATATATATATACTGGGAACAAAAAATGTATATATATATGTGTGTATATATATATATATATATATATATATATATATATATATATATATATATGTTTGATCTTGTGATCAGATCCGAAAATGATCGCCTTTGTCTTGCCGACATTGAGGCGCAGGCCAGCTGACGTTGCCCAGTTCGACACTGCTTGTGCTACAGCCGACATGCGACCGATACCATCACGAAGACCTTTCAGGGTCACTTGTGTGTAGGTTTGCAAGTCGTCAGCGTAAAGTATGTGTTCGACACCATCTAAGTCGAGTGCGTCTTGTAAGTCGTTTATGTACAGGCTGAAAAGCAGGGGTCCCAGGACTGAGCCCTGTGGAACGCCAAGATTGGTGGTTAGCCAACCTGAATCCCCGTTTGTGATTGTGACGACTTTCTGTCGTCTCCCCATGATATATGACTTAAGCCACAGGAGAACACTCCTGGAGAATCCCATGCGCATCAGCTTACGCAGCAGTTTAGTGTGTGAGATGGTGTCGAATGCTTTGCTAAAATCAAACATTAACAAAATAGTCAATAGTTTTTTGTTGTTGTTAATGCCTGATCTTATGTCTTCCGTCAGTTTTAGTAGTGCTGTCTGTGTACTGTGATTCTGTCGAAAACCAGTCTGCATCGGGTCCAAAGTATTATTTTCTCGTAAAAAGTCAGTTATTTGGTCGTGTACTATTTTTTCAAGGACCTTAGAAAGGAAACTCAGTAGGGAAATTGGTCGGAAATCTGACACCGTAGATGGGACAGGCTTCTTCTTCAAAAGCACCAACTGAGCTCCCTTCCAAGTTCCCGGAAAAATGCCACTGGACAGAGAGGAGTTAAAGATCTTAACAATATGATCTCGCAAAAACGGAAGAGCCTTAGCCACTATACTTTGGGGAATGCCGTCTTCCCCTCTGGCTTGTGATGAGAAGTGGGCAACAGCCAGAACCACGTCCGAGAAGCTGACTTCTCGGAAAACAAAGCCGTCATCACTGGCAGTGGTCAGGACGTTGTCAAGTTCTTCATCACCCTCATTTTGGGAGATCGACACACCTGCAAAGTGGGCATTGAGCTCTTCCGGTGAGAAACCATGAAGCTCCTCTCTTGTCTTTGGCAGAAGGCCCAGAGTCTTGAACTCTTTCCAGATATCTTTCTTATTATCAATCGCTTCAGAAATTTTATTTTGTAAAAATCTTTCCCTTGTTTCCTTTGTTCGTAATTCAGCTTCAGCTGCAAGGCCCTGATACTCCCGCCATAGTCTGTCGTCATTGGTCCGCGCATAGCGTCTTCGTACGGAGTCACGTTTTTTGTAAAGATATATTAGTTCAGCATCAACCCATGGTGGACTTGTTATCTTTTTCGGCGTGAATTCTTTTAACGGTGCAATTTTATCTATCACAGCCATGAGGTTGACACTGAGGCACTCTAATTGACTGTCAACACCCGCCGCGGGACCATCGAACCGCGACCAATCACAGTCAGCTAGGTGAGACAGGAGGTCGTCTTGCTGGATCGATTTAAAATCCCTGAAGCTGAAAGATTCAACCACAGGGGATGCAGCAGTTTCGACCCCAATCTCGACCTCTATGATGTTATGATGACTGGGAAAAGGCGCCGGCCGATTGTCCCTGCTCAGTACAACGTCATTATTATCTGTCAAGATCACATCAATCCACGTGTGAGAATCCGTGAGATGATGAGTCGCACCATGATCAATTATTTGAAGGTTAAGATCATCAGCCAACCGCCTAACAAATTTTGCATCGGCTGACGTTCCGAGTAGGTTCGCATTCAGATCTCCCATAATAATTTTGTGACTAAAGTCTTGAGTATGTATCGTTAGTTTGTCTGTTAAGTCAGAGCCCTGTAAAAACGGTACGTGTGGTGGTCTGTATATTAAAGCAACAAAGACGGGGGGAAGGCTGCCCTGCTGAACACTGCACATTAAATATTCAGGTATAAATGGCCTGCCCTCCTGTGTTGTTGGAGAGCTGCATAGTAAATTGGCCTTGAAAGTGTTATGAATGTACAGGACCAGCCCGCCCCCTAGTTTGTTGCGATCAAGTCTAAGTAGTGAGTAGTCATCGATCTGAATGAGATCACTCCCAACATCAGGGTCAAGGTGCGACTCAGCAACCCCAAAGAGATTAGTGAGGTAACATTGACAAAACCTGCCCTCAGTCCCTTACAGTGAACCCCCCAGCAGCGTCTACGGATAGTCAATTTTTTTGCAGCAGTTGACGGAATTACATTTTTATCAATTACGATTTCATTATCAACGGTTTTTTTTACAGTATTTACAGTTTGAGATGGTTGATTAATGGCATATGATGCCACTATTGTCTGTAAATCAGACGCAGATGAAAATTCATGAGAGACGTCGCCATCGCGCCTCTTCACCAGGAAACGGCCCCCTCTATGCCAAACATATTTAAAATTAAGTCTCATCGCAAGAGCCTTGAGACTTCTATATTTAATAAAACATTCTTTTGTTAACAATTCATTTATAAAAATTTTCCCATTTATAATCCCATCCCTTGTGTCCTGGTCAAGAGCTGCAATGTCGACATCTCTAGCATGAAAGCCAGTGATAAGCTTTTTGGCTCGCATTATTTTCTCGCCTAACGCACTGCTGGAAAGGGTAACAACCCATGGTGACCGTCTACGTTCGCTATTTGTATCTGCTAATGCCGCAGCTGTCGATTCTTCTGACCGAAGCAGGCGTGTGCCTATTATATCAATTTTTCGTGTTGATGGAAGGACACGGCACAGTATCGCGTGTGCGACGTCAACACGCTTAGAGACATCACCGTCGAAAATGTTGAATGAAATAATGAGCTCCGTATTACCGCTTTTAAATTTTTTTACAGTGCATTGTCCCCCCATCAATCGTTTGCACTCGCGTGCTTCATGCAGGTGATGCTGCAGCATCAGCATTGTTGATATTGTACTTATTCAAACGACTAGATGTTTTATTTCTACTATTTCCAATTTGGATAAACCCGTCATTATTGATATTACAATTGTCAATTGTGTCGATTATATCACTATAATTGTCGAGTAAGGTACTATTTGTAGCAGACGCATTATTAACATTATTATATTTTTTGTACTTATCAGAGAAACGGTATTGTTTTGTGTACTGGGGAGTACTGCGATTTTTTGGAATTCAATTTTATTTAATATGAGTTGGTTATCTTTTTGGATGTTCTCAACATTTCTTTCAATTTTCTCGATAGTTGTAGTATATACAGAGGTAAAATCTTCTTCTATTATTATTTTTTCTATTTTTGTTATTATTTCCTTGTTGTCACATTCAACTCTATTGATTTTACTTGTTAAATTTAGGAAATCGTTTTCAAAAGTGTTTAATATAAAATTATCAATTTTAGTCTGTGACTCAAGATTTGTCTGCTCTAGATTATCGATTTTTTCAATTAAAATGTTATAATTTACCTCTGTATTCGTCAACAAAATGTTCGTTTCGACGTTATTATCATGTAATTTTTTATTTTTAATTTTTAGGTCATCTATTTCTTGACAAAGCACTTGCTTCTCCTTTTTCATCTCCTCCAGCTGGGAGTGTTGTTTCGACAGTTTTTCCGCAATTTTTTGCAGCTTGGATTCAATTGAAAGTGCCAAAGTATGTAACTGCTGGTAACGTATTTAGCCTATTTACAATTGCCTCCAATCTGCCTTCAATAGAGGTGTAATGTCTAGCAAGTGCATTGTCAATGTTTCTTGAAGTAGAATTCTCGTACTCCACCAGGCAGGAGACCGTTGTTCCCTTTTTTAACGCGGTGCTATCTAGCATACGGATGACGGACGCATTTATGTCATTAATACTGCTGTTATTTTTGGAGAAGGAGGACTGCGAAGTATTATTAGCTCGGTCCACACTCTTGGCCGTGACGTCACTCGGGGATTCCCTGCTGTGCTCTGCTCCCGTGCTGGAAATGGGCGGGCCTAGTGACGTCACAGGAGACTGCGCGGCCAACCGGAGTAGGCTGCTGGTGGGGGCGGGGCCAAGCCCCTGCAACGGAGAGAGTGAGGAGTTGGTGGGCGCGGCCTTGCTCGCCTGATTGGTGCGAGCAGCTGTTGCAGGCCTTTTATTGGCCGGAGTGAACGCGGCTAGCTCCTTCTCTTTCCCACTCATATTGTTGCTGGCGTTCGTCGCGCGCGTGACTGCCGACTCGAACATCGACCTCTTCGAGTCGATGTATGCCTGGCACGCTACCGCTTTAGTTTGTAGCTGTAGTGCACTTCTTTGAACGCGGGTAAGCACTGCAAGAGGCTTGCACA
The DNA here is from genome assembly GCA_949152435.1 of Gastracanthus pulcherrimus. Taxonomy (NCBI): domain Eukaryota; kingdom Metazoa; phylum Arthropoda; class Insecta; order Hymenoptera; family Pteromalidae; genus Gastracanthus; species Gastracanthus pulcherrimus. The sequence goes on along the minus strand of OX424575.1, from coordinate 113,524,824 downwards.
CCGGATGGTATGTAATATTGCATATGCAGCACTTACGTAGCGAGTTGCTGCTCCTAGGAACCTCCCCGCAGATGGCGCAGTTGTCGACCATGGTGTTAGTGGCGACAAAGATGAGTCGTGGAAGGTAATGATGGTGTGTCTAGGATACAGCAGGTGTCGCCTCGGTAGTCACGTAGTTGCAGTTCGAGTCGGCAGATGGCGCCTTGATATTATGGCGCTGCGTGCTGTGTGTCCAGAATGAAGTGGTACCTCTGGATTATTTATGCTTCGAGCTTGGCTCCCGCCACTCTGCCGTATTCCCCTCACTTAACCTCAAAAAACACCTGGCCGGGTATTGTTGCTTGGATGTTGAAAGCCGTGCCGATGGACCAGTGGAAGCTGTGATTTATTATCACAGCTATAGTTAGAATGTTCCACTGTGCAGGCACCACAACAGACCGGCTCACAGACGCAGGAGGCAGCAGAGTGCGGTGTAAATGCAGGAGCCAAAACACGAGCAGGTGCAGCCAGCGGACGCGCGCGAAGAGAGAGAGAGAGAGAGAGAGAGAGAGAGAGAGAGAGAGAGAGATAGAAAGAGAGATAGATAGATAGATAGATATACTTTTTATTCGTCAGAAGACAAAATCTTACAATTTCATGTACATGTAGTTATAATTATAATTAAAAAATATCAGTCGATTTAATATAATTGTTATCTTAACTTTCACTTATTGCATATTTCTTATTAAAATAATAATTCACTTTATCAGTTCGTCAGTTTATAAAATTTAAATGTAATGAACTAGTCACAGTCAAATATCACAGAAAACGCTTCGTCAAAAAAAATAATAATACATAGAATAAAAAATAAATACAATAAAGATAACATATAAATATAAAAGAATACATACACATACTTTGCTAAATCTTTGCGTATACTATCACGTCTAAATTTAAAACACACTCATTCATAACACTTTAACAATCACGCTAATAAATACATTCATACCTAATTAACACTAAACATATTTAATAAATAAATAAATAAATTAATAAATAAATACGTCGAATAAATAAATAAACAAGATAAATAATTAAATTAAATAAATAAATAAATAAATTAAATAAATAAATAAATAAGTTTTAATAAATAAATAAATTAAGTAAATAAGTTTTAATAAATAAATAAATTAAATAAATAAATAATTTAAATAAATAAAAAGCCTAAATAAATACTCGACTCATTTTTTATTTCTGAACATACTCTTCACCATGTAATTGCTTAAGGTGCCTGCTAATCGCCGTTTTAAATTTACAAAAAGATGGCAGGCACCTCACACTGCTCGGGAGCGAATTCCAGAGGTGCGCACCTTGAACTCTGAATGAGAAAAGGCCCTTATCGGTGCGCGACCCCGGAACCGAGAGCTCTTTCATACCACCCCTACTTGAAGTCCTGGCCTGGTTTTTTTCAAAGAGGGCAGTAAGATACGGTGGCTGCCGCATGACAACCGCTTTGTAAAGCAGCAGCCCCATAAAATACTCCCTCCTCACCTTCAAATCTAACCAGTCCAGTTTTTTCCTGTAGGCGGTGATATGCTCATCCCGCCTAACACCACATATGTATCTCACACATGCATTCTGTAGACGTTGTAGTCGTGTCTGGAGCTCCCCTGACACATCAAGAAGAACCACTGAGCAATAATCTAAGTGAGGTAGTACCAGTGCACATGCCAGCTGCTTCCTCAGTATCTCTGTGGTGCTTGAACGGAAAAGTTTTAAGCTATACAGAGCCCTATTTACCTTTCTACTGACCGCATTCAGTTGCGGCTTCCATGTCAACCCTCCGTCCATCACCACGCCGAGGTTGGTGACTGTATCGACAAAGGGAACGTGTACGCCGGTCTGTATCTCAATGCCTTGCAAGTCAAGGCTCTGAACCTGTTTGATGTTGTGATCAGATCCAAAAATGATCGCCTTTGTCTTGCCGACATTGAGGCGCAGGCCAGCTGACGTTGCCCAGTTCGACACTGCTTGTGCTACAGCCGACATGCGACCGATACCATCACGAAGACCTTTCAGGGTCACTTGTGTGTAGGTTTGCAAGTCGTCAGCGTAAAGTATGTGTTCGACACCATCTAAGTCGAGTGCGTCTTGTAAGTCGTTTATGTACAGGCTGAAAAGCAGGGGTCCCAGGACTGAGCCCTGTGGAACGCCAAGATTGGTGGTTAGCCAACCTGAATCCCCGTTTGTGATTGTGACGACTTTCTGTCGTCTCCCCATGATATATGACTTAAGCCACAGGAGAACACTCCTGGAGAATCCCATGCGCATCAGCTTACGCAGCAGTTTAGTGTGTGAGATGGTGTCGAATGCTTTGCTAAAATCAAACATTAACAAAATAGTCAATAGTTTTTTGTTGTTGTTAATGCCTGATCTTATGTCCTGAGAGAGAGAGAGAGAGAGAAAGAGAGAGTAAGTGAGAGAGAGATGCGTTTCCGAGGTCTCATATACAATAATCGGTTCTTCAATAAACCTTCGTATCATTCAAGAGGAGATCGGCAACGTCTCGATGTAGTATTCGTGATAAATATCAAATTAGATAGCTCTTGTATCTACGTCGTTGGAAAATAAAATTATTTGTTTTTACGTTAAATGAGTTTTGTGTCAAACTATCAAAGTCAAACCATAACTGGTGAATTCTACGAGCAAGAACTTTTAAAAACTAAGTATCCCAATGTATACCTAGTGGAGAAAGTTCTCAAGAAACGTGGAAAGCAAGTATACGTTAAATGGTTGGGTTTCGATAGTTCTCATAACAGTTGGATTAATATAGCTAAAATATAAAACATATTTTATGGTATAAACAGATTGTTACGTTTGAAATTATTGATAGTCCTGAAATGGACTGATTGGTTTTGTAACTCTGAAAAGAGTTGTTGGTTTTGTTTTAGTAGCGAGAGCCCCAACCTTCGCGCTCGCCTTTGGGATACAATCAAAAAAAATAATCGATTCTTGTGAATCCCTTACTTAGAATATGAAAGTTCAAAGTAGGAGATGCACGAGTGTCTTCTTATCCCTCCATTATAATGCAATGGAATTAACCAGTATTGAATTGCACTACATTGTATCCTTTGTAGGTGAGAATCAGCTACAGCTTATTAGCCTTTGCTGCCATCTCATCCAACAAGGTTTCATCCTTCACCGGAGCTGCAGACACTCGACCAGGGAGGAACACCTTAAACTGTCTATCCAGTACAACGACGATCTTCTGTCCATACTTGGTGCTGATAGGTTTCAGGGACGTAACCATCAATTCCTGGTTTTGCTTGATATCTGTCAAGCTCTTGGTTAGGAGGAAGTCTCCAAATGCTAGTCTATTGAGAGATTCCATCTTAAAAGAGGTCGTAGTAGATAAGAGCTAAAACTTAGTGAACTCCTAGAGAACTTCTACTGGATCGTCTTCAAGAGAGTCACTTGTGTTCGCTTGGCTTCGAACGACGAAAAGATTTCTAGTGTGCCGCTCACTCTCCTATATACAGCTCCCCCCCCCCCCTCCCCCCCCCCCCTACACAACCACCTCTAGAGCCGCCGCCGCTCAACGAATCACAGCTCACTCGAACCGCCGCCGCCGCCGCTTGACGTATCAGAGCTCTGCTTCTTTCTCCCTCTATATACAAGTTTTATGAGGTTTTGAAGGGTGAGGGCCCCAACCTTCGCCCCCACCTGTGAGGTACAATCTTTGCATCATCTCTTGTGAACCTCATACTTTAAATTCGCAAGTTCGAAGTAGGGAGTACACCCGTGACTCGTTTACTCCTCCATTGACATTCTCCGAGGCTGCAACGATCTGAAACAGAGAAAAAAAAGTTTGATTATTACAACAATCCACTTAGATACCATTACTTCTTAATACTAATGATATGTCATACTTACGTAAACCTTGCAGCCTCATTCCAACCGTGGTCTCTTTGCTGCTGGCTCGTCTGCTGCTTCTTCCACCTCTTCAGCTACCTCAATCATCTGATAGTCGTATACTTCTGAGTGACCCCAAGGCAGTGTATCCGTTTGATTTGGGATTAGCAAGCGTTTATTGTCATGGGGGCTCAGGGCAATCTTATTCTGCTTCTCTGTCGGAATGACGTTGAGTCTGGTTCGTATATTGCGTTGTTCACGGCAAACAGTTACGTTTTCACGCAAACAACGAATATTGTCATCAAATTTGATAGTAGATTTGACGACTGATTACTTGACTCCCTTAGCCGTCTTGACAGGCTGTTGCGGATAGTGATCTCAGTGTAAGCCATCTGAATCGCCACAAGATTTTCGTGAAAAACTGAACAGCTATGGAAATTTGGCATTGATATGTATGCCTTAGCACCATACCTCGTGTCCCACTTGCTGACCAGTTTGACGTCGACTCGCTTCCGTTCATTCTCCATGGTCTTTCCATAGACTGCATTATTGAACAACTTCTACAACACCTTCGTTCTTTGCGTTCTTACGTTTCTCACTATTCAAATCAATGTACGGTTTCAACCAAGGCTTCTGGTTGAACTCCAAGACCCGGTGAACTTTGTCCATTTTAAAACTGTACTTGAGTGCTTGTTTCAGTGAAACATAATGCAGTACGTAACAAATCTTCTTCTTTAGTGTTGTCAGCAGCTTCTCCTGATTCGATCCTGGTGGTTTCATATGCTCTGGACATAATGGAAGATCCTTGTGAGCATCTTGTAGTTCTGCTGGATATATGAGGTAAACCTCCAAGACGTATCCTATTGGTCTATCATCCAGAACGTTGAAGAAGTTTGGATATGTGACGTCTTTTACCCATTTGAATCCTCCATACGGTAATAATCTCGTCATGGCCCTGAAACAAATTAAAAAAAATTATAATATTAATACAATAATAATAATAATAATAACAATATTCTTACCATCCATATTAGTTGTTTATGTCATAATACGTGTACATCAAGTACTTATGATCTCTTTTCTTCTCGAAATCAGAGTCCATGTATGGATTTTTAGCCTTAGCGAATCTGTCACTGCACTGACTTATACCACCCCGTAGCTTTTAGTTATAGCACCCTCTAGCTGGATTCCTGTATACTTTAACATGGTATCCCATATTAGACCGGGAGTGGTAAAGTATTGTGCAGAGTCCAATTCATAGGTCTCCAAGGATTTTGTCCTAAAGTCTTCAAACACATTGGCCAGGAGAAGGACATCAGTGTCTTAATGTTGAAGGTATCCCATACCGTCTGCGCATGTTGCTAGTCATCATCTGATACGTTGCTCTCATGTAAACTGCTGTAGAAGTACTCCTTGCTTGGTAGAGAGGTCTCCTTCAAGTTCTCAAGGGATCGTATTGAAATACTCCTTTCCTTCGAAGCATCTCTATTTAAGCATCTGAAAACTCCTTCTTGAATTCTTTTTTAGCAACATCCAACTTTTCCAAGTATGAAGCAAGCTTGTCAGTGGAAGAGGGTACGAAGCGAAATGAATCAATGAATCTGAAGTTGGTGTTGAAGTACTTTACCTCATTAAACTCGAAGTGAACTCTTGGCGTTGAAGTACTTTACCTCATTAACTTCCTCGTTGTCCTTGACGATGGTGAACTCTGCAGCGCGGACTGTATCTTGTTGGAGAGCCTCGTCGATCTTCTCCTGGAACAGTACTCCATCATCCTTCAAGAAGATAGTTGTGTCCAGATGTTTGACGTTTGTAATGACACCAGTTCTGATGTTATTCTTGAAAGCTGACCTCAAGTCGACCCAAACCACACGAGCGTAATCACTATTTTCTTCCAGATCTTCACCATTCACTGCCAGAACTCCGGCATTTACTGCCAGATCTCCACCGTTTACTGCTAGAATATCGTGATTTACTGCCAGACCACTTCCAGTGCGGAGGCAGTCGTTTAGCAATATACGAATGCTTAGCAGTTGACCCTACGATGTTTGACAAGTTTTCTTCTTTGTGATTGGCAATGCTGGAGATTCAATCACTTCACTCACTTTAGCTATAGCACCAGATGCTAGCACCATCCATCGTTCGATATCGCTTGCATCCGCTACTCCTTCGTTAGCACAATGCAAGCAATCCCACAACCATTTCACTGTATCCACGAAATATTTTGTGGGATCCATTTCGCGCACTTAAGAGTCTATAATCCTTATAGCTACTATATACAACACTTAAATCTACAACGCGGAAAATAACTATGTACACTGCTCACTTTGGAGTCTGTTACGCGAAAGTTCACTGCTCACTTTGAGTCTCTCACGCTTGCGCGAAAGTTCACTGTTCACTGTTTGGAGTTTATATCACGGATTTTCACTTTGTGTTTATAAATCACTCACTAACCTAGTGGTAACGTTGTTCGGCGGTGATGTGATCAGTAACTGTTCTCGTTCCTCCTCCAGGAGTAGTCGACTCTTCACCAGGAGTAGTAGTAGTTCGCCTTAAACAGCTCACGTTCCCCCAGGAGTAGTAATGTGTAGAACAGCTCACGTTGTAATATGCTCTCGTAATATTCTTCTCAGCGGAGTAGCTATACGTTGTCGTTGCTGTCTCAGCAGCTCGTTCGATTAGAATGAATTTTCATGAGTTTCACGCTTCTTTATATACGACTCTCCCCTCCATGCTCCTTCCAAGCTGCCACACCGCTCACAGTGGGGGAGCTTGCACGTCATTGGATCGGCGTAGCTCTACTAAGGGAGGGAGAAAGCGATGCTTACACGTCATTGGCTCGGCGTGGCTCCACGCTTGGAGTATAAAAGAAATCTCAAGTATAAGAAATTTATTATATATCGAAATGGATTACGTTGTGGACGTCCAAGGCTTTAAGAACTCTAATAATGAGTTCGTGTACAAATAGATAGCTGTAATTGCTTTCGCAATGCAACCACCTTTCGCATGGAAACATCCACCAAAGAAGCACAAGAGCAAGAACCGATGGCTGGAATACAATCATCTTGAAATACGTTGGAGCGACGGAGAGGTGCCCTACAAGGAAGTCGTTGACATATTACAAAACTTTCTTCAAGACGCACGAAACGTCTACGTTAAAGTACTAGAAAAAAAAAAGATGGTTGGAGAAAATTGTACGTAATGTATCTAAGCTAGAAGATCAATGCTGTCCTCTCACGAAACTATGAAACAAAGCCTTTACACTATGCTCTCATCATAAATTTTGTTGAAATGCAGTATGTGCTGTTCGAAATGTATACGTTTTAAAGTCATGGTTACTTGAACGTATAAGAGAAACACGCACGGTTCCAATACCTGATGGTGTAGATGAAGTGGATGAAGTTTATATGTCAAAAGATAATGTTAAAACAAAGTTGTAGATGATGTATAATTGAATGTTTTTTTATTGAATAGAATTATTAAAACTATACCTACCTGATAAAGAGATGTTTATATCTTTGTGAAATATAGAATCATAATCTTTTATTTCTCAATAAAGTAATAAGATTATATCGATTGTTATATTTTTAAAGAGCTATGAGCATCTTTAATTCTAATCTTAACCTGATAATTCTAAAAGAATAATTACTTATTTTAACTTTAAACTCTTAAAGAGAATATCATAACCTCAAAATTCTAATAAAATATTGATACATTGACTGGTTTATATATATATATATTAAACATTTTGTCTTCCGTTGAAATTATGTATAAATCTGAAAAGGGATGTTTTAATCAAAAGAAATATTTGAGGTTATAATACTAACCATACTATTACTGTGAAAGAGAGGGGGAAGCAATGCTTATATACTATTGGGGAACAGCTCAAGTTCTGATTGGTGCGATGCAGCACCTCGAAAGAGGGGGAAGAGTTATACATATGAATGGGAGAATCCCGATAAAGAGGAGTAGTATTGAGTAAGAAAAATCATTCCTTCGTTTAAGCATTATGGAGCCTCATCCAAAAACCATCAGCTATGAATCTCGTCAACGCTGTCCGCACTGTCAAGGCTAAATATAAAGACGTTCGTTTGGCTGACAAAGTAGAATTGCAACTCATAACTTCTTATCGTGAAGGATGTATTATACCAATACATAGAGATACAAAGAAAGCTGTAAACTGTCAATGGTTGCGACGGGAAAGTTCGCAGCCAGAATCCAATTACATTGTATACAAGGATAAACCACAACCTATTGCTGATGAAAAGAAGGAACAATTATGGCTCAGAATTCCTACAAATCCTTGTAAGGTAGTTACTGGAACTCCCAGACTACCAGTCTACAGGATAAATAGATTAATACGAGAGGGGAAATAACCGGTCCTTTTCAAAACTACCACCAGGTCCAATCAGCTCTTTTCAGGGCTAACAATCATTGAAACGTTGATCATACTCTAATAAAAAAAAAGACTACTCATCTTTACTACCTAATCCTTTAATCATTTATATTAGCACTGAAATTTAAAAATAACTTTTTTCATACGTGTTTCAAAACTACGAGGTGCATTTCACTGAAACTTTGCTCGTATCTTTATTAAGTCCTAATGAAGCTATGTTCCAAATTTTAGTCTAATCGTTTGATTAGTTCATGAGATATCTTAATTTTCATAAATGGACTCCGCATCTATACAAGAGATGTTACGAACAGCTATGAAATTGTAAAATTACTTTTTCATACGCGTTTCTAAACTGTGTGGTACAGTTTCATAAGACTTTGCTCATATCTTTATTAGACCAATTTGGACTTGGACACAAAGTTTCAGATTAATCAATAACTCATTTGTAGAACAGAAGAAATCATGATTTTATAAATTTCATAGCCGTTCGTAACATCACTTGTCTCAATGTTGAGGATATTTCTAAAATCATATATGAATACATGTAATTATAAATCTATGTATAAACGAATTATTGCAACATACAATATAAGCATATATATATATATATATATATATATATATATATATATATATATATATATATATATATATATATATATGCTTATATTATATATATATATATATTAGGTTAGGTTTAAGAAATAACAAGATTTATGTTAGGTTTAAGTAATTTATTTATTTTTATTTATTTATTCCACAGTTACGTATAACATTTGCTAAATTCGATACAGAGTAGAAATTATTTACACAATAACACAATAGCTATAGTTTTCAATGTCTTTGCATTAATATTATCTACACCACCTTTTTTCAGTTTTAAATTGTTTATTATCTTTATAATTTCAAATTCGTTTGTACGTTTTATAAAGATTGTTTTTGGATTACTTTTAGGTAGTTGTAATTTTTTATGTTTTGGTATCTTTATTTTCTTACTCAGTGTTTCTCCAAGTTTGCAATAGTACTTATTCATTGTGTTCGCAATTTCTTTCCTACTTTTAATTATTCTATTATCTTTAGTTTTCAACTGAGTAATAGTAGTATCGTTTCTGATTTTATTTTTCCCAATTTTATTATTTATGCAAGCCCAGAGTTTTCTTGGCTCATTTCTATTAATCTCTATTGTTTTCTTATCATATTATATTTTTGCTGCTTTAATGACCTTATCTAGAGTTTTAACAAAAATTTTTTTAATTGTATTTGAGTTCATCATTATCTGGATTATGTTTTAGTCGTTTGTATAGTATTTCTTTTGTATTACAAGTGTTATAATATATAATATTGCTCTTGTTATTCAGTCTTTCCTGGGGGGTTTCTTGGAGTTGCGTAAATTTGGTTTTTCGTATTTTGATTTTTCAATGCAAATTTTAATTTCTTTTATTATTTCCTTAATAGTTTCATTTCATTCTTTTGTATTTTTAAATATTGACCAATTTATTTTCATAGCATTATTGAATAATTTCTTGTAATTATAATAATACCTGTCAATTTTGGTCTCTTTATTTGAGTTAGGTCTACCATTTTTTATTTCTAAAAGTAATGGATAATAATCAGTTATGGGCACCATAAGTGTTAGTGATTTAGTGATGAGGAAGTCTGTTTTGATAAAAATGTTATCAATACATGTTCCTTTATCCGTAGTTATACTTGATAGTCTTGTCGTATTTGTAAATCCTGGGAGAAAATCTTTTTCCAATAGGTTGTTTAAGAAATCAACGCTGATAGTATTATAATCCTGTATATTTATATTAAAATCGCCAATTATAATATGATTTTTTGCTTTCCTTTTTTGTTCTAAATAAGCTTTGAAATTCAGATTAAATTCAGTACAATTCAGTCTGTGTTATCTTTATAGAGATGAAATTTCTAGTTATTTGTTATCATTTAATGTAATTATAGTGTTTGATATTTTTAGTTTGCCTATTTCTATCGTTTCATTAGTGTGTATAATATTTTCTTTTACGTATACCACTACATCATCATTTTTATTAATTTTCCCGAAGTTATAATATAATGTGTAGTCCTTAATTCTATAATACTGATAATGAGTTACCTCTGTACATACAATAACATATGGTTTTATCTTAAGACTTTTAATAAAGATTTGAAGCTTTTCAAAATTGACATTTAGGCTTCTAATATTTAAGTATAAAATCAAACTATTGTTACAATTTCTTTCTTTGTTAAAAGTCTCAAGATCCCTATATAATCTCTCGTGTTTGTGAATGCTATTTTGTATTTCTTCAATTAAGTTTATTTGTGCTTCCATTATGTAGTTGCTGTTGGTTCTAGTGTAGGTTCTGGTTTTGTTGATAATGTCAGTTGTTCTTTGTTTTGTTGTTGTGTAGGGGAATTGGCTGACTTAGTTTATTTACTATACTCTTCACTGATTTTACCTGCCTTTGGTAAAGTAGTTTATTAGTTTGTATATTAAGTATTTGTTGTAGTGCACTTGATTCATCCCATGCCGGTAATTTAGGCGTGACCGGGTAATCAATGGAGTTAATATATTTTTTTATTTTATTTTTAAGTACACTTGAGTCTGTCTGTTGGTAAGTGATCCGTTGGTAAGCTTGTTCTGTATTTAGAATTGTTATAATTACAGTTAACACATTCCGTTTTGGTATTTTTACATTAACTCACATTGTGTGTGTGTCAGAGCACTTATTGCATGCAGAATAATTTCTACATTTGGATGTATTATGATCATATCTTCCACAGTTGAAGCAAGGGGTCACGTTTATCGGATCATAAACTTTGCACTATTGATGACCTACAAAGATCTTTTCATTGTTTTCACGCATAAATTTGTAAATTTCTGGTGATACTTCCGTTAGAACTGTACTGGTTTTGTTTATTTGATTAGTGTACATGTGCAGTACTGAGCCATTATTATTAAATTGCTTGAAATTTCTTTCATTGATGTCATTTTCTATATCCTGTTCTTCCATATTTGTAGTATTGTTTATACCGATAATTTTTATTTTTGGATTACCTTCTTGTTCTATCTTGTTTTCACAATTTATTAGGATATCATTTAAAACAGTCTCCGCTGTTTCTATTTTTCATATTCATACAACTAATTTCTATTTCATTATCATCTTCTTGAGAATGAACTTAGTTTGGATATTCTTTTCTGAAACTAAGCAGTTCGTGAGTAATTGCATTGTATTGTTCTGGCTGGGATCATAATAATAAGATTTATTTATTTATAAAAAACTTTCTAAGAATTCAAGACTAACGTCTACAACCACAAAATAAATTCTTAATACCTATTTTATAAGGATCTATCTATGAAGCGTTAATAAACAATTTTTACATGACCCAAAATATCGAACTCCGGTCTTCGCGAACAGACACATTTCGTTTTTTGAAATAAGCATGGCCTCCAAAAAATTTGATTCAAAAATTCAAACTCCGCATCGAACGACGCGTGACATCACAAGGTCACGGTCAGGGTCACGGAACTCGCGCCAGCGACCACGAGGCTGTACGCGGCTCCACCACGGCTCTCGCCCGTTGGCTGATGGCTGCTGTTGAGCAGCGCCGCCGTCGCCATCTTGCTGCGCGCGCGCTGACTATACCGTCCAGTCGACGCGAGAGCACGCGGCCAGGTGCGCTCATCCTAACTTCGCCACGCTGCGGAGGTTGTGCTTTTACGTGAAGACTTTCACCAGGAGCCTCGTCGTCCTTGGATGCAGATTACGCTATACGTCTAAGTATCATTTCAATTGAGCCTTTTAGCTTTGCTTTAGCTATCGCCTTATTAGCTTACATATCCTGTCGCTATCGCTTTACTAGCTTATAGACCCACTAGCTGCATATCCTCACGCTATATATATACGCATTGTCTTACTTTGCTGCATTGTACTAGCCTATAATCTATAATCATGTCTATAAATCAGATATTAAGCCCCAGCTATACCGTGATCAGCTTACGACTCGAGAGCGAATCGACAAATTTATTACTAACTGTGATAAGACAGGGGACAAAAATTTAACTTTCGAAATGCTGCGTAACAAGCTAATCTTGCTAGAGCAGTATCGGAAAGAATTTAAGGATCAGCATAGGACACTGATCAACAATAAGACTCTCCAGGACGATCCTTACTTTGTGGATGACCATTTTTCTGGCGTAGAAAATCAGTATATATTAACTATATATTAGTCACGTGTAACTACTCGTCTATCTCTTGCTATAGGTCAAGTCCAGAACATTATAGGTAACGTTGATCCAGCTGACCCTGCGCCACCAACTATAGAGTGCAAGACTACCGCCTCGTCGCTGCCTAAGCTCACTCTACCTAAGTTCAGTGGAACGCAAGAAGAGTGGGACACATTTAAAGAGATTTTTTGCTCCATGGTGAAGGACCGTACCCTCGCTCTCGCCTGTATTAAAGCTATAAAATCTGATGTCCTGCCTTGAAGGCGAGGCTGCTCGTCGGCTGTGTAATTTCCAGATCATTGGTTCCAATTTCAAGGTAGCATGGGAAGCTCTGTGTCGTAGGTATGACAATAAAAGACTCCGTCTAGCAGTTCAAATGAACAAACTCTTGTGTATGTCGTCGATCACACAAAGGTCTGTAGCTGAAATTACCCGTCTTTTGGATACATCCAGCCAATGCGTTCGAGCCAGGACCTCCGTTGGTCGGCCAGTAGAATTTTGGGATGATTGGTTTGTCCAGCTAATAGTCTTTAAGCTGGACAAGCAGACCAGAGAGGATTGGGAAAAATCCCTGGAGGGCGAGGACGCGTATCCCACTTACGATCAACTCTTAACATTTTTAGAAAATCGTATCAAGGCTCTTGACGCTGCCCGTTGTAATGATTTTGATGCTCAGGAACGCGTCAAGACCAAACAACAAAGCAATGGTGCAACAATGCCTTCAAATAAAATTAATAAATATTTTGCAGCACATCACGCATCTACTTCAGGTTCAAAGTCAAGCGTTCGAGCAAGGCCTGGCTGTATCCTCTGCAAGGGAGAGCATTTTGTTGGCTACTGTCCAACTTTTCTAAAGGCAGCCTTGAACAAAAGGAGGAAGATCGTGGACGAGTTGAGACTGTGCGCCAACTGCCTGCGCCTTCGACTCACATCTGCGACTTGTCCCTCCAGATACAAATGTAAGCAGTGCAACCAGGATCACCACACAACACTACACAGCGAAGCGTCTACCGGTGCTGCTCAGTCGGATAAATTACGAGGAGAGTTCCTGCCAAATGGACCGAAGCCACAGCTGTCCACCATGCCCTCTTCGCATGTGAACGCATGCCACACTGTAGTGGGAAGCAACACACTGCTAACCACAGCTCTGGTGCTCCTGAAGTCTCCGTCTGATGAAGTGATTGAAGTTCGGGCCCCTATAGACCGTGCCTCCGAAGTATCATTTGTACCGGAGAGGGTTGTGCAAGCAATCAGGTTAAGAAAGTCCCCCCTCCAGATAGACATTTATGGAGTGGGAGGAAATTCGACTGCCAGTACTACTTCCACTGTTATACTTAAACTAAAATCCGGGGTTGACTCAAAAAACAATCTGACTTTTTTAGCTGCCGTTTTGACCAAACTCACATCTCTTCAGCCGAAGCATCTCATCCGTTACGAGCCCTGGCTTCACTTGCATGGCCTTACGCTGACAGTTCCACCGGCCTGGACCCATCGACTATTTGCTGGGAGCTGAATTGTATGCTGACATCATACTCGAGGGACTCGCAAAGGTGGCCCAGGTAATCCCATCGCTCAGCATTCCAGACTGGGCTGGATTATCACTGGTCCCACTGGAAACAGCTTCGATGCCACGACATCTGCCACCAAGGGAGTCTATGCTACGACATGCTCTGTCGCTAAGCAGCTACAGCGATTTTGGAAGATAGAAGAAGTGTCCGCACTGATCCAGCTACCTCCGTCAGAAGCAGAGTGTGAGAAGTTGTTCACGCAAGAACACTTTCGCGACGAATCAGGCCGATATTTCGTCCGATTGCCTCTCAAAGATAAGCCGATCATCTCTGAATCCAGGGCTGCTGCTGTTAAACGCTTACTTCAGGTCGAGCGTCGTCCGCAAAAGGACGATCGGCTGCGGGCCGCCTACGTCGCATTTATGGAGGAGTACGAACGCCTGGGCCACATGAGGAAGATGCCTGTGCTATGTGCCTCATCATGCCGTAGTACGGCCAGAAAGTCAAAAGCTACGAGTCGTTTTCGATGCCTCTCACTCTGCAGGCAAAAACCAGCGACCCCTCAACGACTTTCTGCATACAGGACCGAAACTGCAGGCGCTGATTACGACCATTCTAACGCGCTGGCGGACGCACTTCTTTGTATTCACGGTAGACATCGTGAAGATGTTCCGGCAAATCGGCATGGATCCAGACGACACTATGCAGCTGCGCATCGTATGGCGAGCCTCGCAAGAATGGAAAATAGAAGATTTCAAGTTACTCACTGTAACTTATGGAACTACCTGCGCCCCGTATCTAGCTCTACGTGTTCTACAGCAGCTAGCCAACGACGAAGTCTCACGCTTCCCTCTTGGAACGACCATTCTGCGTGAAAATACGTACACCGATGATGCGCTGGCCGGCGCCGACACGCTCGAGGAAGCTATGCAGGCACGCGATCAGCTGATTCAAATCTTGGCCAGTGCAGGTATGGAGCTGGACAAGTAGTCAGCAAACGACTACAGACTACTTCCTAGTAGTCACTCAGCACACCAAGTTGATCGCTCCTTCGACTGAGAAGACTCTATCAGCACACTAGGACTACGGTGGTTACCGCACTCGGACTGTTTCGGGTATAAGGTCAAAGTATATCAAAGTCTGCAGCCAACCAGAGCAGCTGCCACCAAGCGACTCATCCTGTCAGAAGTCGCTCGTCTCTACGATCCACTGGGATTAATCGCTCCAGTCTCCATCAAGGCAAAAATGCTCCTGCAACATCTGTGGCTCACTGGAAAGGACTGGGACGTCACTGTCAGTCCAGAAACTCAGGTAATCTGGAATGAGTTTCGTAGGCAGTTACCGATGCTGGACCAACTACAGATACCGAGATGGCTGCATACCACGCGGGCATCTGTCAGTGAACTTCATGGCTTCTCCAATGCGTCCGAGAAAGCGTACGCTGCAGCAGTCTACCTGGCCACCGCGGACCCCGTGCACGGCCGCCAATCTACACTGCTCGTGGCCAAAAACAAGGTCGCGCCAATAAAGACGGTAAGCATCCCTAGGCTCGAACTTTGCGGTGCTCTCCTGCTTAGCCGCCTCATCGTCCAAGTCTTGGAGGATCTGGCCGATCCTGCGCTACCTGTCTTCTGCTGGTCCGACTAGCAGGTGGTTCTAGCCTGGCTGCGAGGAATCCCGACTGAGTGGTAAACGTTCGTCGCTAACAGAGTGAGTGAAGCCCTCACTTTAATTCCCAAAGCAATATGGGGTTATGTTCGCTCTCAATGCAACCCCGCTGACCTTGCCACGAGAGGATTGCTGTCAGATCAGCTGATTTTAAATGATCTGTAGTAGAAAGGACCCGAGTGGTTACTCAGCCCGACTGACGCGCCAGCTCAAGACTATACGGTCATGCACGCTACACACGAAGAATCGATCGAGTCGATTATCTCTCGATTTTCCCCCTTTAAGCGCCTAGTGCGCACCTTTACTTATATTTACAAATGGAAGTCAAAGTGTGCTCACGCCTCTTCAAGACAGCTCGCCAAAGAGCTAAGCGCGGAGGAAATCGACAACGCTCGCTCGCTTGTCATCAGGAAAGCTCAAGCTGAACACTTTCAACAAGACGTGGGGCAGATCCATGCAGGGAAATCGCTGGTCAAGGACAGTCCGCTCTGCTTCTTGCTTCCCTTCGAAGATCGCCAAGGGATGCTTCGGGTGGGCGGACGACTACAGCACTCTGGCTTACCCTTCTAGGAGAAACATCCGGCCATCATTCCAGCGAAGAGCCATCTCACAGAGCTGATCGTCAGAGATGCACACATGGCTACGATGCACGGAGGACCGCAGCTGATGCAGAGTCATATACAGCGGACGTACTGGATAACTGCCGCTCGTATAAAAACTCGCACGTTCGCTCGACACTGCGTCCGTTGCTTGCGTTTCGCGGTACGAACTTCAGGTGGACGAGGACAGAAGGTGTCAAAAGGCTATGTGGCTGTATTCACATGCATGGTTACACGTGCCGTCCATTTAGAGGTTGTATCAGATTACTCAACTAAAACATTCTTGATGGCCTTAGAGCGCTTCTCCTCTCGTAGAGGGCTTTGTCACACCATTTATCGTGACAATGGCACAACCTTCAAGGGAGCCGATACCGAATTGCGACGACTGTTTCAGGAGGCTTCGACGTTTTCCAAATAGGTCGCCGCTGCCATAGCCTCCGACGGCATTAAGTGGACCTTCATCCCGCTACGAGCTCCGCACTTTGAAGGACTCTGGGAGGCGGCGGTGAAATCCTTCAAACATCACCTTCGACGTGTTGTCGGAGATGCTAAACTGACGTTTGAGGAGTTCACCACGGTGACGTCACGCATCGAAGCCTGTCTAAACTCAAGGCCACTTTCACCACTGAGCAGTGATTCCACAGACATCACCGCCCTGATGCCAGGCCACTTCCAGATCGGCGCTGCTCTGAAGGCACCTGCTGAGCCCTCCTCGCCCGATTCGTTTGTTACAGGTACCTCTCGTTGGCAATTGGTCAAAGCCATAAGGGACCACTTTTGATATCGATGGCGCAAAGAGGTGCTGCACTCCCTTCAGCAGCGCACCAAGTGGCTCCAGGCAAGGAGCGTCCCACGCGAGGACGATCTCGTGCTTTTGACTGAACACCAGCAGCCGCCACTCCAATGGCCACTAGCGAGGGTAGAGAAGCTTCATCCAGGCCCAGACGGGCTCACTCGGGTATTAATCCTTCGGACGCAGACTTCAACATTTCGACGGCCATTGACCAGGGTCATTCATCTACCAGTCAATGACGAGGCAACGTCTCACCTGGTCAGCGTTCGGAGCAGGGAGCTCCTCGCCTCCAATCAGCTGCATCTACGGTGGGCGGCGCACCCGCCATAGCTGACGGCCCCTTTGCCACGGTGGGTGGCGTGCATACTCTATCAACGCTCCAGCACAAGTTGACGACACTTGAGGCGTGAAGAGCTCACGAAGATGAAATGATCACAAGATACACACTACATACTTATATCCGCGTTATCTTAATCTCACGGTTCCAAGCTTCTATTAACGCGTTACTGTAGAAAAATAAAAAAAATCTTACTTTTACATATTATCTTTACGTCTTAGAAAACATTACACCGCAATTGCTTGTCGATTATTATTTCGTTGCACTCGCAACGAGCTGGGCGGTATGTTCGGGACGCGGTAAGCCCCTGCATGCCCCTCACTCTCTATACAGAGAAAGCATTGCTCCCCGCCTCTCCGTGCAAGCTATCGACTTAAGGAGAGCGCGCGAGGGCGCGGTTGCGTATGTTTTCTCCCACCTTTTGACCCGCGAGGACCGCTCAGAACAAAAGCAATTGTCGCGGGCTACTCGGCCTCTGTTCCGGCCTTGACTCCCAGTTGATTACACCAGCACGCTCGTCGCGACTTTACAGCACTACGCGACCGCGTGTTATAAGCCGACCAGTTACACACACACATACACATCCTCACGAAGTTACAGCGAAAGTGGAAGAAAGGTTTTAATGTAAGAAGAGACGGAGCAATAAAAGCTCAAATTGTTATTGTTAACCAAGTCTACAATAAGTTATTCAGTCTCCTATTCTCAGTTACCCTTCCCACGTGGCCGCGCTTAAATATCGCACGTTCTAAGTGCGCAGCGAATCGAATATCGCTACAACCATGATTATTAATAATTCGGGCTCGCTCTCGTGTTAAATAAAAGCGATTCGGTCGCAACAGCCATCATTGTAGATACCTGCAGCAATATATACTGCGGTATCGAGCACGTGTTTGCCACTAGAGAAAGATTTTGGAGCCATAGACCAGACAGTCGCATTGAAACTTTCGTTGCTATTTTGTGTGAAGCCACCTAAGCAACGCGTAAGTAGATCGTCACTGCTTAACTCTTTATAAATTGGCGAAATCGCTTTATAAACTTCTTCAGAGAGAGGTGGTTTATGTACAAAATCTTTTCCAGTAGCTTGAGCCTTTTGCCAAGAGCACCATGAAGTTTCTCCGCGCGGGCATCTTTCGTGTCTCGGTTGATCATCAGTAGACAATTTGTGGTCCAACGTTGCGTAAATTTCATTGCGCATTTTCTTCTTAGAATCATGATTTCTACGAATTGCTAAACCATAATAAATTGCCAACTCGTCTACGAGCTTGCCGCAAAGGTTGCCTTTTCCTCCAAGTCCTTTTATTTGTTTTTTCAAATTACGGAGACGAGAACCCATCCGCTTCTGCACATGATCGATACATTCTTTTTTTTTACGGTGAACTTTTCGTAGTTCTAAGAATCTATGATTCCTTTGAAGGTTTTTGAATCTCTGTCGCCCACGTAATTAGCGTACTTAAAATTGTGCAAAGATTCTGAGCGCTGGAACATTTCGATGACGGCGTCCACTTCCATCTTTCCTGCGGAGCCGACGTGATTCACTTGGCACTCATCTTTGTGAGTTTGGCTCCACTCCTTGAGCTCGATGGTGTCAGTTTTGGTTTTCCAAAATTCGCAAGCTTTGCAATATTTATATTCACCACAACATCGACTACTTTGCCAGTATACCAGCCGATAATTGAAACAAACCCGCAAAGAGATGAATAACCACGCTTCCTCCACGAACCATCACCAAATACAGTAATGCCATTTGGATCGTCACTTTTTTCTCGTTCTTTTTTAGCTGTAGTTTTCATACTTAGCTTACAAACAGCTTCTGCTTCAATGGCAATTTTCTTAACGACTGTATCGTAAAACGATTGAAAAATTGACCGCGGAAGATCCATGAAGGCGCAAAACTTTATAATGCCATTCAATCCTATTCCTAGTAATCGCATGGCAAGAACAATTCTGCGATTAATATCATATTCTTTCTCAATAAATGGACAACTAGGAATAGTAATCTGATCACATTTTTTACAGGAAATCACAATTTTGAAACCCAAGCCTCGCGTTCCAGTTTCGGTGAACGTTACATCGGATTTGCACTTTTTACATACAACAGCTTGCGATATCGCAGAGAACACTGCGACAAAATTCAGAATTCGGTAACCGAAACCTTCAATTACTTCATAATCATCGACGTTTACACCTGATAATTTTTTAGCCGATGTACTAACGTTCTCCAGGCGTGGCTTCTCCAGCTCGTAACGGTTTTGCGGCCGTCGGTTCGATATTATCGGTCTTTTTGCACTACTCCTTCCTCCTTGGCCGGTTTTTTTGTCACAATAGACGACTTTTCTCGAACTCATATTGTTTATTCGAAAACTTTTACAATAACAAAACACGTTATTAATATTTGAACGAAAATGTACGGAAAGATAATAAAGCGTCTGCACGGCGTCGCTTGGCAGCTGTACTAGTTCACACACACACACACACACACACTTCTATTCAGTGTTAGTACACCCTGGTTGACTTCTGAGGAACCACAATGACCATAAGCAATAGAATTTGGACAGGTAGGAGCACTACATAGTCGATAAATCAGAGCGCGCCGTGGTGGCTTATTCAGCCGTCACGGCGCGCTCCGAGGCGCTGCGGCAAAATCGAGAATTTGACCTATTACAAATTTTATTTCTGTATAAAACCAATTGGATATGATTTTTAAGGGTCCAAAGTATCGTTTAAGTAAAAAAAATCGATTTTTTGAAAATTTTAGAGTGGTCTTACCCGTTAATAATCTTTACTTTCCTTACTCTTTCTTTTCTCTCTTAATTCACTTTTATTTCCTTTATCTTTTTCTAACTTTCTCTATACCGCTGTATGGTCATATGAACAGTGTAATCAACATGGCGTTTTCTACTATATTATACGCTATACAGGTCCGAACACGCGATGTGGGCTCGCGCGTGCAGGTCTAGACACGCGTCGGCCGGGCGGGGCTACGGGAAAGTTGCTGCTGGATCACGTCCGGGAGGCGCTGCGGGCTCACGCGTGCAGGTCCGGCGTCTCCCTCGCGACGTTTCCTTTGCGGCGTCTCCCTCGCGGGCGGGTGGAAGGAGGAGGTGGAATCCGGGTGGGGGAACCCCGCGGCGGGGAGAGACCCGGTAACCCTATGAGGCTTCTAGCCCACTTAGGGAGGGGAACTGGCCTCAGAAACCCTATGGGGATTCCACGTCAGACAGTGGCCGAGTGGAAGTCGTCCCATCTAAATAACCCTATGAGGATTCCACGCCACCTGCGACAGTGTTCAGGTGTCGTGGAACCCTTTTAGCTTATCTACTAATTTGATATTTTTTTCTCTCGTTCTGAAGCACATTCTGGAGCACATGCTGAAGCACGTACAAAACACGTTATTAAATGGGTTTATTTCATCACGTGCTTTCTTACATGCTCCTGCACCAGATTTGGCCCGTGCTTTTATATGTGTTTAGACCCAATCCAGTATAAGTTCTAAATCATATCCATAAGAAAGATACTTGAAGTCAGTTTGAAATTCGATACTTCGAAAAGGTTTTATCGATTATTAATACTTTTTATCGATTATTAATACTTTTTATCGATTATTAATACTTTTTATCGATTATTAATACTTTTTATCGATTATTAATACTTCTTATCGATTATTAATACTTTTTATCGATTATTTGATACTTTTTAGAACGTTTTCTTCGAAGTCAGCTTTTTTCTAAATTTTTTTATTTTATACTTTTTAGTTGTACCGGCCAAATTTCATTTTATTTATCCAAATTCAAAAGTTTATCCAAATCGGTTCAGTAGTTTCGCAATAATCGGCGGACCAACATAAGATTTCGCCAATACTGACCTAGTACTGGCTCGATACTAGCCCAGTAACGTAATGGGACCACATTCCGAATAATCGGCGGACAGAATCGTCATAGGCTGAAATGTACGAAAAAAATATCTAGCAAAAAACTAAATTACTGGTCAGATACTGGACTAATCCGTACAAAATTGGAATAGGACCACCATGGGAGCATCCTCTTTCATTAAAAGAAAGTTCATTCAAGTTGGTCCAGTAGTTTCGGAGTAATGAACGAACAAGCATCGAAAATATATATATATATACAGATCGAATTGAGAACATCCTCCTTTTTCAAAGTCTGTTAAAAACGATCTCCTCTTAATAAAGTATGTGCAAATAAATGTGCCATTTTACATTTTACATTGCATTAATAAATCCACCTTAAATTTACGTTTGTTTAAAGCAAAGGGTTATTTATTTATAATATAACTTTAAGCAGTAGCTAGCTCAACCACTAGGGATACTTTTACTTTGACATACGAATAGTTTACTCAAACAATTAATTTAAGAAAAATAATCTTTAATGCTATGTTGTTTTATGTCCTATTGACGCTAACATTACGAAGGCATTTGTGAGTAATTTTCTTTAAATCTTCGATCAATCTTCTTTACTTTCTTTTGCTCATTATGACTGGTGAATTCAATTTGTGTTTTATACTTTGTCCTAATGGGCAGTTCGCGTTAAAGGACTTTCTGTTATCTGGTGGCCGGCAACATAGTTTTAAACTTAATCTGTTTTACATAATAATAAAAAAATAGAAAAATATATATTGCAACTTCAGAGCAAGACTATGGCAATTCAAAATTGCTTTGACTTAATTTCAGTAAAAATAAGCTGTAATAAAGAGAATCCAAGTGCAAGTATTATAGCTCATGGAAAAATTATTTTTCTCAGTAAATTGTCCAAAAATCCAAAATATTGAGTTGTCATGGTCATGTTCTGAAGATGCTATTGTAATTTTGTAATAAGTATTTAACTATCTATGCAAAATATACCGACTGTAATCTTCCTATTAATTGATCAACATATTAAATACCAAACACATAATTTTATTTTGGCATGCAACTGAAGTCACCCGTGCAGCAAATCTCATGTAAACCAGACCCGATTCAGACCAGATTTCCGTAGGCCAGGTAGGAATCGGGCGGAAAAACCTCACTAGATCCGGGCTCCGATTTGTATACCATTTTTATACGATTCGGTCTAGAAATCTACACCCGATTCCAACCAGATTTTCGGATGTTAATCCCCAGTAAAGAAAAAATTATTCATTTTCTTCGCGCGTACTCTACAGGTATTAATTATTTTTTAAACTAGATTTATTTACAGTAGTTATTATATGATTATCTGAAACAGAAATATAGAAATAATTATAACTCGCGATCTCGAGACTGCTGTGCTGATGCTCTAACCACTTGACCACATGGATCCGTTACTTGCGTAACTTCAAATCAGATATTAATATTACACGTTAAAGTTCACATTTATGCTCTTATTATTCGTAGGTATTTATATAATATCTAATACCATTCTTTTTACGAGAAGATTTATATAATTAAAATATGGAATAGTTATCAAGGAGATAAGAAATACTAACACGATTCCTAATTTACCGACGCAATTTTTTGTATATATTTTTAGAATCTTTTCTTCTCTTTTATATTGATACAATAAAATAGATATTTATCAAAAACATGCAAAGAACTAACCCGATTCCAACCTTACCGGCGTTTTAGTTTTATAATTTTCAGTTAAAGGTTTTTATTAATTATTGTAGGAGAAGAATGGATTAAAAAAATATAACGTATAGTTAAATATTTTTATATTTTTTAATTTATTGTTCTGAAACAGTTAACAATAAAATTTCATGAAAATTTAGAAAATTAAATTTTTCAATTAATTCAAAACTTACCAAAAAAAACTATTCATTTAAGTGGATGCCACTTAACGATAGCAGATTCCTACTCTCCCACGCATATTTTTTGTTATTTATTTATTTATTTATTTATTTAAATAATAATGATTTGATTAACATAAAACTAAACATTTCCCTTTTCGATTGAGAACAATAAATATTAAGTAATATTATAAGTCCCAAAAAAGTACCTATCTTTTTTTTAAGGAAATACAAAAACAATTATTTATTTTAGAATATAGATAACTTTTGGTGAAATCTTTCTTATTCCGAATGTCGAAAACTTACTAATTAGACAAGGACATCAATATTCGACGGTCACTTAATAATTTTAATTGAATACAGTATAAATGTATTGGTATTTAAAAACCTTACAAGTACTTATGAATGATTTATTTATAACGGGAAACCTACCTTACCAGCTATTCACACGTATAAATTTATCTCTATAATAAGTAAATATGAACTTTGTAATTAAAATTGTAATAATAACAAGAATAATAATAATCACAATAATAATAACTAAATTAATAAAAATAATAGTACCATTTATCATATTAATTGTTCTAACTAGGATATGTGAACCAATTACTGTGCTCTGCATTGATTATTTCACTGAATAACTTTATGATTCATAGTTTCTCAAATGCAAATATCGAAGGGGACGGTAATTAGTTCACTTGCTTTATTGTTATATTACTTTCAAAACAATAATAATAATATATGAACATGAAACCATTAATAAAAAAATACTCTAATGTTAATTAAAATAAGTGATAATTTCAATATAGAGATCTATCTTGCCGACAGGTTACGTCAATATTACTTAGTAGATAATAGGAAATACTAGTTAGATTCCGACGTGTTATCCCCCACTTTTCCTTGCTTACTAAGATTAGGAGTTCAGACGAGATTCAGGTACGGACATCCTTTGTTTTACGTAAGAATCATAACCTCAAAATATAAAAGCGCGGACCTCCGAATATCAGACAGGATTCAGGCAGGGAATCCGTGAGTCCCGCTCAATTCGAGGAAAAGACGGGGAAATCGGGTCTGAATCGGGGCTGACTTCCGTTGGTCCGAAAATCGGGTCGGGATCGAGGCTAATCGCGGGGACGCTCTCTGAAACTCCTGCACGGGCAAAGATGAAAATTTGTTTTCATGATCGGCAAACAAATTGTTTGTACTAAAAACATTATAAAAAATCAATATAATAATTTAGTTCTATTAAATACCCGTTCAGCAAATCTCATGTAAACCAAACCTGATTCAGACCAGATTTCTGTAGGTCAGGTAGGAATCGGACGGGAAAACCTCACTCGATCCGGGCTCTGATTTGTATACCATTTTTTATACGATTCAGCCTAGAAATCTACGCTCGATTCCGACCCGATTTCCAGATGTTTATCCCCAGCAAAGAAAAAATTATTCAATTCCCTCCTCGTGTACTCTACAGGTATTAATTCTTTTTTAAACAAGGTTTATTTACAGTAGTTATTATATGATTATCTGAAACAGAAATATAGAAATAATTATAAATTAAAAAAAATTTTGGTTGATGCGGGGAATCGAACTAACGACCTCGAGACTGCTGTGCTCTAACTACTTGACCACACGGACCTGTTAGTTGCGTAACTTCAAACCATATATTAATGTTACACGTTAAAGATCACATTTATATTTTTATTATTCGTAGGTATTCATTCAATGACTACTACCATTCTTTTTAAGAAAAGATTTATATAATTAAGCAGATGTGAAAGTGAACTAATAATCCCTACCTTACCGGAATCACATTTATATTTTTTTCTCTGCAATAAATAAATGGTTCTGAAATACGCCATACTATCCCCTCCGTATTCTTACCAGGAATCTTCAGTTCAATTTTCAAAAGCTTTCATTATTAACTCTCGGAGAAAAATGCGTTGAAAATATACAACTATAGAGTTAAATTTTCAAATGTATTTTCATCCGAGAGTTAATAATAAAAGTATTTGAAAATTTAACTGAAGGTTCCTGGTAAGAATACGGAGGGGATAGTATGGCGTATTTTAGAAATATTTATTTATTGCAGAGAAAAAATATAAATCTGATGCCGGAAAGGTTGGGATTATTAGTTTACTTTCATATCTCCTTAAAATATGGAATAGTTTTCAAGGAGATAAGTAATAGTAACACGATTTCTAACTTACCGATGTAATTTTTTGTATATATCTATTGAATATTTTCTTCTCTTTTATATTAATACAATAAAATAGACATTTATCAAAAACATATGAAGAACTAACCCGATTCCTACCTTATCGGCTTTTTAGTTTTATAATTTTCTCTCGTCATTGAACTTCAAATTCATACCACACATCTCTTCAGTTAAATTTTCAAAGGTTTTTATTAATTATTGTAGGAGAAAAAATAATATAAGTTAAATAATTTTAACAGTAATAATAATCACAATAATAAAACATAATATTAATAAAAATAATAATACCATTTATCTTAATTGTTATAACTAGGATATTTGAGCCAATTACTGTGTTCTATATCGATTATTTCAGCGAATAACTATATCATTTAATATTTTTTTAAATGCAAATATCGAAGTGCACAGTAATTGGTTCACTTGCTTTATTCTTATATTACTTTCAAAACAATAATAATAGTATATGAACATGAAAACATTAATAAAATAATACTTTAATGTTAATAAAAATAAGTGATAACTTCAATATAGAGATCTATCTTGCCGACAGGTTACGTCAATATTACTTTGTAGGTGATAGGGAATACTAGTTAGATTCCGACGTTTTACCCCCACTTTTCCTTGCTTACTAAAAATTAGGAGTTCGGACAAGATTCAGGTACGAAAATCCTTTGTTTTACGAAAGAATCATAACCTCAAAATAAATAAACGTGGACCTCAGAATATCAGACAGGATTCTGGCAGGGAATCCGTGAGCCTCGCTCAATACGTGGAAAAGACAGGGAAACCGGGTCTGAATCGTGGCTGACTTCTGTTGGACCGGAAATTGGGTTGGGATCGGGGTTAATCGCGGGGACGCTCTCTGAAATTCCTGCACGGGTATTACTAACAAGGAAACCGCCCGAGGTGTCCGCCTCCAATTTTCCTGAATTTTTGATATTTTGTAGAGGATCGAAAAATAAGAGACACGTATTTTTTTATCAGCATAATCCGATATTAAAGGGATGAAAACCGCCCCTAAATTTTACCCCCGAAAACGTTTTTTTTTAAATACCTTAAGTTCTAATTAATGTTTTGAAATGAAACAAAATGGAAAATACTTCTCTTTGAATGAAGAAACTAGCAAGTATAGTTTGGTCCCTGGGCGTGGCAACCCTTACTTTTTATTTCAAAAAAACCTTATTTTTTAAACTATTTTTGTATATAATATTTGCAATAAAATTAATAAAAATAAAATTATAATAATCATTTTTTGCAACCCCTTAGGCGCAGAATACTTTCGAACCATTAAAATAAATATTTTAAATTATATAATACATAATTTATTTTTATTTGGGCTAATTTTGTTTCTATGGGGTCAATTACCTAAGGGGTGAAACGCACCCCTAAAATTTACCCCCAAAAACGGTTTTTTCTAGATATCCCAAGTTCAGATTAAAATTTGTAAACACTTTCAGAAAGAGTGAATAATTCACTCTTTTGTGAAAGGGACTTTTCACTCTATTTAGAGTGAAAGAATATGTGTCAAGAAAAAATAATTATTCACGTTGTTAAAACTTAAAAGTTTTACAAATTTTTTGATAAATAAATGCAGTTTACTGGAAAGATTGCAATTGAGAAATAAATTAAAAAAACTTCAGAAATATTGTTGGTTGGATTTGAACCTGGTCATTTAGGTTCTGCGGCTGCCACTCGCTAGGTCTCGGTTGCATCTGAATTCGTGTGTACTGATTTCTCTTACGTATTTGAATTCGTTGATGAACTTTTATTTAATACTAAAATCAGTTTAAGCCACAATAACTTAGAGCTAAGAAATAGGTGTTGTTAATAAAATGATACATAAATTATATTTTATATGAAATTCAGTACTATTATGGTAATTTTAGTATTTAGCAAAACAGTATAATATTTTTTTACTACATTTTATCAAATTATGCATTTTTAAGAAAAGTTTAAGATCATTTAAACATTAAAATTTAAAAAATTAATATATTTTTGCAATTTAGGGGAATGTAGAATACTGGCAGATTACTACCACACCGGCGTATCATTTATATGTTTTTCTCTGTAGAATAAATATTTATATAATAAAATTTTTTGAAAAAAAAACAACCGACTTCGAAAAATGCACTAAATAGTGTGAAATAATTCACAAAAATGTTCTCGAAGTCGGCGCCGAATTACAAATTGACATGTACCGTCATCTCTTTTTGTTTCATTGGGAATCTTATTATTGACTAATTATTTGATAGCGTAGTTTGCGTACCGCCGCTAGGTGGCGATGGTCTAAGCACATTAAGATCCCGGGGATAATACATAAATGCTCGCACCAGCAGTTACAATTGTAACAGTATTATTTGAATTATATGTGACAGTTTAGCCGATGACTATCATTTGAAGAAGATTGTTGCATTGGAAGTTCTTTTTAAAAGCATTTTCTCTCAAACCAGTGCTTTCGATTACGAGTTATTAACTTTAAGTGGGATATACGATAGTGGGACACATATTTCGTTCCAGGTTTAACGAAATTGGACCCATTTCAATATTATTTATAAATTATATTACTTTTATTATTATTTTGAAAGCACTTATTCTTATGTATCAAAATAATTAAAGAAGTAATGCAAAACTTTTTAATGTCTATTTAGAAGTAAATGATTCACAATAGAGGCACTGATTGTGAATTATTTCACACTTTTTAGTGCATTTTTCAAAGTCGGTTCTTTTATTTTTTTCAAAAAAAAATTTTATTTCAGACTTTTTAGTTGTAAGGGCTGAGTAAAAACAACATTTTATATTATTGTCATATCGTCATTCCTGTTCCTACGGGCTGGGTGGTTGGGTAGGAACAGGGTGGAACTCGAATTGCAGCCACCTCCACGTGGTGAGTTCTGGGTTATTTTATTTTCAATATAATTATATTCAATATAATTTATATTCAATATAATATTATCAATATAATTATATTCAATATAATTTATATTCAATATAATATTATCAATATAATTATATTCAATATAATTTATATTCAATATAATATTATCAATATAATTATATTCAATATAATTTATATTCAATATAATATTATCAATATAATTATATTATCAATATAATTATATACATTATAATTAATGATAAAGAAAATTAAATAAGCAAAGAGCTGCAAGTTTGAAATAATTATTTTCAACCGAATCAGTCAAGTATTTTTTTGAATAATCGCAAGACAAATATAAAATAAAATCGCCAGTACTGACGTAGTACAGGCTCCATACTGGCCCAGTTATATAATGGAACCACCATGGGATAATTCTCTTTTATTCAAAAAATAGTTTATCCAAATCGGTTCAGTAGTTTCCGAATAATCGGCAGAAGAACATAAAAAATTATCAGTACTGACGTAGTACTGGTTCCATACTGGCCCAGTAATATAATGGAACCACAATGGGATCATTCTCTTTTATTAAAAAAATATTATCAAAATCAGTAGAGAATACCCCCCTATGGCGAGACGGTGACGTCACGCGGTGGCGCCGTAGGCGGAGCCAGGTCTATGGCATATACTCCCGCCACGTAAGGCTGTCTCTCTCGCGCCCATGTGATAATGGATATGGAGACCCCCACTCGCGCCCTGACAGATTGTCTGTCTCTGTCATACGCAAGGGATGGGTGTCTATGGCGTTCCCCACCCTTACTCAGACGGTGTCTCTCTCGCACTCATGCGTGGGGTGTGTTATGGCGTGGGTTCTCTCTTGCACTTGTGTGGGAGATAGGCAGTGGTACCGATGGCGTAGTTTCGCTCTCGCTCGCACTCATACGGGGTATGGTATGTCGTGTGCTCTCTCTCTAACGCATGTGGGGGTGGAAGCCGGAGCAGTCGATGGCGTAGTCTCCCTCTCTCTCGCACTCATAAGGCACTATGTTATAGAGCGGGGTCTCTCTCTCTCCCTCGCACTCGTACAGGGTATGGTATGGCGTGTGCTCTCTCTAGCGCACGCGGGGGGTGGAAGCCGGAGCAGTCGATGGCGTAGTCTCCCTCTCTCTCGCACTCCTACGGCACTATTCTATAGCGAGGGCTCTCTCTCTCTCTCTCTCTCTTGCACTTGTGTGGGAGACAGGCAGTGGTGCCGACGGCGTAGTTTCTCTCTCCCTCGCACTCGTACAGGATATGGTATGGCGTGTGATATCTCTAGCGCACGCGGCTGGTGGAAGCCGGAGCACTCGATGGCGTAGTCTCCCTCTCTCTCGCACTCATACGGCACTATTCTATAGCGAGGGTTCTCTCTCTCTCTCTCGCCGTCTCTCTCTCTCTCTCTCTCTTTCTCGCACTCTCTCTCTCTCTCTCTCTTTCTCGCACTCTCTCTCTCTTTCTCCTGCGTTCTCTCTGTCTCTCACTCTCTCACACACTGACACAAAAATCATGCACGTTTAAAGGTGGGGTTATCGCAATAAAAACAATATATTTTTGACTAAAAATTATATTGTTCACAATTTCTTTTTTTACATTGAAGAAATGACTAGTTTTTACTTTTAAATTTGAACTAACATCATCTTAATCTAGCATATTTAAGCACTTTGTGCACTTGCATGGTAACTCCAACTGCAGTTCCTCGCGTAATTTACGCGTCCGAAGCCGTATTGCTTTGTACTCCAAACGCTCTAGTCTGGTTGCTTCATTCTAAAACATAAATTAATAAAAAATATATTAGTATATGTAAATATTGCATAATATAATATGTTAAATTATTTTTAACAAAGTTGAACTACTTACAGAAACGAGGATTTTGTCCAGCATCTTTGATAGCTGTCTCCGATGCATAGCTTTTCCATTCTGCGATTTTTTCTGTAATTAAAAAAAGGAAATATTTGTTAATTAAAATAAAAATTAAAAGCATAATTTTAAAATATAATATAATATAATATAGCTACCTTATCATTGTTTTCTTCGTATTTCTTATTTATTTCGCTGGGCGAAAGTACTCTAAAGCCTCTGCTTTTGTTCCGGGTAGTTCGTTGCTGTAATAAAAGAAAAAATATTAATTAGAGAAAAAGAAATAGAATTATTAAATAGCATTTATTTATATACATACCCTATTGAGTTGAATCGTCTCCTGTAGTTCGCGAAACCAATCCTTCATTCTGCTTACGCCTCTGACTAGGCATAGACTCACACTACGGGATTTTCTCAAAATAGAATGTGATGGTGGGGCTTATCGTAAATCCTTACCAGTTGTGAAAACATAAGGGTTGGAGGTGTTTCTGATCTTCTTTTTGTGACATCTGATAAAAATTGAAAAACAAAGGAAGGAGTATTTTTATATTTTTAAAATAAATAAACCATTTAATATTTACTTCATCCTGTTTTATGTAAGGTTTAAATAATATACATAAAAATAAAAATACAAATATATATTGTTTTGAGAAAAATTATTTACATAGATAACATACGCAGACATAAATCTTAAACTTTATGTAATTTTATAACCAAATGGTAGTGAAGTTCTATCGGAAAAGAAGCGCCGTTTGGTGAGGACGATTTCACATGTCTGTTTCTCGTCAGTCGTCCCAACATCGAAAGTCGCGGTTCGCCGAAAACTCTTAGACGATAATTTAATGGAATCTATTTCTCTTTTTATGAGACTAAGCATACTATTAAAATTAATGTATTGACTGTTGTGGTAATTTAAGCGAATATCCTTAATTTTGCAACATTCGAAAGTCTTATTACTTGAAGAGGTGCCTTTATAACTGTAAAACTTTGGTCCGCCAGATAAGAAATGTGTAATGTAAGCGTCGTCACCATACGACGCAAGCTCATTTGTCATTTGTCCTAAAAAATTACCTAACTCGGGCTCGTAGGTATCCGATGAGTTTTCATTTGTTACGAAGATGACCGAATCTGTGTCTGTGTATAACAAGCTCCTATTTAATTTGCTTAGATATTCGTACAGAACGAGTCGCGCTTGAGCTGTTGTATAAGCAGCTATTGCAACATTAGTATGGCTAGAACCTTTTATGGAATCATCTTTGTGTATCCAATTAATATATATAATATTCTCAGCGATGAGAAGCATACCTGTGATTTCCTTATCTTTAGCCATAATAAAGCTTAGCAGCTCTTTTCTGCATTTAACGAATTCAGTTTACGGTATATTATCTCACTGTCCGAATTTACCCCAAAATGAATTCAAGCAGAGCTTTGCTACAGCTCTAAGTCCTGGATTTTTATCAATTTTTTCGTAATCGAGTAAATGTATGAGTGTGGGAATTTGTATTTAAAAATTATTGACCAAAGTTATAGTCTATTTAAGCGAAAATTCTTCGTTTTTTAAAAATTTTATTATGAAATATGGCTTAAATTGACTATAACTTTGGTAAATAATTTTTATATACAAATTCCCATACCCATACCATAACTACACGTATTTTGAACATAATAAAACCTTGAAAGCGTTAATTCGATCACATTAGCTCTCTAAACCTTGCGGTAGTCGAAGAAATATAGAGGTTTTCATTATAGCCAATCAAATGGACCTAACGACCTTCATGAATTTTTTTAAAATTTGTATAGTTATATTTAGATAAAATGTTCAAATTTACCGAAAGCATCAGGTAATATATGATAAGTGCCTTAGTTTTACCGTGAAATATATTATCAATTAATTTTAAATTTTAAGGTGTATCTGTCCCCTTAAAAAAACGCGTGTTGCGGATAAATATTGAGGACGCGACAAATCGATGTACTTTTGCAATTTTACTGATAAATATAAGGATTTTAGGTATCATAAATAATTGTATGTGAAAAGTACATAAAATATTACATTTTAATCACTTATTTTATTGATTTAATTAATATCCACTACATAAGCAAACATTGCAGACGTGACATTTTTTCGTTCGTTTTTGAATCAGCTCATTTAAAAGTCTTTTAAATCTTTTATGATTATTTTAAGAATAAAAATAAAGCAGCATCTTATTTAAAATAATACTGTTTTTATATTCTATGTACTAAAAATAGTTTTTAAAGTAATTTAATTGTATATCATTAAGTTACTTTTTGCGTTGCGATATCCAAAATCTATGACAATATTCAAATCCATTTAATTTCGGTTTTATGAGAAAAATGTAATTATTATTCAGATCATTTGATTCCTGAATGTTTTTCAAGTGTTAAGGTAATTTTTTTATTTTTTAATTAGTAATTTATAGTGACGATTAACGAAAATATATTTGAAATCGGGCATTTGACGTACACAAAATATGATATTTCGAGTTTTTAATTAATAAGTATAATTAATTTATGACAGAAAGTGAATATAAAAATATTAAAAATAATAAATTTAAATCTTAAACAACAGTATATATAAGCATGCATGTTACAGTTAAAATTTACTTAAACGTGTAAGAAAAGTAATTTAAAGTTTATGACACATAGTTTAAAGGTTCTAGAGATTTACCCATATAGCGACTTTATATTGTACATAAATCGGTAGAAGACGGGGACATCGAACTCGTTTATTTAAATAAAACTATATATTGTTAATAAATTTGAATATATTTTATTAAAATATTATTAAAAGAATCCTTTTTTTTAATTAAGGGTCATTAGGTGTCTTTGAATGACAATACTGGAAACCTGTACATTTCTTATGCTAATGCAGGGTTTTGAGAGAGAAATATGTCGGATTAGATTTTTAAGGCTTTATTGTGATAAAAATACACATAGTTATGTTGTGTATGTAGAATATAAAAATAAAAATTATTAACCAAAAGTATAGTCTATCAAAGTCATAATTCATGAATTGTTTTAAATTTTATCATGAAATATGATTTTTAAAGACTATAACTTGGTCAATAATTTATATTTTCAAATTCCCACATTCATATGTGCAGAATCTGACCGTCCTGACTTTCGAAACCTTGCGGTAGCGCAAGAAATATATAGGTTTCCATTATTATCATTCAAAGGGATCTAATGACTCTTAATTTCAGAAAAGTACTTTTTCCGTATTATTTTCATAAAATATAATTATTTTTCAATAATCTATCTGACTGACGCAATACATTTTTCCATGCAAGTTCCCTATTGGTGGTCGCGGGTCGTGTTCTTATGCGTCTGAATGTTTGACTCCGGGTTCAAGTCCGATTTATTTAATTATTTTTTATGAAATACGTTCATTGGTTTTTGTTATCACAGAAAAGGTAAGTTTAACTACAGCATCGTATTTAAAAATATATTTTACTATATTATCATCATCTGTTTTAAGGAATAATTTTTATTTTACAATAATAATCTTTTTAACGTTTAATCTCTTTTTATTACAATGTATATTTTTTAATGGGAGCGTCGCCATTAATCTTGACCATTATATCGAAAATTCCTTCAATTTTTTTTTAATGTTGATCATATAATTTAAAATCATTTCAGAACATGTCAAATTTAAAATGTTTTAACAAAACTATAGTCTTGAAAGTAAAACAATTAACTTTTGA
Source organism: Gastracanthus pulcherrimus (assembly GCA_949152435.1). Taxonomy (NCBI): domain Eukaryota; kingdom Metazoa; phylum Arthropoda; class Insecta; order Hymenoptera; family Pteromalidae; genus Gastracanthus; species Gastracanthus pulcherrimus. The sequence continues at coordinate 113,490,939 of OX424575.1, read as the reverse complement.
TAGCATATCACATACAAATTTTAAAGGCGTTTTTGTAATTTTAATAAAGTTCCTTCTATCCATTTAAATGAACATTTTTTTAAGCTTGCAGGAAATATCGATTTAAATATAGTATTTCGAAAAGTATTTTAATTTAAGGTAAAATAATGTATTACATAAAGCGTATGTCCAATTGAGTTATTGGGTTGATCTTGAGTTCAAACTCGACCCACTTTTATCATATAATAAATATATGTATTTGAAAAATGTGAGTTATATTTTATGAAATTATGCGTTATATTGTCACATACACATATTCTCTAAGAGAAAGCTTTGTAATGTTGAAAATTTCGGAAAAACAATTTTTTTTTATCTTTATACGTCAAATATATGAAAAATATGAACGATTTCATAAAAAGACGTAATTTTATTCCAATTTATATATCTGGTAATTACCAATGCTATTTTAATAGAAGAAATACGATTCAATCTTGAATACATATATTTCAAAAATTGACCATTTTAGCAAATAAGGAAATAATTATTTAATCTGTTCTGTATAGGTTCAAAAAATATGTGTATAATTTGAATCAAGATTTTAATAAACATAATTTCAATTCTGTAAATATATGGGGAATTCTCAGTAACCTTTGAATTTTGAGTGAAAAAAATCAATTTAAATGTTAAAGCACACTTCTGTAATTTTGTGTGGATGGTCTAGTAGCTTTAAGAATGCAGAGTCCAACGAGGTGCAACATTTTAGAGCAACGCACCAAACGTTATAAACGTTTATTACATTTTTTAATATTTACGTAGAAGACATGTGTTTTTGTTTTGTACATTTTTTATTTTCTACAAGATTTGGTTTTCTACCAATCTTATTAATTTTTTTAATATTTGTTACTAAAATCATCGCACTCCAGGTTGACGAGACATTGTCTACGGAGGAGAGCAGCAGGTACTCAAAATAGAAAATTTTTATCAACTTTAAGGTAGGATTCTGGTGTTTTTGACCAAAATATCAAAATTTTTTTATTGAGTTTTCTTAATGTTTGTAAGTGTAAGAATGTTTTAAAAGTTGTCTGATGTCATAACGCGTTTTTTTAACAAGGTTATACGCCTTCAAGTAAAACAATTAACATTAGATACTATACAAAGTTATATTTTTAAACGTGTTTTTTTTCGAAACTGATTTTTCTAACTTTAAAAAGATTTACGCGCATTAGATTTTAATGAATCTTTCTGTAACTATCAGAGTAAATGAATTATAATATTTAGAATAAAAGTTAGCAGCTTTTGTGAAGAATTTTGGGCTCAATTTTTATGTCATTATAAAACTTTTTTAAAAAATTTTTGAAAAATATTATTTTGAATAAAAAAGTTTTGAATTTAAATTTATGGAAAGGTTAATTTATGAAAACAAAATTATTGGAAAGATAAAATATTTCATTAAAAATTTTTGAAATTTTAATCTATGAAAGTATAAAATTACGAAAACAAAATTTTATAAACCATATATTTTGAAAAAATAAATTTTGAAATAACAATTTTTTAAGTATAATAATAATTATTATTTTAATAGAAATTGTCAAGAATTCAATAAAAATAAAGAATTTCAATTTTAATTTTTCAAAATTACATTATTTCCAATTGATTATTTATCTAAATAATTTATTTTCATACTTTTATTTTTTCTATGTTTTCCCTTTCGTTAAATCTTAAATTCCAAATTTTCATTTTAGGTATTATTTTATTTCCTAATTTGAATTTTCAAAACTTTAACTTTCGTAATTTTACCTTTTCCAATTTTTATTTTTCAGAATTTTTACCCCCACCCGTTTTCAGTTGGCGTAACTAAAATTTCTTTTTCGATTTTAATAAATTGCATTTTTTCTTAAAGAAAAACAATGGGCGGTAAATGCGTTTGAATATTACTTCAATAACACATTAAAGAATAGAAAAATGCAAAATCGACTAGATTTTTAACAACATTCGATGTGAGAACAAAAACTACATGTTGTTGGTACTGTGCACGTTTTATCTCCATAAACATAAGTTTGTATTTTATCAACTTCTAGAGCACATAACTCTATAAAGTCTAGAATTTTTCCTATTCAGCTCCAAAATTGAATTATCGCAGACTTCATCAGGCTGTAACTTCGGTCAAGATTTTTATTTTTCAAAAACCCACACTCAATCTATAATTATATGCATTATGAACACAACAAAATCTCAATAACGCCAATCTTATCACTTTGATAATTTTTAATCTTTACAGCCATTTTTTTTTAAAACTACATTTTTCGTTTTTAGGCATTTAAAATAAAATTGCGTTCGTATGCCTCTTGCCACTCGCCGAATTACAAAAGAATTCTAGCAAACCGTACGTCACACATGCGATCGAGATGTTGCAGTAGGCGCGTGACAAAGAATGTCTTTCCGCAGAAAGTCGGCCCACTAGCGATCATAGTGAATGAATGATGAAACCGTATATCCATGATGTATGTCAACAATCACCGTGTTCTTGATGCAGGAAAAAGAAAGCATGTACATGCATGTACGATAAACGACTGTTTGGCACTGAATATCGTATGTTAGAGTTTCAAATTTAATTGTATGAAAAAAGAAAATTAAAACATCGAAAATTTTGTCTGATAATGCACGCTTATCACCGCGGCGGGGTTGGCCACGCAGCGCGGCGCGGCGCGGTCAACACACGCGGCGAATCAGCTTGTTCCGCGTGTGTCGACCGCGCCGCGCCGCGCTGCGTGGCCAACCCCGCCGCGGTGATAAGCGTGCATTATCAGACAAAATTTTCGATGTTTTAATTTTCTTTTTTCATACAATTAAATTTGAAACTCTAACATACGATATTCAGTGCCAAACAGTCGTTTATCGTACATGCATGTACATGCTTTCTTTTTCCTGCATCAAGAACACGGTGATTGTTGACATACATCATGGATATACGGTTTCATCATTCATTCACTATGATCGCTAGTGGGCCGACTTTCTGCGGAAAGACATTCTTTGTCACGCGCCTACTGCAACATCTCGATCGCATGTGTGACGTACGGTTTGCTAGAATTCTTTTGTAATTCGGCGAGTGGCAAGAGGCATACGAACGCAATTTTATTTTAAATGCCTAAAAACGAAAAATGTAGTTTTAAAAAAAAATGGCTGTAAAGATTAAAAATTATCAAAGTGATAAGATTGGCGTTATTGAGATTTTGTTGTGTTCATAATGCATATAATTATAGATTGAGTGTGGGTTTTTGAAAAATAAAAATCTTGACCGAAGTTACAGCCTGATGAAGTCTGCGATAATTCAATTTTGGAGCTGAATAGGAAAAATTCTAGACTTTATAGAGTTATGTGCTCTAGAAGTTGATAAAATACAAACTTATGTTTATGGAGATAAAACGTGCACAGTACCAACAACATGTAGTTTTTGTTCTCACATCGAATGTTGTTAAAAATCTAGTCGATTTTGCATTTTTCTATTCTTTAATGTGTTATTGAAGTAATATTCAAACGCATTTACCGCCCAGTGTTTTTCTTTAAGAAAAAATGCAATTTATTAAAATCGAAAAAGAAATTTTAGTTACGCCAACTGAAAACGGGTGGGGGTAAAAATTCTGAAAAATAAAAATTGGAAAAGGTAAAATTACGAAAGTTAAAGTTTTGAAAATTCAAATTAGGAAATAAAATAATACCTAAAATGAAAATTTGGAATTTAAGATTTAACGAAAGGGAAAACATAGAAAAAATAAAAGTATGAAAATAAATTATTTAGATAAATAATCAATTGGAAATAATGTAATTTTGAAAAATTAAAATTGAAATTCTTTATTTTTATTGAATTCTTGACAATTTCTATTAAAATAATAATTATTATTATACTTAAAAAATTGTTATTTCAAAATTTATTTTTTCAAAATATATGGTTTATAAAATTTTGTTTTCGTAATTTTATACTTTCATAGATTAAAATTTCAAAAATTTTTAATGAAATATTTTATCTTTCCAATAATTTTGTTTTCATAAATTAACCTTTCCATAAATTTAAATTCAAAACTTTTTTATTCAAAATAATATTTTTCAAAAATTTTTTAAAAAAGTTTTATAATGACATAAAAATTGAGCCCAAAATTCTTCACAAAAGCTGCTAACTTTTATTCTAAATATTATAATTCATTTACTCTGATAGTTACAGAAAGATTCATTAAAATCTAATGCGCGTAAATCTTTTTAAAGTTAGAAAAATCAGTTTCGAAAAAAAACACGTTTAAAAATATAACTTTGTATAGTATCTAATGTTAATTGTTTTACTTGAAGGCGTATAACCTTGTTAAAAAAATGCGTTATGACATCAGACAACTTTTAAAACATTCTTACACTTACAAACATTAAGAAAACTCAATAAAAAAATTTTGATATTTTGGTCAAAAACACCAGAATCCTACCTTAAAGTTGATAAAAATTTTCTATTTTGAGTACCTGCTGCTCTCCTCCGTAGACAATGTCTCGTCAACCTGGAGTGCGATGATTTTAGTAACAAATATTAAAAAAATTAATAAGATTGGTAGAAAACCAAATCTTGTAGAAAATAAAAAATGTACAAAACAAAAACACATGTCTTCTACGTAAATATTAAAAAATGTAATAAACGTTTATAACGTTTGGTGCGTTGCTCTAAAATGTTGCACCTCGTTGGACTCTGCATTCTTAAAGCTACTAGACCATCCACACAAAATTACAGAAGTGTGCTTTAACATTTAAATTGATTTTTTTCACTCAAAATTCAAAGGTTACTGAGAATTCCCCATATATTTACAGAATTGAAATTATGTTTATTAAAATCTTGATTCAAATTATACACATATTTTTTGAACCTATACAGAACAGATTAAATAATTATTTCCTTATTTGCTAAAATGGTCAATTTTTGAAATATATGTATTCAAGATTGAATCGTATTTCTTCTATTAAAATAGCATTGGTAATTACCAGATATATAAATTGGAATAAAATTACGTCTTTTTATGAAATCGTTCATATTTTTCATATATTTGACGTATAAAGATAAAAAAAAATTGTTTTTCCGAAATTTTCAACATTACAAAGCTTTCTCTTAGAGAATATGTGTATGTGACAATATAACGCATAATTTCATAAAATATAACTCACATTTTTCAAATACATATATTTATTATATGATAAAAGTGGGTCGAGTTTGAACTCAAGATCAACCCAATAACTCAATTGGACATACGCTTTATGTAATACATTATTTTACCTTAAATTAAAATACTTTTCGAAATACTATATTTAAATCGATATTTCCTGCAAGCTTAAAAAAATGTTCATTTAAATGGATAGAAGGAACTTTATTAAAATTACAAAAACGCCTTTAAAATTTGTATGTGATATGCTATCAAAAGTTAATTGTTTTACTTTCAAGACTATAGTTTTGTTAAAACATTTTAAATTTGACATGTTCTGAAATGATTTTAAATTATATGATCAACATTAAAAAAAAATTGAAGGAATTTTCGATATAATGGTCAAGATTAATGGCGACGCTCCCATTAAAAAATATACATTGTAATAAAAAGAGATTAAACGTTAAAAAGATTATTATTGTAAAATAAAAATTATTCCTTAAAACAGATGATGATAATATAGTAAAATATATTTTTAAATACGATGCTGTAGTTAAACTTACCTTTTCTGTGATAACAAAAACCAATGAACGTATTTCATAAAAAATAATTAAATAAATCGGACTTGAACCCGGAGTCAATCATTCAGACGCATAAGAACACGACCCGCGACCACCAATAGGGAACTTGCATGGAAAAATGTATTGCGTCAGTCAGATAGATTATTGAAAAATAATTATATTTTATGAAAATAATACGGAAAAAGTACTTTTCTGAAATTAAGAGTCATTAGATCCCTTTGAATGATAATAATGGAAACCTATATATTTCTTGCGCTACCGCAAGGTTTCGAAAGTCAGGACGGTCAGATTCTGCACATATGAATGTGGGAATTTGAAAATATAAATTATTGACCAAGTTATAGTCTTTAAAAATCATATTTCATGATAAAATTTAAAACAATTCATGAATTATGACTTTGATAGACTATACTTTTGGTTAATAATTTTTATTTTTATATTCTACATACACAACATAACTATGTGTATTTTTATCACAATAAAGCCTTAAAAATCTAATCCGACATATTTCTCTCTCAAAACCCTGCATTAGCATAAGAAATGTACAGGTTTCCAGTATTGTCATTCAAAGACACCTAATGACCCTTAATTAAAAAAAAGGATTCTTTTAATAATATTTTAATAAAATATATTCAAATTTATTAACAATATATAGTTTTATTTAAATAAACGAGTTCGATGTCCCCGTCTTCTACCGATTTATGTACAATATAAAGTCGCTATATGGGTAAATCTCTAGAACCTTTAAACTATGTGTCATAAACTTTAAATTACTTTTCTTACACGTTTAAGTAAATTTTAACTGTAACATGCATGCTTATATATACTGTTGTTTAAGATTTAAATTTATTATTTTTAATATTTTTATATTCACTTTCTGTCATAAATTAATTATACTTATTAATTAAAAACTCGAAATATCATATTTTGTGTACGTCAAATGCCCGATTTCAAATATATTTTCGTTAATCGTCACTATAAATTACTAATTAAAAAATAAAAAAATTACCTTAACACTTGAAAAACATTCAGGAATCAAATGATCTGAATAATAATTACATTTTTCTCATAAAACCGAAATTAAATGGATTTGAATATTGTCATAGATTTTGGATATCGCAACGCAAAAAGTAACTTAATGATATACAATTAAATTACTTTAAAAACTATTTTTAGTACATAGAATATAAAAACAGTATTATTTTAAATAAGATGCTGCTTTATTTTTATTCTTAAAATAATCATAAAAGATTTAAAAGACTTTTAAATGAGCTGATTCAAAAACGAACGAAAAAATGTCACGTCTGCAATGTTTGCTTATGTAGTGGATATTAATTAAATCAATAAAATAAGTGATTAAAATGTAATATTTTATGTACTTTTCACATACAATTATTTATGATACCTAAAATCCTTATATTTATCAGTAAAATTGCAAAAGTACATCGATTTGTCGCGTCCTCAATATTTATCCGCAACACGCGTTTTTTTAAGGGGACAGATACACCTTAAAATTTAAAATTAATTGATAATATATTTCACGGTAAAACTAAGGCACTTATCATATATTACCTGATGCTTTCGGTAAATTTGAACATTTTATCTAAATATAACTATACAAATTTTAAAAAAATTCATGAAGGTCGTTAGGTCCATTTGATTGGCTATAATGAAAACCTCTATATTTCTTCGACTACCGCAAGGTTTAGAGAGCTAATGTGATCGAATTAACGCTTTCAAGGTTTTATTATGTTCAAAATACGTGTAGTTATGGTATGGGTATGGGAATTTGTATATAAAAATTATTTACCAAAGTTATAGTCAATTTAAGCCATATTTCATAATAAAATTTTTAAAAAACGAAGAATTTTCGCTTAAATAGACTATAACTTTGGTCAATAATTTTTAAATACAAATTCCCACACTCATACATTTACTCGATTACGAAAAAATTGATAAAAATCCAGGACTTAGAGCTGTAGCAAAGCTCTGCTTGAATTCATTTTGGGGTAAATTCGGACAGTGAGATAATATACCGTAAACTGAATTCGTTAAATGCAGAAAAGAGCTGCTAAGCTTTATTATGGCTAAAGATAAGGAAATCACAGGTATGCTTCTCATCGCTGAGAATATTATATGTATTAATTGGATACACAAAGATGATTCCATAAAAGGTTCTAGCCATACTAATGTTGCAATAGCTGCTTATACAACAGCTCAAGCGCGACTCGTTCTGTACGAATATCTAAGCAAATTAAATAGGAGCTTGTTATACACAGACACAGATTCGGTCATCTTCGTAACAAATGAAAACTCATCGGATACCTACGAGCCCGAGTTAGGTAATTTTTTAGGACAAATGACAAATGAGCTTGCGTCGTATGGTGACGACGCTTACATTACACATTTCTTATCTGGCGGACCAAAGTTTTACAGTTATAAAGGCACCTCTTCAAGTAATAAGACTTTCGAATGTTGCAAAATTAAGGATATTCGCTTAAATTACCACAACAGTCAATACATTAATTTTAATAGTATGCTTAGTCTCATAAAAAGAGAAATAGATTCCATTAAATTATCGTCTAAGAGTTTTCGGCGAACCGCGACTTTCGATGTTGGGACGACTGACGAGAAACAGACATGTGAAATCGTCCTCACCAAACGGCGCTTCTTTTCCGATAGAACTTCACTACCATTTGGTTATAAAATTACATAAAGTTTAAGATTTATGTCTGCGTATGTTATCTATGTAAATAATTTTTCTCAAAACAATATATATTTGTATTTTTATTTTTATGTATATTATTTAAACCTTACATAAAACAGGATGAAGTAAATATTAAATGGTTTATTTATTTTAAAAATATAAAAATACTCCTTCCTTTGTTTTTCAATTTTTATCAGATGTCACAAAAAGAAGATCAGAAATACCTCCAACCCTTATGTTTTCACAACTGGTAAGGATTTACGATAAGCCCCACCATCACATTCTATTTTGAGAAAATCAGTATATTCTTAGGATAATAAACATAATTTAATATATATTTTTTAATTTGCAGCCATCAGAATCCCGTAGTGTGAGTCTATGCCTAGTCAGAGGCGTAAGCAGAATGGAGGATTGGTTTCGCGAACTACAGGAGACGATTCAACTCAATAGGGTATGTATATAAATAAATGCTATTTAATAATTCTATTTCTTTTTCTCTAATTAATATTTTTTCTATTATTACAGCAACGAACTACCCGGAACAAAAGCAGAGGCTTTAGAGTACTTTCGCCCAGCGAAATAAATAAGAAATACGAAGAAAACAATGATAAGGTAGCTATATTATATTATATTATATTTTAAAATTATGCTTTTAATTTTTATTTTAATTAAAAAATATTTCCTTTTTTTAATTACAGAAAAAATCGCAGAATGGAAAAGCTATGCATCGGAGACAGCTATCAAAGATGCTGGACAAAATCCTCGTTTCTGTAAGTAGTTCAACTTTTTTAAAAATAATTTAACATATTATATTATGCAATATTTACATATACTAATATATTTTTTATTAATTTATGTTTTAGAATGAAGCAACCAGACTAGAGCGTTTGGAGTACAAAGCAATACGGCTTCGGACGCGTAAATTACGCGAGGATCTGCAGTTGGAGTTACCATGCAAGTGCACAAAGTGCTTAAATATGCTAGATTAAGATGATGTTAGTTCAAATTTAAAAGTAAAAACTAGTCATTTCTTCAATGTAAAAAAAGAAATTGTGAACAATATAATTTTTAGTCAAAAATATATTGTTTTTATTGCGATAACCCCACCTTTAAACGTGCATGATTTTTGTGTCAGTGTGTGAGAGAGTGAGAGACAGAGAGAACGCAGGAGAAAGAGAGAGAGAGAGTGCGAGAAAGAGAGAGAGAGAGAGAGAGTGCGAGAAAGAGAGAGAGAGAGAGAGAGAGAGAGAGACGGCGAGAGAGAGAGAGAGAACCCTCGCTATAGAATAGTGCCGTATGAGTGCGAGAGAGAGGGAGACTACGCCATCGAGTGCTCCGGCTTCCACCAGCCGCGTGCGCTAGAGATATCACACGCCATACCATATCCTGTACGAGTGCGAGGGAGAGAGAAACTACGCCATCGGCACCACTGCCTGTCTCCCACACAAGTGCAAGAGAGAGAGAGAGAGAGAGAGAGCCCTCGCTATAGAATAGTGCCGTAGGAGTGCGAGAGAGAGGGAGACTACGCCATCGACTGCTCCGGCTTCCACCCCCCGCGTGCGCTAGAGAGAGCACACGCCATACCATACCCTGTACGAGTGCGAGGGAGAGAGAGAGACCCCGCTCTATAACATAGTGCCTTATGAGTGCGAGAGAGAGGGAGACTACGCCATCGACTGCTCCGGCTTCCACCCCCACATGCGTTAGAGAGAGAGCACACGACATACCATACCCCGTATGAGTGCGAGCGAGAGCGAAACTACGCCATCGGTACCACTGCCTATCTCCCACACAAGTGCAAGAGAGAACCCACGCCATAACACACCCCACGCATGAGTGCGAGAGAGACACCGTCTGAGTAAGGGTGGGGAACGCCATAGACACCCATCCCTTGCGTATGACAGAGACAGACAATCTGTCAGGGCGCGAGTGGGGGTCTCCATATCCATTATCACATGGGCGCGAGAGAGACAGCCTTACGTGGCGGGAGTATATGCCATAGACCTGGCTCCGCCTACGGCGCCACCGCGTGACGTCACCGTCTCGCCATAGGGGGGTATTCTCTACTAAAATCGGTTCAGTAGTTTCCGAATAATTGGCGGAAAAACATAATAAGTTACCAGTACTGACGTAGTACTGGTTCCATACTGCCCCAGTAATATAATGAGACCACAATGGGATCATTCTCTTTTATTCAAAAAATATTGTCAAAATCGGTTCAATAGTTTCCGAATAATCGGCGGACAGAGTCGGCAGCGGCAGAAATGTACAGAAAAAATATTCATAAAAAACTAAATTACTGGCGAGATACTGGACCAATTATCACAAAATTTGGATAGGACCACCGGAGGATAATTAACTTTCATATAAAAAAATTTCATCCGAATCGGTCGAGTAGTTTCGGAATACTCGCTGGACAAACATAAAAAAAAGCCATGTCGAATTGAGAACCTCCTCCGTTTTCGAAGTCGGTTAATAAAACGACATTATAGGTCTTTACCAAAAATGGTCAGTTGATTTTTCAAGAGGTATCATTAACTTTCTTAAAAAATGATTCGAAAACTGTTAAGAGGATGTGAGTCGCCACACACTTACCACGGAAAATGTTTAAAACGATTTTCTGGTTGCTATAACAATACTGCCCTTATGAAAAAAAACCTGCAGGAATTCCTGCAGGGAATCCTGCAGGAAACTCTACAGGAGACCTGGATGATTCCCTGCAGGATTTCCTGCAGGGGTTTCGTACTCTTTTCCTGCAGGAATTTTTCTAGAACGTGAAATTGTTTATAAAATTGTTGAAAACAATAAAATAAGTGAGAAATGTGCCTATTTTGCGGTCATTCGAATAACCGTTTAAAATAAAAGAGTCGGTAATACTGATTCCTATAATAAATTCTATTTTTTTTAAATGGTTCAATATTCCCTTGAATTTGTAAAAACTATATCTGGTTAATTTTTTAAGAGATTTTAAATGAAAGTTACTCTTTCACCTCGAGTTAAATTAATTACCCACATAGTTGTACTCTCTAAATTTGAAATAGTGAAAATATCACTAATCTTGCTGGTGAGTACATATTTCACTAACAAAATAGTGCATATTCACTAATTTAATAGTTAATACTGAAACTCACTAGTCGAATTATTGAAAAAAGTTAGATTCACTGGTTTACTAGTGAATATGCACTATTTAATTAGTGAATATTTACTTTCACTATTTAACCAATGAATTAATGGCAGTATGAGCGAGACCTATTTTGCAAATATTTGTACAATTGTTCAGTCATTTTAGACACTAACTTTCCATGTATGTGTAAAATTGTTTAAATAACAAGAACAACTATATTCAATTATTCATTTCTTATCAGTCTGAGAGAAATTAGTAAGGGAAAAATCGAAAGCAGCTTAAATGAAAGTTTCAGAATTTTCTAACTTAGGTATCCCGTTCGGCAAGTGACTAAGATGATCGACTGTCAACTCAGAGGACCAGGGATCGATTCCCCATAGAAGCAGTTTTTCATTACATTTTTAATTTCTTAGTAATTTTAATAATGAATGATATGATAATAGTAAATTAATTAATATTCAATACCCGTAAATAGTTTGTATATATGTGCTATATATCTAAATGCTTTAATTGTTCAATTTTTTAAAGAATGAAATTTATCTATTTCGACAGTGAAATTTCACTAATTCTTATAGTGAGTCTTTTTTACTATTTCAATTAGTAAATATTCACAATTTTGCAGTGACATACCTTTTAATAAATGATTATTTACTATGAATTAGTGAATTTTCACTGGTTCAAATTTAGAGAGTATACTTTTAATCCATTTTTTTAGACAATTAATAATGAAAATTTCGTGAAAATTTAATTGAAAATTCCTGGTGCAAATAATGTTTTAAAGTAAATAGTCGCAATTCGAAACTTTGATTAATTTATAGGTTTTACAATATAAATTTCACTCCAACCTAGTGTGAAAGTTAAAGTGAATCCCTAGTCACTCTCTAATTTAGAGTAGTAAAATCAACTTATTGGACTGGCGTATTCAAATTCACTCTATTGGATTGAACTCTTTTGGAGTGGAACCCTCATTCACTACATTTAGAGCAAAAATTCAACTTCAATAAATTTACAGAGTTATTATAGGATTTTGAAAAGATTTGATCAGATCTTTTTTTTTATCAAGTGTACATGTACTTCACTACAAAAAAGAAATCTAATTTTTAATTGACAATGCAACAAATTTAAGATTAGCTGACAAATTTTATAACCTCAAAGTTAGCCCTTAATTAATTTTTAAGTTTAGCTCGCCGACGATGAATACCTACTGAGTAGTGCATTATAAAACCTTGTTCCATGTGTATAAAATACCATCCAATCAAATCTCCAGGTGTCCGCCCGAAGACGCCGTCCTAGGGAACTTCTTCGGGTTTCTTTTTGGTTTATGTGTCAAATATCCTCTAGCACGATAACGACGTTTGTCAGGTCACCGAAAACACTGCTCTCAGAAATACCCCTGTGGATATTATAAAATGTAATAAAACGTAAGAATACGTAAGAAAACGTAAATAAACGTAAAAAGCCTTGGAAACTGTTGAATTTCGAACATTTTTCCATTTTTTAAAATGTTTTTATACATATGTTTATGTTTTATTATGTTATAAAATATGAACTTTAAGTTATTTAAGAAACACTAACACTTAAACAACTTTTTTTGGAATATTGGATACTATGGGATAAATATGTCCTAAATCTATCACATTTTTACAATTCGTTACGTTTTCTTACTTTTTGTTACGTTTTCTTACGATTTCCCACACCTTTTTACGTTTTCTTACGTTTGCTTACGTTATATTACATTTTATAAATTCCGAAGGAGAATGTTTGACATATCTTTGAGCTGTCCTCGCACATTACGTACATAGCCCCGCACAGAGCCCCTACTCCAGCTTTGCTCATAACATTTCCAGCCTCGCAAGTGTGTGTAATTCTCAGACTTGCGCATAACATTTACGTCATGCCGGTACTAGAATTTTTTAAAGTTCATACACATTGCTTGCAACACCACATTATGGGGTTACATAATTATCTGTTGCGAGCTGCCGATACCAGCCAATGCTCGACTTACACAGATTTAGATACTTAACACCGACAGGAAGCGTAGATTGAAGAAAGGCTTTACGCAGTCTCACACTACCCCCTTGCTTACCTTATACCGAGGAGACACACGCAACACAACACTAGGCTACACTACACAACACTTGAATATGACACTTCTGGTGGTCTACAGGAGCAATGCTCCCCGATGCCCTGAAGCAGCTGAAGAGGACGCAAAGCTGACATCCCATATTGTAGGCTGCAGTCGACTCGCCTTGGGTGGAGTCGAGGAACGTATCCTGGAGGCGCCTTTCCTTGCCCCCCCCCCCCCCCTTTTCAATAATCTTAAAAATACATACAAAACCTCCATTAGTAATAGTATAGTGAGTGATAAGTATTGGAATAATACCAACCTGGGCGACGTACTATAAGGTGCTCATTGGGATACCTTGGGGCGCAGCGGCTGTTGCCCTCGTACATCCAACAGGCTTATATCAGCAACCTAGAAAATAGAAAGGAGGGTTAGTATACTGAAGAGAAGGAAGGCGTATTTGAACCCTCTTACCTGGTGGGATGGTCGCAGTAGTAGTGGGGCCCTTGGATATGGTGCTGCAGACCAGGTTGAGACACTTCCCCACAACAGCAGCAGCAGCAACCACCGAAGCACTCGCACTCACCTATAAACAGGAGCACACTAAGAAGAATGAAGAGGCAGCAAACGATTGAAAAGACTGACCTCACCTGACAGCAGTAGTGAAGATAGAAGAAAGAAGCAGAGTGGCGAGTTGCTACACAAACATAACCCCTTTAGAGGTTAGTCGAGCCACTGCTGCTTCGTTGCAAAAACACAAACACGGAAAGAACGAGCCTCGTCCTCACGTCACTTAGTCGTCACTGTTACCCGTGGATGACCACATATATTTCCCGTCGTACTTCCTCGTCCTGGCATCAAAACACCATCCTCGAGCAGCCGGCTATGTACTCTATAAGTCGTCACCTAGCAGAACCTTCCCCCCTTTCCAGTGCGTTCGGGACTCCGGCCGAGGTTAGCCGACGATAGCCGAAGGGCGAGCGCAGGCTATACGAGAACGATCAGTGCGCGTCTCTGGCACTGTACCTTCTCGTATCGGCTAGCTCGCATCATTTAGACACAACACACACACACGCTCTTACTCCGATATAAATCCTTTTGCGGCTTTCTTTTTGTAAAAGCAACCTTGGATTCGCGAGTGCCTACCTTGTATCCTTCGTTCGAGGCCCGCCGAATCTCCGACAGGAAAGAGTAAGTTGCACGAAATAATACAGTGCTTGGTGCGTGATTTATATCTATATCTATATATATGTATATTCTTAACCGGAGTCGCGAGAGTGTCGAGCGCTGCGTCGCCGCTTTTCCGCGTGTATTTCGTAGCCGGATATTACTTGAATTCGCGTCCCTGAGCTTTAGCTTTTTCCCCTATCGATTACCCTACCTCCTTCGTGTGCTCATCGTGTAATAATAGTTATTTCACGAAATTATCGTACAAATTGTGCTGCTCCGAAGAGCAGCTGGCGCTCAATTTTATCCATGTAAATAGATTTAAATAAACTGTCGATTGTTCAATTTGTTTTAAGTCCTCGGTGTGAATTCATTGAATCCCCTTAATACTAATATTAATAATAATAAAAGTCCGCATGTGCGGGACACTAATTTTGGAATAAACTACCGAAAATAGTGTTATAAAATTGGCGCAGTAACGTGGGGCCGACAAAAATTCCGATGAAATTTAAATTAAATTAAAATTAAAGTTAAAAATTAACATTAAATTACTAAACTAAATTGAAATTTAAATAAAATCAATTCGTGATTAATAATTCGTAGAATACGACCGTGCAGGTGAATTTAAACATAAAGTGGCACCTGTAATACGAGTATATAGTTGGAATTTTCGCGAGTGATATACACACGGCCGCGGCGAGACGCTTGACAACGCCGCGACGGCTTATAGCTGGCCATTTTTGCATGTGCGCCACGAGATAGTCTCGCAGGCAGCCATCTTTTTTTTCGTTGGCGTCAGGCGGTTAGCCACGCTAGCATTACTTGGCATGAATAATGTATGCTGATTATTTTGCATCTTGCACATTGGCATAAATACAATAAAATATATCCCCAAATTTATACGTATGTCCTAAATAATTAGGATTGTATAAATACAAAAGTAGTGTAATAAACAGTAAGTGAGTGCGTGGTGAAGTTTCGACAAAATTTTTTCTCGAGTATTAATTGTAAAAATTATTTAAATAAAATTCGTGATAACTATCAACAATTTCGAAAATTTTTGTGTAATATCAAAACGATAATTTTAGAAGGTAGTTGAAAAATAATTTTTCCCCATACCACGCGTAAAGTGCGTACTATGCTCCCCCCTAGCGGGCGGTAAAGTAGCTAATGGACGCCCTAGGTAATACTTTACGGCGTGATAATTTCCAAGCTCGAACCTATCTATGTGACGTATTCATAGACTAAAGCGAGTCACTACACATCGCACAGATGATTCTGTTGACTGTCTAACTTCAGAAAAAATCAGTTTTTACTTAAAAAAAAAGAAAGCATATTAAGTATTTTTCAAAATTTTATAGCTAACTAAACTCATTACTCACGAGACTCAAAATAATTACTTACTAAAATGGAAATGTCTTCAGGAGAGTCCTCTGATGAGGAAAATTTTGATGACGAATTGCTTATTCGCAATTTTGAAAGAGAGGCACAATTGCTTATCGATAACCTGTTGCCTCAGAAATCAAAAGAAAAATACATAAAAACTTATAATGATTTTATGTCTTGGAAAAAGGCAAACAGTGCACCATTCAGTGAAAGTGTAGTTCTGGTGTACTTCGAAGTATTGTCTAAAAAATTAAAACCTTCATCCTTATGGAGTATATGGTCCAAACTAAGAGCGATCTTGAGTATCAAAGAAAATATTGATCTGAGTGAATACAAAAAACTAAAGAACTACCTATCAAATAAAAATAAAGGATACAAACCGAAAAAATCGAAGACTCTATCGTTATCAGAAATTGACACATTTCTCGAGGCTGCTGGAGATGATATCTACTTAGCTACAAAAGTTTGCATTTATTAATTTCATTAACTTTCAAACATGCATTTACATATTTATTATATATTACAACTAATCATTTCAGGCAATTCTGGTTGTTGGTTTTTTTGGCTGCCTTAGATGTCAAGAAATACTCAACTTAAAGTTGAGTAATTTTGAGGATACTGGAAAACACTTTATAATTACAATCGAGGAGACAAAAACTGATATTTCTAGAAATTTTGTAATTTCTGATAAGTATTACAATATTATGCCAGTTTCTGACAGATTTTTTGTTAATTACCAAAAAGGAAAGTGCACAAAGCAGTTTATTGGAAAAAATAAAATTAGTGAAATACCTAGTATAATTGCAACTTTTTTACAACTCTCAGAACCAGAAAAGTATACAGGCCATTGCTACAGGCGTAGCTCAGCAACCGCTTTATCCAACGCAGGTGGAAACTTGCTTTTACTAAAACAGCACGGTGGATGGAGATCTGACTCCGTAGCTCAAGGCTATGTAGACTTCTCTACAGCGAGTAAAACTAAAATTTTTAATATGATATCTGACTCAAGTAATATGACTAAGACTCATTTTACAAACCATCCACCAGTCAATGTTCTTTCTACTTCAAATGCAAAGCAAGTATTAAACAGCAAAAATATAGATATTCCTGCTGATCTTTTATGTGCACGATCTACCTCCAAAAATCAAACAGGAACAAATTACACACATTTGGATACAAATGAAAATATTTCACCAAATATAATAGTTGACGAGCCTCATTCCCAGGACATCAATCTAAATTTATTAGAAAATACAAATCAGAATTCGGGTACGAAATTAAAACGTAACATGTGTGATAACAATCATGAACTTAATGAGCCTCTTTCTAAAAAAATAAAATCAAACTCAACGTCAAAAACTAATTCAACAGCACTCTTTCAACATTGTGAAATACAAAATGTTAATATTAACAACAATTATTACTGCTCATGCTACAAGGATACATAATTTTATTTACATATTATTCATGCTGAGGATTTGAGTATCGCTGTTTACCAAGAAAATTTTAAAACATATTCAACACACAAGTGCTTTATACGCAAGCTGAATTTTAATTGTTGACTTTATAAGACTAATTTCTTTTAGAATTTTCTGACAAGTTCAATATTTTACAGTAAAGTGTATTTAAGTTCACGTATTGTACATGCTCAACTCTTAATATTAATATTTTCTAAAATTATTATTCAAATATTCACAGTCATCTCAGTGGTTGAAAGTAAAAGTGCAAGGATTCTCCAAAGTGCTCAAATATATTAATTTATATGTATTGTTACATATTGTCGGAGTCTTTAGTATTGGTAATTGCAAAAGTTAATTTGTTGTATATTTTACATGTAAGCTAAATTTCAATTGTTGCAATGATAAACCAAAAGACTTTTTAAGACTAAGTTATAAAAACTCTAAGATTTATCTTATAATTATTTATTTAGTTTATAATTATTTATTTACAATTATTTATTTATCTCTAAGATTTATGTTAGAATATAACTATTTTCACTCAATCAAACTTTCAATGCACTTTATTCAAGTTACACAGAGTCAAGTTTCACCAAAAGTAAACAAAAAGAAAGACACTTCATGCACTACAATAAAGAAGCAAGACACTGAATATATTTATATTATTAGTAGCTGTTCATTTGTATTGATAATAAATATTCTATTTATATTTATATAATTGGGTATTTTATTAAAAAAACATATTTGATCCTAATTTCATAAAATTACACATTATTTTACTCTTTGAAAATGAGAAGAATACTGAATATTTATGTCATACAATTGCATTCATAATCAAAACAGTATAGGTAGGTTAGAAAGGCTGAGCGATCTGTAGTGACTGACTTGTGTCATAGAGTAGGTTACATAGGTAGATGAGATCGCACTTGAAAACCGCCGTAAACATTGAAGTTAGCGTCAAGCCGGTCAAGCGGTCGACCAGCTGGGCGCTTGCGCTATACTCTTTTTTATGCAAAATCAAAAATTATTTCTAATAACATGAATAATATTTTGTTAACGCACTTTCCGCGTGATGTGGGGAAAAGTCGTATATGCACCACGGGAGTGTACATAGAGCAAGGTAGGCACTGTGTGATGCCGCCCTCGCTTCGCTCGGGCGGCAACTTCACACAGTGCGTACGTTGCTCACTGTACTCCCTCGGTGCATAATATACTATTTGACAACACGTGTTCATTAAATAC
Organism: Gastracanthus pulcherrimus; assembly: GCA_949152435.1. NCBI lineage: Eukaryota > Metazoa > Arthropoda > Insecta > Hymenoptera > Pteromalidae > Gastracanthus > Gastracanthus pulcherrimus. The sequence goes on along the minus strand of OX424575.1, from coordinate 113,472,066 downwards.
AGTATAGACTCTACAATCTACTTCAACACTTTGTTTTAAAATCAGTTTAATCAAAAATCTTTCTTGACTCAATTGTTATTCCATTTGTTTAACAATTTTAAATAATAGTATATAACAAATAAAATTTTGTTTTGATTAAAAATATTTACAGAAATTATTAAATGCGATTAGCAATGGTACATAATTGGAGCAATTATATTCAGGTTTAAATACATTTTTTTTATAAACACACGCAGTGGAAATTATTTTTAATTAAATAAACGTTGAATAGATACTTTTATTTTTATTTTTATTTTAAATTAGAATATTCACAACATAGATTTGATAAATTAATATTAATCATCATTACTATAATACTAGTACATTCGTATAATATTAGTATATTAGTACAATAATAGTATATTCACATAATACTAGTATATTCGTATAATAATAGCTAATTCGTATAATAATAGTTATTCGTAAATTTCCACGACTTTACGAAAATTTTTCTGGAACTTGAACAAAAGCATAAAGTTTAGAAACCTCACTCACTCGAAAATAAAAGGTAACATTTTTATTACTATTATATGTTCATAATTTTATATTTTATGCACATTTACCCTAATTTATGTATTTTATGCACAATTTCGTAATATATATTATTTATTTTCTCCGCCTATCGCTACTATAAATTCCCACCTTCCGATCAATCATATTTTACACCTATTCTCCATGAATCCTATAATCACTGTAGTGATTTAATCGTTGCAAAGTGGATTTATCAAAAATAAGTGAATAGTTTTTTCCCCTTCGATAAATTTTGTTCGAACAGCTAACACCTAATCTACTTTCGTACACTTTGTATAAAATTTCGTATAAAACTTTTTTTTTTTGTTATTATTGAGTTCAAAATCTTGGAAATTGAAACTTATATAGTATATTATTTGTAGTAAATATTCGTATTAAAATTCGAAATAAATATTTAGTATAAATATTTTCTATTTATCTTGGACATATAGACGAATAAATATTTCGTATAAAAGCTTAATTTACTATTTGGACCTGGTTAAAGGAATTGAAAAATTTTCTGCTTTCATGATAATTGATTGTAAATTTAAATTAAAACTTTGATCATTTTGAATTTTTTTTTGTTATTACCTACAAAATTTTTTTTATTATTTTGTAATTAGTTAGCAACCATTGATTACATTTGCAATATTCTTTAATTTTGCAATACATTTTTATTTTTTTTTTGTAAACAACGCTAGCTTACAATAATCCACCTTCGTTAAAATAAGTGTACCATATTATTTTGAATTAGTAATATTCCACCTATCGAACACACATTCCTCAGCCCATATCGAACGTAAACAATATCACGAAACCCTATTGATCCCCACCCGACTACAAATTTGCCAGTAGTTGAGTTTTACCTTTTGTATCCCTACCGCATGCACGCAGAACTACTTGTATGGAATTTCCGTTCAATCCCACTTAACAAAATCTCCCAGTCTTCTTAAATAATAGTAATTTGAGAATTTGTACGAACAAAAAGATTATCATTCTGGTTGTTGTTAAATATCTTAAATTAATAAAGATTGTCTGGATCTATTTTTGTCTATTTAAAGAAAACTCCTAGTCATATTTATTGTTTTTTATTTTATATCAAAATCATAAGAAAGTAAAAATTTTATTTTTCCCTCGTAAAAGATTTTTTTTTAGGAAAACCACTCGAAATTTCTTCTTAGTATTAGTTTTTGGAACCTCTCCACCCAATATCGTACTTCATCGAAACCCACAATCTACCTTTTTACCCAATATATTCTCGCTTGCATACCTCATACCCGCTTACGCTTAGACAATCGTAATACTCCGCTTCAACTTTGGTTTGCTTTAAATACTGCTTATTAAAAATTTATTTTCCTATTGTTGCTTGCCTTCGCTTGATTTTAAAAATTTTTTTTTCTCATTCTACTCCCTTGAGTTATTGTTGTTTTTTCAGCTTTGTTCCTATATTCGTTTTTTATTGTTTTTTACCTTTTATAAACAGCATTAAGCTATGAAATTAAAAAGAAGAAAACCAACATCTGAGAAATTCGGTAGGATAGCAAACAAAAGTGAGCTAACTCGTAACTTCACGAAACGTATCCCCCCCCCCCCCTCCCCAGACAGCTTAATTACCTGATATGGACCCGTCGAAGATTAATCAAATCAATTTAGAGAGGACTCGTATAACAGAATTGTTTAATACTTACTCGGATGAATTGGTTGCAAATAGTCTACGACGATCAAGGCTCAATACAGAGGGCACACAAGCACACAAGTTGCTTAATGGTGCAGCTATAGGCGGGGAATTCGGCGAAATGTTTCCCATTGCCCCTCTGGTATGTTCTTGCATGCCAGCTGCCTGGAAAGGTGGAAATTGCGTTCCTCCCGAGATTTAGGTTCGCCTGCGAATATTGTAAGTTGTAGTTTGTCGAAGCCGGATCCACGTTGTTACCGCCTATCGGATGAGCCGGATCTACATTGTTACCGACTGTCGGATGATTTGGGTTTGCCTCGAATACTGTAGGTGGTGGATTGTCGAGGCCGGATCTACACTGTTACCGACTGTCGGGTGATTTGGGTTTTCTCTTAATGAATCTCTGCCCCCTTGTTGCTGTTCTTGTATAGCCCCTCCACCCGTTGCTCCTACCGGGTTTGATAGTGTAGTCGGTGTAGTGCCATTATCATCTGTACTGTTTTTCGGTTCACCTGATTCGATAATGGTGGACAATTCTTGGAAGCTGAGAGTAGTTTGTTGATGGGCTCCTTGACGCCCTATAGGTTCTACAGATGTTTCTGGCAGTTGAGGTCCCGGCGAGATATGTCCCGTCCCAGTATTCGGGGTACTATGAACGAGGTTCGATCCTTTATTTAATGGTAACCCCTCGTGGCTCTCATTCAGGGTTGTTTCAATGAAGGTACCCCCACTATTATTTTTCGTCCTATCTGAGGTTTCCTCTGCTTCTACGAGAATATCTTCCGTATCCAACGACAAAGATTCTTTCCCTCGTTCAGTGGCATTATCTATTTCTGGGTCCCACGTAGCCCCTTGGTTACCGAATAGCCTTCGCAGATCAAATCGTACTAATCGGTTAAGTCGTGTTTGTGGCTATGATTATATCATCCATGTATACGAAAACATGGGGTCGCCATTCTGGGCCAAACAGGGCGACCATGGCGGTTTGAAAACTTGCGGGGGCGTTCGAGACGCCATACGGAAGTCTTGTGAACTGGAATAGCCCTTTGCCAGGTAGTCCAAATGCTATGCACTCTTTATTATTTGTTGCAAGAGGGATCTGGTGATACGCGTGACTTAAGTCTATTTTCGAGAGGAATTTGGTATTTCTTAGATTGTCTAGTAACATGTCCATGTGGGGTATGGGGTAAGCGTTTTTTCTTGTAACGTCATTTAGTGCTCGGTAGTCGATACAAAACCTTATTTTACCGTCCGATTTCGGTACAATTAAGGGACAACTACTCCAAGCGCTTTCTGAGGGTTTGATAATTCCCTCTGTTAGGAGACGATCAACCTCAGCGTGGGCAGCGGCTAAAAGTTTTGGAGAGATTCTACGAATACGTTGTTTTTATCGGACTACAACCTTCTACAATTATTTCACGAGGTTTTATCTTAGCTACTCCAGGGGTTGCGTCCGGTGGTGGAATGGTGAGATCAAATATAAGTTTATCTAGTCTTTTTTTTTTTAACGTCGCCATGTTTGTATTTCCATGTGGTGCTAATCGACGACGGGGGTCTGCGGTGTGTTTGTAAACAAAGCACATGTAATTTTTACAGAGATGCTTGTATCAATAGGCAGAGACTAGGATTCGACTAGGCGAAAAATTTACTGTCATTACCGACCACAGTAGCCTCACCTGGCTGCAACATTTAAAAGACCCAGCTGGCAGGTTAGCCAGATGGGCCACAGCTCTTCAAGGTTATAACATGGAGATTATACACCGCAAGGGAGCACTCCATAAAGTACCTGATGCGCTGTCTCGTTCGTTTGACGAGGTTTGTTGCTTAGCAACAACGGGACTATTGGACATGGATAGCTGGTATACCAATCGCATAAAAATGGTAAAGAAAAATCCGGGAAAATATCCAAACTGGAAAATTGTAAATAAATGCCTTTACAAACACCATCCCAACCTCATTATTGATTCGATCGTAACCGACTTAGACAGTTGGAAACTTGTAGTTCCAGAGTTCGACAGAAAAAGAGCTCTGTTCGAATGTCATAACACACCACAATCAGGGTATATGGGAGTCGATAAAACCTACCATCGGCTTCGCCAATCATATTTCTGTCCTAAGATGAAAAAAGATGTTATTGGTTATATAAAAGATTGCCCAGATTGCCAAATGTATAAAGTTTCCCAGCAGGCACCAATGGGACTTATGACTCAAAGGAAAATAGAAGGACCTTGGGAAATAGTATCAGCTGATGTCATGGGCCCATTGCCAAATAGTAAAGGGTAATGTCGTTATGTCATAGTATTTCAAGACCTATTTACGAAATACGTTGAAATCAGACCTCTTAGGAAAGCTAACGCTAAATGCATAGTAAAAGCTTTCGAGGAACTGATAAAACCCTGTTGAGCGTAGTAATCGCACTATTAAGCAAATTATCTCGATCTTTGTAAAAGAAGATCATCGTAATTGGGACATTTACCTAAATGAATTAGCATTTGTCGTTAACACCGCGGTGCACTTATCAACACTGTTGACACCTGCATTTTTAAACTTTGGTAGGATCCCGCGGCAATCCAAAATTCTTAAACAATTCCTAGAAAATCCTCAAACTCCTAGTTCCCCAAATTCCGTACCATGGGCGGAGAGTGAAACGTCTTGCAGCAATACACGACTTCGTTAGGCAACACTTGAGAAAAGCAAGTGAAAGACAAGCACGGTATTACAATAAAAATCGTAGAGATATCACTCTTAACGTGGGAGACCTTGTACTTCGCCGTAACCACGTGTCGTCTTCGACAGCAGATAACTTTGCAGCGAAGCTCGCTCCAAAGAATGTGGGTCCATTGAAAATTGAAATAGTCTTGTCACCAGTCGTGTATCAACTGCAGGACGTTAATAGTCAGAAAAGAGTGAAAGTGCATATTTCAGACCTAAAATTATACTCAGTCCCCTCACAACAGCCTATTTCTCCAACAGATAATAGCTTCAGTGTCCAGGATGCAGGGCATGGGAAAAGGCCGCGAATACAAGCTATCCCGGATGGCCGAGACTCGGCCCGGGACAGCACCGGCGGAGAGAGGCGTCCGCGCTACAATCTCCGCAACCGGCTGGCGAAGAGAATTGGCCAATACCGACCCTGTTTCTTTTTCATTATCGTCAATAATGCCCTACCAAACTAATTCTCCCCTATCGTAATACCGAACCTTCCTTGTAAATATTGCAATCATATTTCGTAACCTAGAAATGTAAGGGATTGTGCATACGAAAAATGGAGTGCATGGTACAAAGTGGTATAAAGTAAATTAAGGTATATATAAAAAAAAAGACTGACACGTGTGATTGCCAAGACTGATTCTAACTACCTCGCTAAAGGACTTCAATTGTATATTAGGGCGTGGGTTCGTTACGCGAACGCACCGAGCATTCACTCACTGGATACAAGTAACTAGTAGTAAAATCGGCATGTAACCTAGTGCCAGCTACATGCACAAAAATTTGGTATTAACGATTATATAGAATATTATTCTACTAAGCACAATATTATGGAGTGTCCCTTACTAAGTTAGGAAATCTAGACTTTAAGAATTTAGTTTATAAGAATAACTTTGTATATATCCATGTTATTAGTTTTTTTAGACACAACCGTACTACCCACGATTTAACCACGTGTACAGCATAATGTAAGTAATTATCGGTATTTAAATGTATCATAGCGCCTAATGAATATTTACAGATAATGTTCAACAAGAGAACGAGAAGAAATAAAACTAAATGAAGTATTTAAGTTAAATTATACATTTTGCGTAGGCTAAGTATTTATCTAGTTAGAAGCGTAAGAACAAATGGTTAGAATAGACTAAGATATTATGTAAGTAGTTAGTTGCGTAACGGATGAATACTTCCCAAGTAACCTATGAATCGCGTAGCCGCGCTTTTTTTAGAAGGGGGCAATTTGTAACACCACATCCTGGGGGTTACATAATTAATTGTTGCGAGCTGCCGATACCAGCCAATGCTCGACTTACATAGAATTAGATACTTAACACCGACAGGAAGCGTAGATTGAAGAAAGGCTCTACGCAGCCTCACACTACCTCCTTGCTTACCTTATACCGAGGAGATATATATAAGGAAACACAAAACTTGAATATGACACTCCTGGTGGTCTACAGGAGCAATGCTCCCCGATGACCTGAAGCAGCTGAAGAGGACGCGAAGCTGACATCCCATATTGTAGGCTGCAGTCGACTCGCCTTGGGTGGAGTCAAAGAACGTATCCTGGAGGCGCCTTTCCTTGTCCCCCCCACCCCCCTTTCTCAATAATCTTAAAAATACATACAAAACCCCCATTAGTAATAGTATAGTGAGTGATAAGTATTGGAATAATACCAACCTGGGCGACGTACTATAAGGTGCTCATTCGGATACCTTGGGGCGCAGCGGCTGTTGCCCTCGTACATCCAACAGGCTTATATCAGCAACCTAGAAAATAGAAAGGAGGGTTAGTATACTGAAGAGAAGGAAGGCGTATTGGAACCCTCTTACCTGGTGGGATGGTCGCAGGAGTAGTGGGGCCCTCGGATATGGTGCTGCAGACCAGGCCTGAGACACTTCCCCACAACAGCAGCAGCAGTAACCACCAAAGCACTCGCACTCACCTATAAACAGGAGCACACTAAGAAGAATGAAGAGGCAGCAAACGATTGAAAAGACTGACCTCACCTGACAGCAGTAGTGAAGATAGAAGAAAGAAGCAGAGTGGCGAGTTGCTACACAACCATAACCCCTTTAGAGGTTAGTCGAGCCACTGCTGCTTCGTTGCAAAAACACAAGCACGGAAAGAACGAGCCTCGTTCTCACGTCACTTAGTCTTCACTGTTACCCGGGGATGACCACATATATATCCCGTCGTACTTCCTCGTCCTGGCACCAAAACACCATCCTCGAGCAGCCGGCTATGTACTCTATAAGTCGTCACCTACCAGAACCTTCCCCCCTTTCCAGTGCGTTCGGGACTCCGGCCGAGGTTAGCCGGCGATAGCTGAAGGGCGAGCGCAGGCTATACGATAACGATCAGTGCACGTCTCTGGCACTGTACCTTCTCGTATCGGCTAGCTCGCATCTTTTAGACACAACACACACACGCTCTTACTACGATTTAAAATCCTTTTGCGGCTTTCTTTTTGTAAAAGCAAGCTTGGATTCGCGAGTGCCTACCTTGTATCCTGCGTTCGAGGCCCGCCGAATTTCCGACAGGAAAGAGTAAGATGCACGAAATAATACAGTGCTTGGTGCGTAATTTATATCTAGATCTATATATATGTATATTCTTAACCGGAGTCGCGAGAGTGTCGAGCCTCGCGTCGCCGCTTTTCCGCGTGTATTTCGTCGCCGGATATTACTTGAATTCGCATCCCTGAGCTTTAGCATTTCCCCCTAACGATTATCGTACCCCCTTCGTGTGCTCATCATGTAAAAATAGTTATTTCACGAAATTATCGTACAAATTGTGCTGCTCCGAAGAGCAGCTGGCGCTGAACTTTATCCATGTAAATAGATTTAAATAAACTGTCGATTGTTCAATTTGTTTTAAGTCCTCGGTGTGAATTCGTTGAATCCCCTTAATACTAATATTAATAATAATAAAAATCCGCATTTGCGGAACACTAATTTTGGAATAAACCACCGAAAATAGTGTTATAAAATTTGCTTTATCCCGGCCCGACCTCACTCATCACCTATCCCTGCATGCACATAACCGTTCCTCCCTCGCACATATTTCTTCCAGCCTCGCACAGATTACTTCCACAAGAACACACAAATTTTACAAAGTCCATATGCATTGGTTAGATGCTCGGGCATAACCTCTCAGTTCTCGCACATAACGTTTCCAGTATCGCGCTTAACATTTCCGCGCCCGCACAAAACTTTTCCACTCAGACATAAAAATTTGTCAAAGACTATATCACCTATATATCCCTGCACGCACATGACCTTTTTGTCCTCGCACATATTTCGTCCAGCCTCGCACATAACACTTCAGATTCGCATGTAACATTTATAGCCTCGCACAGAACACTCCCACAAGGACACGAAAACACATTGTTTTGCTGCTCGCGCATACGCTCTTCTTTCTCGCATCATAATATTTCCATCAGCCTCGCGAATAACAATTCCGCGCCCGCTAGGTAAGTATCTTTGCCGCTTAACACTCGCGCCGTCTACCGGATATTTTTTTTTTTCAATTTGGGTATTGTGCATGCAACGGTCCGTACCCAAACAAACATAAAACTTGTTGTTTTCAGTTCGCTTTTTAAGAAACCCGGAGTATCATCGTTGTAATGTAATGGTTGTAATAATAAAAGCTTGACTTTAACTAGTTAATACAAGCATGTTTAGAGACTTATCATACTGGAATTCCATTCCTGTGCTGTTCCCTGTTTTGAACATTATTCAGTATATCTATATACATATCATATATAGATATTCGCATGTTCAAGCGAAAGTGCCCCACCTGACGGTTGAGCTCGTTAATGCTCAAAGTTTTACTGGAAACAAATAACCTTTTTCTTCAAATATACGCAAAATGTATAGAAAACTTAAAATATGCAGTGAAAACATTATATTTAAAGATAAAAATCAAATTAGAAGCTAAAACAAATAAAAATTGATTTAAATTAGTAAATTTTAGGCTATCAAGCATCAATATTTAAACTTCCTTCCCTAGATCACATGACTTTGGTATTACTTTGAGGGCTCGTTTCAACGCCACCTGAACATGCGGACTTGAACATATGAATACTGAATAATGTTAAATTGATTCGTTAAAAAACATATTAAAAATGGTACGTATCACGTTTGTTTGGGTACGAATTGCAGCACCACAATCCCAAACTTGATAAAACTCAACGTCAGGCGGCGCTGTCCGCAGTACTTACCATGCGTATACATAACTCTTCCATGCAGACGATTGGACGCTATGCACGAGCAGCAAAACAATCTGTATCGACGTTTAAGAATTTCCATGTCGTTGTCAGAGTGTTCTGTGCGAGGTTGGAAATGTTACGTGCGAAACTCAAGTGTTATGTACGAAGCTGGAAGGAATATGTGCGAGGACGAAAAGGTTATGTGTGTTTAGAGATATATATAGATAATGTGCGAGGTCTGCGATAAAGAGATAAAGAGATAAAGAGATAAAGAAAGTGTATGTTCTTTGAAAAATTTTTGTGTCTGCGTGGAAGAATTATGTGTGGACGCGGAAATGTTATACATGAGGCTGGAATAAATATGTGCGAGTACGGAAAGTTATGTGCGTGCAGGGATAGGTAATGCGCGAGGTCGGGCCGGGCTATAGCAATGCGTATGGACTTTAATAAATTCTACTACTGGCAAGACGTGAATGCTAAGCGCAAGGCTGAAAATTACACACATGTGCGAGAAAAAAAAGATATCTCTGAGAGTAGTGTTCTCGGCGACCTGACAAACGCCGTTATCGTGCTAGAGGATATTTGACACATAAACCAAAAAGAAACCCGAAGAAATTCCCTACGATGCCGTCTTCGGCGGACACCTGGAGATTTGATTAGATGGTATTTTATACGCATGGAGCAAGGTTTTAGAATGCACTACTCACTAAGTGTACATCGTCGTCGGCGAGCTAAACTTAATAATTAATTAAGGGCTAACTTTGAGGTTATACAATTTGTCAGCTAATCTTAAATTTGTTGCATGGTCAATTAAAAATTAAATATCTTTTTTGTAGTGAAGTAGATATACACTTGATAGAAAAAAATGTCTGATTAAATCTTTTTAAAATCCTATAACGAGATTATCTTAAAAGCAGTGATTTAGTCCAATAAGTGTGAACTATTAAATCGTTTGAGCAGACATTATTATTTTCCGCCAAGACATAATAACAACTCTGTCAAAATACTGTAAAAGCTGAGATAGCTACAATAGTAGAAGAGAAAATTGAATTTTAAGATTATAGCTTTAATATCTAAATCTAAGTCTGTTTTAATTTTTTGAAAGTTAATCGTATCATTTTTAACAGATCAGCTGATACACGTGCATGCCAACTACAGCTGGCTGCAGCTGTGACCTATATAAAATTAGATATTTGTAGACATTTCAATAACCACCTGAATACAATAATTATCAAATGATATATCAAAGTATTGTGCGACGCAATCAACTGTCAAGATGTACACCAATATAGGTATACAATTAACTTACAGCCTGCAGTGCCTACATACATAAGGTATGTAGCTATATCTGCTGTGTGATATATACCAAAACATCGTTCAGCAGATTTCAAATGAGAGAACATTTTTTAAATAGAATTGAACTTTTGTATTTTAATTATAACGTTTCCTGAATTCTTCATAATTATGTTAGATTCACGTTTTTGTTTTATACATTACAGTATTTACCTAATCAGCAAAATTTATTCTCGTAAAAAGTGAACGGAAAAAAGAGCATAAAACGTTTATCTTTATCAATAAGCTTTGACCCAGATTTATAGAAGAAACACAGAACATTTTCTTTTAATAGCTGTGGTACGTATAACTATATGTAATAGTAAATTATACTTTATCATGGATAATCTTATTTATATATCGAGACCTGAGAGGAAGAACCTCATATCTCGGACTGAGCGTGAAGAACGTACTATCCATTCAATGTTGATGTCCAGATACCCCAGTACTTTCTTTGTTCCACCTAACAAACTTCTTATAACAGAGTTCGCTGGTCGCATTCGGTCTTTGAACTGAGCCGCTATCGCTTGTCCTACTAGGGAGACCATGGCTCCTCCATCAATTAGGGCTCTGTATGGCCAACCACCTAGTATTACCTTTGTGAAGGTGCGGTTCTCTTCGCTCATCCCTGCAACTTCATCCTCGCCTGGTTCCGGAACCTCCAATTGGTCGGCCTCAGGCGTACTTAGTACGCTGCTCTCCCCCCACCCCTAGACTAGATGTGGACACCTCAACATCTACGTATGTAACCGAGGAGGAGGGGCCCTCCAACGAGGGAGCAGGCACCTGTGATCCTTCTAGAAGGTCGACCGCCTCTCGAACGAGGGCTAGGTGCTCGAAATCCTTCTGCTCGTCAGCTGTCGGATTGAGCGCCGTTACGTCAGACCATTCGAGAATCGGCCAGGTTGGAGTAGTTTTGACCGTTTGCTCCGATATTACCACTCTGCTCTCTCATGGTCGCTAATTCGATCTCGTTTCTTTCCACTTTTTCTCTGTATTCCCTAAATTCTCTAAATTTCTCTATGCCGCTTTCATGAAACTCTCTAGTCTCTAGTTTTTCTCTCTCTTCTCAAATTTTTTCTATGTTGCTCTCACAAAACTCTCTATTCTCTACTTTTTCTCTCTCTTCTCGAATTTTCTCTATGTCGCTCTCACTAAACTCTCTATTCTCTACTTTTTCTCTCTCTTCTCGAATTTTTTCTATGTCGCTCTCACTAAACTCTCTATTCTCTTTCCTGTCTAATGGTCTTTTTGTCGCTAATGGTGAGGTCCTACTTACTCCTTCTCTGGTTGAAGTGTTACTCCATATTGGGTGACTCTCCCCATCTAACAATATGGACTTAATATCTTTAGTTGCCTCGCCTATCATCGATCCACTCCACTCTTGGTCGCGGTTAATTTTCGTTCTCTCTGGGGTCGATTGTGCGCTATGCTGGCTTACCTTTATTGTTGCCAGTTTTGTCTCATTTGTGGTTCCTGGGGGGGTATGGGACTCCTCTGCCCCCCCCCCCCCCTGCATCCCGTTTCCCATAGGCCGGTTATTTGGGGCGGACTGCCATGCCGGCTGTCTATTGGGGCATTCATTTGCATACTGTCCCATAACCCTTCATAAATAGCATGTCCTTTCTGGACATTCTCTCGCTCTGTGTCCTACGTCTGGCATGTATAACATGCTCCATAGACTGGTATGTTTTGGGAAGGAGGGCCCCCTTGGTCCCTAGTTCCTCTCATATTATAGGCGCCTCGGTCGGTGAATCCTTGGGCTTGACCACCTCTACCCTGAATCGAGTTAACATTCTGGAGAGGAGACCATTGCCAAGCGGGCACAAAATTCGATCGAAGAGGCTTCAGCGGTGTGCTGGGCGTCATTGTTGCGGTCGCGTTGTGTAAGGCTGGCTGTACTAGGGTCGCTTGTACGTTGGCCACAAACCTTTGATTCTCCTTGGCGGCGGCTACCGCATTTATTTGTATTTGTTTTTTCTTCGCTTCTCTATTCCTATATCTCTTTTTCGCTGCTTTGACTGTCGCTGATGTGCTGTCGCTGGTGTCGCTTTCTGGGTTCAAGTTCTCGTAGGCTGCCGCTACCTTACGGACTGAGGGTGTCCCAGAGTATGCTGCACCTGGAATGCTCATCTTCTCCTTTGGTGGAGGCTCTTTAAATCGGTCGTCTAATTCTTTCTCCTTTTCCCAAATTCTCCCTAGCTTCTCTATATCCTTGAGCGTCTTGATTTCTTTACCCGCCATGAAGTATCGGTAGTCTTTCCTCAAGCCCATGTAGGCCTGTTTTACTACTGTTTTCCTGGATGGGAGTCGCTTAAAGTGGTCGACAATGTATTCTACACAAGATATATAATTGGCCATCTTTTCTCCTTTTGCCATAGATCGATTTCGTAGGTCCGCCATCGTGTCTTCTTCATCTCTATGACTCAAATACTGTCATCTGAACCCTTTTTTAAAGTCTTTCCATGATTTTAGGTCCTGTCGCTTTGATCGATACCATCTGCTAGCATTTTTTCAAAATTTCCTCTGGCTCCTTATCTTCCCCATTGAACTTCAGGTTCCAGCTCTGGAGTATTTTAACATTCTTCCCGGCTATGTCGGCATTCGAATGTCATCTCCTATGTATTTGTTTCTTCTTCTTATCTTCATACTCTGATGGCTAGTCGATGTCGACTGGTTCCGATTGTGGCTTCTCCTGTGTTTTTTACTATTTTCATTATAGTCGCTATCTGAGTCTGATGACGTTATATTACAGTCGTTACTTGTGGTACTTCTACTCGAACTTCTATCTCTATGGTCTTTCACTTTACGGCTATCTCTCTTCTTTACTAATTTTCGGTCTAGTACACTACTTTCTGAACTGCTCGATAACAGTCGCTTTCGTTCTTTTCTTATTGTGTGGATTTGCTACCGGAGGTGGGAATACCGGAGGTTGTGGCACGTATACCGGTTCCGAAGAAGAATTGGTCTATGTTGTGCCATTTTCAATTGTTCAAACTCCTGCAGTATCTGTAAGTAGGGTCCTGCCCCCCGTGGAATGGCATCTTCTTCTCGATTGTGCTCATCTTCTTTGCTTCTTGAGTCGCTACTGTCTGTTGAGTTTCCATTTCCTGAGTTACTGGCTATGGGGTCGCTTGGTTTTACTCGTCTGATAAATTGAATACTGTCGTTCTTGTTTATCACCTGCTGCGGCGTTTGGCTTTGTGATGCTCCTGTCGGATTGGCACTTCTTGCTAGGGGTTGTCCCATGTGACTAGTCCCCGGATCGGCCCCGACGTTAGTCGCTTGTGCCGTTGCAGAAGGTCTTGTGACCGACGGCGCTGCGGTGGTTGGCACCGAAGTAGGTAACGTTGGTTCCGAAGTCGTTGATGCTGATCTAATCAATTGTATTGGTCTTGGGATTATTGGTACCGCGGGAGTCCTCGTATATTGAAAAGGTGACTCTGGCATCCTGCATTGGTAGCCCATTGATACCATCTTCATTAATCCCGGAGTATATGCCAAATGTGTATGACTGATCATCGTTAAACGTTGCGGTGGGAACCGTGTTTGCACTCTTGGTCGTGTATTTGCGAACACCATCCGTTGGTCCAATTGTACGGACTGGTGTCGTCGTAGTGAGAGTGGTGGTCGCTTTCCTTATTGTTTCTAGCGTAATTACTGGTCGCTTTTTGTTGTGTCGTAACTTCTTGAATTTGCGCTGCAATTTCCTGTCCCTCTTCTTGGCTATACTCCGTTTCTGTACTCTGTACTTCTTTGCTCGCTTTCTTGGGCTTCCTACCTCTTTTCTTCTTCTCCGGGATCTGTTCAAACGATTCCTCTCGCATTATGGCCGCCGATGTTGCCGGATCAATCCCATGGTATCTCGTCCAATACTGGATCCCAGGTTACTGCTGCACCTGGTTCCACTGCCCTTATACTTACTCGCAGGAGTCTGTCTCTGAGTTGGCCTGTTGTCCCAGATACGCTAAGTCCCATCTAATCTAAAATTATTATCAGTTCAGGTCCATCCCGTTTATTCTAATTGATACTGCAATTCGCTGGAGTATGCGCGGATCCTTCTTTGCTGCTGGTCTTGTGTTCATTTTGTGCTTTTTCTCGTTCACAAAGGGAAGAAAACAAAAACAGCGGTTTGGTCGCTAGTTACACTCTACAGTTACAGCAATATTCGCTAAATTGGGAGGGCCCGCCCAAGTCCTCGGAATCTTTGCAAAGACGGGATAATTTTCCTGCCTAACTACTGTGTCTCAAAGTTTCAATTTTTATATAAGGATATTAAAATACTATTATAAACTAAATGTATATACACACACACATTAGTATTATAATATCCTTATACATATATATATATCAGACGAGTAAAACCAAGCGACCCCATAGCCAGTAACTCAGGAAATGGAAACTCAACAGACAGTAGCGACTCAAGAAGCAAAGAAGATGAGCACAATCGAGAAGAAGATGCCATTCCACGGGGGGCAGGACCCTACTTACAGATACTGCAGGAGTTTGAACAATTGAAAATGGCACAACATAGACCAATTCTTCTTCGGAACCGGTATACGTGCCACAACCTCCGGTATTCCCACCTCCGGTAGCAAATCCACACAATAAGAAAAGAACGAAAGCGACTGTTATCGAGCAGTTCAGAAAGTAGTGTACTAGACCGAAAATTAGTAAAGAAGAGAGATAGCCGTAAAGTGAAAGACCATAGAGATAGAAGTTCGAGTAGAAGTACCACAAGTAACGACTGTAATATAACGTCATCAGACTCAGATAGCGACTATAATGAAAATAGTAAAAAACACAGGAGAAGCCACAATCGGAACCAGTCGACATCGACTAGCCATCAGAGTATGAAGATAAGAAGAAGAAACAAATACATAGGAGATGACATTCGAATGCCGACATAGCCGGGAAGAATGTTAAAATACTCCAGAGCTGGAACCTGAAGTTCAATGGGGAAGATAAGGAGCCAGAGGAAATTTTGAAAAAATGCTAGCAGATGGTATCGATCAAAGCGACAGGACCTAAAATCATGGAAAGACTTTAAAAAAGGGTTCAGATGACAGTATTTGAGTCATAGAGATGAAGAAGACACGATGGCGGACCTACGAAATCGATCTATGGCAAAAGGAGAAAAGATGGCCAATTATATATCTTGTGTAGAATACATTGTCGACCACTTTAAGCGACTCCCATCCAGGAAAACAGTAGTAAAACAGGCCTACATGGGCTTGAGGAAAGACTACCGATACTTCATGGCGGGTAAAGAAATCAAGACGCTCAAGGATATAGAGAAGCTAGGGAGAATTTGGGAAAAGGAGAAAGAATTAGACGACCGATTTAAAGAGCCTCCACCAAAGGAGAAGATGAGCATTCCAGGTGCAGCATACTCTGGGACACCCTCAGTCCGTAAGGTAGCGGCAGCCTACGAGAACTTGAACCCAGAAAGCGACACCAGCGACAGCACATCAGCGACAGTCAAAGCAGCGAAAAAGAGATATAGGAATAGAGAAGCGAAGAAAAAACAAATACAAATAAATGCGGTAGCCGCCGCCAAGGAGAATCAAAGGTTTGTGGCCAACGTACAAGCGACCCTAGTACAGCCAGCCTTACACAACGCGACCGCAACAATGACGCCCAGCACACCGCTGAAGCCTCTTCGATCGAATTTTGTGCCCGCTTGGCAATGGTCTCCTCTCCAGAATGTTAACTCGATTCAGGGTAGAGGTGGTCAAGCCCAAGGATTCACCGACCGAGGCGCCTATAATATGAGAGGAACTAGGGACCAAGGGGGCCCTCCTTCCCAAAACATACCAGTCTATGGAGCATGTTATACATGCCAGACGTAGGACACAGAGCGAGAGAATGTCCAGAAAGGACATGCTATTTATGAAGGGTTATGGGACAGTATGCAAATGAATGCCCCAATAGACAGCCGGCATGGCAGTCCGCCCCAAATAACCGGCCTATGGGAAACGGGATGCAGGGGGGGGGGGGGGGGCAGAGGAGTCCCATACCCCCCCAGGAACCACAAATGAGACAAAACTGGCAACAATAAAGGTAAGCCAGCATAGCGCACAATCGACCCCAGAGAGAACGAAAATTAACCGCGACCAAGAGTGGAGTGGATCGATGATAGGCGAGGCAACTAAAGATATTAAGTCCATATTGTTAGATGGGGAGAGTCACCCAATATGGAGTAACACTTCAACCAGAGAAGGAGTAAGTAGGACCTCACCATTAGCGACAAAAAGACCATTAGACAGGAAAGAGAATAGAGAGTTTAGTGAGAGCGACATAGAAAAAATTCGAGAAGAGAGAGAAAAAGTAGAGAATAGAGAGTTTAGTGAGAGCGACATAGAGAAAATTCGAGAAGAGAGAGAAAAAGTAGAGAATAGAGAGTTTTGTGAGAGCAACATAGAAAAAATTTGAGAAGAGAGAGAAAAACTAGAGACTAGAGAGTTTCATGAAAGCGGCATAGAGAAATTTAGAGAATTTAGGGAATACAGAGAAAAAGTGGAAAGAAACGAGATCGAATTAGCGACCATGAGAGAGCAGAGTGGTAATATCGGAGCAAACGGTCAAAACTACTCCAACCTGGCCGATTCTCGAATGGTCTGACGTAACGGCGCTCAATCCGACAGCTGACGAGCAGAAGGATTTCGAGCACCTAGCCCTCGTTCGAGAGGCGGTCGACCTTCTAGAAGGATCACAGGTGCCTGCTCCCTCGTTGGAGGGCCCCTCCTCCTCGGTTACATACGTAGATGTTGAGGTGTCCACATCTAGTCTAGGGGTGGGGGGAGAGCAGCGTACTAAGTACGCCTGAGGCCGACCAATTGGAGGTTCCGGAACCAGGCGAGGATGAAGTTGCAGGGATGAGCGAAGAGAACCGCACCTTCACAAAGGTAATACTAGGTGGTTGGCCATACAGAGCCCTAATTGATGGAGGAGCCATGGTCTCCCTAGTAGGACAAGCGATAGCGGCTCAGTTCAAAGACCGAATGCGACCAGCGAACTCTGTTATAAGAAGTTTGTTAGGTGGAACAAAGAAAGTACTGGGGTATCTGGACATCAACATTGAATGGATAGTACGTTCTTCACGCTCAGTCCGAGATATGAGGTTCTTCCTCTCAGGTCTCGATATATAAATAAGATTATCCATGATAAAGTATAATTTACTATTACATATAGTTATACGTACCACAGCTATTAAAAGAAAATGTTCTGTGTTTCTTTTATAAATCTGGGTCAAAGCTTATTGATAAAGATAAACGTTTTATGCTCTTTTTT
The DNA here is from genome assembly GCA_949152435.1 of Gastracanthus pulcherrimus. Lineage (NCBI taxonomy): Eukaryota > Metazoa > Arthropoda > Insecta > Hymenoptera > Pteromalidae > Gastracanthus > Gastracanthus pulcherrimus. The sequence goes on along the minus strand of OX424575.1, from coordinate 113,454,294 downwards.
CCGTTCACTTTTTACGAGAATAAATTTTGCTGATTAGGTAAATACTGTAATGTATAAAACAAAAACGTGAATCTAACATAATTATGAAGAATTCAGGAAACGTTATAATTAAAATACAAAAGTTCAATTCTATTTAAAAAATGTTCTCTCATTTGAAATCTGCTGAACGATGTTTTGGTATATATCACACAGCAGATATAGCTACATACCTTATGTATGTAGGCACTGCAGGCTGTAAGTTAATTGTATACCTATATTGGTGTACATCTTGACAGTTGATTGCGTCGCACAATACTTTGATATATCATTTGATAATTATTGTATTCAGGTGGTTATTGAAATGTCTACAAATATCTAATTTTATATAGGTCACAGCTGCAGCCAGCTGTAGTTGGCATGCACGTGTATCAGCTGATCTGTTAAAAATGATACGATTAACTTTCAAAAAATTAAAACAGACTTAGATTTAGATATTAAAGCTATAATCTTAAAATTCAATTTTCTCTTCTACTATTGTAGCTATCTCAGCTTTTACAGTATTTTGACAGAGTTGTTATTATGTCTTGGCGGAAAATAATAATGTCTGCTCAAACGATTTAATAGTTCACACTTATTGGACTAAATCACTGCTTTTAAGATAATCTCGTTATAGGATTTTAAAAAGATTTAATCAGACATTTTTTTCTATCAAGTGTATATCTACTTCACTACAAAAAAGATATTTAATTTTTAATTGACCATGCAACAAATTTAAGATTAGCTGACAAATTGTATAACCTCAAAGTTAGCCCTTAATTAATTATTAAGTTTAGCTCGCCGACGACGATGTACACTTAGTGAGTAGTGCATTCTAAAACCTTGCTCCATGCGTATAAAATACCATCTAATCAAATCTCCAGGTGTCCGCCGAAGACGGCATCGTAGGGAATTTCTTCGGGTTTCTTTTTGGTTTATGTGTCAAATATCCTCTAGCACGATAACGGCGTTTGTCAGGTCGCCGAGAACACTACTCTCAGAGATATCTTTTTTTTCTCGCACATGTGTGTAATTTTCAGCCTTGCGCTTAGCATTCACGTCTTGCCAGTAGTAGAATTTATTAAAGTCCATACGCATTGCTATAGCCCGGCCCGACCTCGCGCATTACCTATCCCTGCACGCACATAACTTTCCGTACTCGCACATATTTATTCCAGCCTCATGTATAACATTTCCGCGTCCACACATAATTCTTCCACGCAGACACAAAAATTTTTCAAAGAACATACACTTTCTTTATCTCTTTATCTCTTTATCTCTTTATCGCAGACCTCGCACATTATCTATATATATCTCTAAACACACATAACCTTTTCGTCCTCGCACATATTCCTTCCAGCTTCGTACATAACACTTGAGTTTCGCACGTAACATTTCCAACCTCGCACAGAACACTCTGACAACGACATGGAAATTCTTAAACGTCGATACAGATTGTTTTGCTGCTCGTGCATAGCGTCCAATCGTCTGCATGGAAGAGTTATGTATACGCATGGTAAGTACTGCGGACAGCGCCGCCTGACGTTGAGTTTTATCAAGTTTGGGATTGTGGTGCTGCAATTCGTACCCAAACAAACGTGATACGTACCATTTTTAATATGTTTTTTAACGAATCAATTTAACATTATTCAGTATTCATATGTTCAAGTCCGCATGTTCAGGTGGCGTTGAAACGAGCCCTCAAAGTAATACCAAAGTCATGTGATCTAGGGAAGGAAGTTTAAATATTGATGCTTGATAGCCTAAAATTTACTAATTTAAATCAATTTTTATTTGTTTTAGCTTCTAATTTGATTTTTATCTTTAAATATAATGTTTTCACTGCATATTTTAAGTTTTCTATACATTTTGCGTATATTTGAAGAAAAAGGTTATTTGTTTCCAGTAAAACTTTGAGCATTAACGAGCTCAACCGTCAGGTGGGGCACTTTCGCTTGAACATGCGAATATCTATATATGATATGTATATAGATATACTGAATAATGTTCAAAACAGGGAACAGCACAGGAATGGAATTCCAGTATGATAAGTCTCTAAACATGCTTGTATTAACTAGTTAAAGTCAAGCTTTTATTATTACAACCATTACATTACAACGATGATACTCCGGGTTTCTTAAAAAGCGAACTGAAAACAACAAGTTTTATGTTTGTTTGGGTACGGACCGTTGCATGCACAATACCCAAATTGAAAAAAAAAAATATCCGGTAGACGGCGCGAGTGTTAAGCGGCAAAGATACTTACCTAGCGGGCGCGGAATTGTTATTCGCGAGGCTGATGGAAATGTTATGATGCGAGAAAGAAGAGCGTATGCGCGAGCAGCAAAACAATGTGTTTTCGTGTCCTTGTGGGAGTGTTCTGTGCGAGGCTATAAATGTTACATGCGAATCTGAAGTGTTATGTGCGAGGCTGGACGAAATATGTGCGAGGACAAAAAGGTCATGTGCGTGCAGGGATATATAGGTGATATAGTCTTTGACAAATTTTTATGTCTGAGTGGAAAAGTTTTGTGCGGGCGCGGAAATGTTAAGCGCGATACTGGAAACGTTATGTGCGAGAACTGAGAGGTTATGCCCGAGCATCTAACCAATGCATATGGACTTTGTAAAATTTGTGTGTTCTTGTGGAAGTAATCTGTGCGAGGCTGGAAGAAATATGTGCGAGGGAGGAACGGTTATGTGCATGCAGGGATAGGTGATGAGTGAGGTCGGGCCGGGATAAAGCAAATTTTATAACACTATTTTCGGTGGTTTATTCCAAAATTAGTGTTCCGCAAATGCGGATTTTTATTATTATTAATATTAGTATTAAGGGGATTCAACGAATTCACACCGAGGACTTAAAACAAATTGAACAATCGACAGTTTATTTAAATCTATTTACATGGATAAAGTTCAGCGCCAGCTGCTCTTCGGAGCAGCACAATTTGTACGATAATTTCGTGAAATAACTATTTTTACATGATGAGCACACGAAGGGGGTACGATAATTCAATTATTCAATAATTCAATTTTTATATAAGGATATTAAAATACTATTATAAACTAAATGTATATACACTATATATATATATATATATATATATATATATATATATATATATATATATATATATATATTGTCTTAAATTCATTTAACTACATGATATAATGTAACGTTTCGGACTACTGTAATCAAAATTTGAATATCAATTTGACTATATCGTGTATATGTCACTTCCGTTCTATTGCCTTTTCGGCAGTCGCCACGAGGATTGCGAGCGAGGCACACCTATTTAGGCATAGTCTGACAATAAATTCTAGTCACAGCATATTTGATTGTTATCTTCATTATTATCCATGTACAATTTAACGTAATAATAAACATTGGTCCTTCGCAGTCGGGATTGTGGAAATTGGAAAAGTGTGCAGTGCTGAGTGGAAAATTAAGAAGACGCTACAGTGAAATCACGTGCCGCCATTAGCATATTAATTGTTATTGAGCGTGGAAAAGTGCCTTTACTAAATCAGTAAAGACAAGTGATTTGAAGCTTTGTCAGTGCCTATATCGCATCCCCGTCGGTGAGAGGTATAAATTCATACTTGCCTCTACGCTGCTTGATAGTGCTAGTTAATCCAAGTGTTATCTAACCATCTTTCTAAATCTCCGCGACAAAGGAGAGCAAGAGAGAAGACAATAGTTTTTCGGCCATATTGGGTCAATTGTTGCGCGACGAAAATTACGGCGTCTTCGGAAGGTGTCGTATTAAGCCGCCTAACTTCGTGGGAAGCCGTCAAGGAGTAGGGATAGCGGAGAATCCAGCTATCGTCGTCTCCTCCTCACACCTCATTCGCTTTGCCTAGCTGCGAGTATAATACGGACTCGCGGATTCTCCAGGCTCGCGGCTGAGTGGGGGACACATATTGGTGTCTACCTTTCGTACCATCTTCGTGCTTGCCTCACGGACCGACGGAAAAACAACGCCAAAATTACAGCGTTTTGGAGCTGCCTCGGCGCTGCGTTTTCTACATCTGAATAATATCAGCTTAATACAACATGGTTTGGACTGCTCACGCAGTTTACTTGTTTGAGTGCCTTTTCCATTGGAATGCATTTATCGCAAACTAGCAAGAAATCTTCATTACAGTAAGTTCGTTCCAATTAGTTACTTATTGCTTATTGCTTGGCTTGTTTAGAGACTTGACATTGTCGCTTTATTTACATAACAGCTTGCGAACGCTAAGACTTACTGTAGTATAGTTTGTTTTCTTTCACATGTACATTGCCTACATGTGTACAGTGCTTCTTCTTGCCTTGCTAGCATGCGTATTAGAGTTGAATATTTATTTGAATTGTGTTTGAGTGCTACATGCTTATATTGATGTACTATTTACTTTGAGAATTAGCTCGCTTTCATTTGACAATTGATTGCTATTATTGTTTAGCATTTGAATTAATTGTCGTACTTTGAATTGATTATCGTACTTTGGATTGATCGTCGTATTTTTAATTGATTGTTGTATTTTTGAATTGATTATCGTTCTTTGGATTGATTGTTATACTCTACAATTTATTCCAGTACTCTTAATTACAACTTAATTAATTATTGCAACGCATTAAATAAATAAAAGGTATTATGGATAAATTTGAAAAATCGCAAAAGGAATTATTAAGTAAAATCGATCGTTCCTTTACGAATTTTAAGAAAAAAGGTCAACCAAAAATGACCAGAGGAGCAACAACTGCACAGATTGGAAGTATTGAAAATTATTGGAAAAAATTGTTGGATGCTCATGATAGTATTATGGAACTAAGTACAACGGATTTAAAACATAAGTATTTCTTAGAAAATTTCATTGATAGTGCTGAGGATGTTTATTTAGAAAGAAAAGGAGAATTTCTTGTACATTATAATAATTTAATTATGCCTTCATTGCCTGCTTCATCATCGCGAACTCTCAACGTTACTACTCAAAATGATACTTTGGAAGCAAAGCTACCGAAGATAGACCTACCTAAATTTTCAGGTGATTTTAAAATGTGGTCTTCATTTAAAAGTTATTTTGATACTTCAATTGCCTCTCGCACTAATTTATCTGATATTGCTAAGCTACATTATTTACAAATGAGCCTTGAGGGAGAAGCATTTGAATTGATTAAAGAGATGCCTATTGAGGAAGGTAATTTTGATACTGCCTGGGATAAGGTGAAAAAACATTTTGAAAATAAAAGGAGAATAGTTAATTTGCATCTTGCCTCTTTGATCTTGCTCAAAGGTATGGCTTCTGAGACTTCAGCAGAAATAAAGAGAATTTTAAGCGGTACCAATGGGCCACTTATGGCTTTGAAAGAAATCGGTCGTTCAACGGATACATGGGATGATATTATCGTATATTTGACCGCCAGTCGGTTAGATACTCAGACCCGCAAGGAATGGGAAACTTCTATGGGGTCATCTCTTGAACCTGCTAAATTTCAGGAATTGATAACGTTCTTGGAAACAAAAATTATGGCGTTAGAAACTATCGAGTCAAGCGATAAAAGTAAATCCTTCACTTCTTACTATTCCTCGAAAATTAATTCATATAATCCATCTAAAGGTCAGTCGAATAAGCCTCAGACTGTTTCAAAGAATTTTCATGTAACTGAAAGTTCTAATAATAATACTAAATGTGCTCTTTGTTCTAAATCGCATTTCATTTTACAATGTGAGAAATTTAAGGCCCAAACAGTAACTCAAAGACACGCCTTTGTCAAAAGCAGGAAACTTTGCTATAATTGCCTAAGAAATCATCTTATTGAGAATTGTAATTCCACTAGTCGTTGTAAAAAATGTAATAATAAACACCATACCTTTTTGCATTTTGAACCAAAAACTAATTTAGAAACTAATAGAGTACCAATCCACATTGATCAAAATAATGCTTCAAATGAGTTGAAATCTGTTAGTTCAGACGTGCTTGATACTAGTTCTTCTGCTAATCACTTTGTCAAGCTAATACACTCAAATCCCGAAACTGTTCTGTTACCTACTGCCTGGGTGTATGTCTCTAACGATGCAGGAGAACAGATTCTCGTTCGAACATTGGTAGATCAGTGTGCCCAGTCTTCATTCATTTCGGAGTCATTATGTCAAAGACTTAGTTTGATAAAAAAACCAATTGTTTTGACTATAACTGGCGTCGGCAGTAAATGTCAGATAACTTGTAAAGCGGTTACTGAATTTACAATAAAACCACAGTTTAATTCTACTTTTAGCTGCCAAGTGGTTGCCTATGTTTTACCAAAGGTGAGCAGCTATAAGCCAATCACAAAAGACAAAGAGTTCAGCTGGAGTCATCTGCAGGGGCTTACACTGGCTGATCCGAACTTCAATAAGACTGGTGTTATTGATGTCCTGTTGGGTACTGCTGTATACGCCCAAGTTGTGAAAGGTCAAGTGATCAAAGGCGAAGGGGAAGAGCCCATCGCTACTCAAACCCATTTAGGATGGTTAATTTCTGGAGAGACGACCAAACAGGGTCCACTAAGTTTGTCAACCCCAACAGTCTTGCATAGTACTGTAGAGTTGGATGTAAACGAATTGCTGCAGATATTTTGGCTCCAAGAGGAGGTTTCTTGCAAACAACCCGTTTCACCAGACGACCAGGAATGTGAGGAACACTTTCTACACACTCATTCGAGATCAGCTGATGGAAGGTATATATTAAGATTACCTTTTAAAATTGTTAATGTGCCTTCTTTAGGTGATACTTATCAAGCTGCGCTTAAATTATTGAATCGAATGGAGATACGTTTTGAAAGGGATCAAGCATTTAAGGAAGCTTATCATGCCTTTATGCTTGAGTACATAGAGCTTGGACACATGTATCTCGTTTCAAATAAGGATCCAGATGAACCTCTGGATATATCTCGTTGTTGTTTTTTGCCTCACCATGGTGTGTTGAAAGAGAGCAGCGCAACTACAAAACTGCGCATAGTATTTAATGGTTCCTTGAAAACTAAAAATGGTTCTAGTTTAAATGATTGCCTTCATATCGGTACTAATTTATTACCTGATTTAGCTTATCTCGTTCAATCCTGGCGTAAGTACAAATATGCTTTCGTTGCTGATGTTGAAAAAATGTTTAGACAGATTATTGTACATGATGATGACCAACATTGGCAGTTAATATTGTGGCGTTTTGATACTTCTGAACCAGTTCAAATTTATAGGTTATCAACTGTAACGTATGGAGTAGGTTGTAGCCCATTTTTAGCAAACAGGACAATGAAACAGCTAGCTGATGATGATAAGGAGAGGTATCCTTTAGGCGCGGAAATTTTGAAAAATGAAATTTATATGGATGATGTTTTGTCAGGAAGTCATTGCCTAGAAGATGCTAGGTTTAAACAAAATGAAGTGATAGAATTGTGCAAGGTGGGCGGTTTCACCCTGCGCAAATGGCTCTCAAATGATTCATCGTTATTAACTTGCTTGCCTAGTAATGTTCTTGCTGCAGAACCAAGTATCTTATTAAAAAATGATTTATCGTTTGCAATATTAGGTCTTAAATGGCATCCAGTAGAAGATTCGTTTCATTTCGATATAAATATTGATAGCAATGTGGTCGATTGGACAAAGAAACTTGTGCTTTCTAAAGTTGCTAGATTATTTGATCCGCTAGGATTGCTAGCTCCTGTCATAGTTACAGCTAAGATATTTTTGCAGAAGTTATGGCTCTTAAAGCTAGATTGGAATGATTCTTTGCCTGATAGTGAAGCCGACCAATGGAGAGATTGGTATTATCAGTTGCCTTGTCTTAGTAAAATAGAAATTCCTCGATGGATAGGCTTCATTCCCAGTTTCATATCACTTCAACTTCATGGATTTGCAGATGCCTCTAAATCTGCTTGAGGGGCCGTGCTTTACTTGAGAACAATTACAGATTCATCAATTTCGATTGCCTTGCTTCAATCTAAATCTAAAGTAGCTCCATTAAACACTCTAAGTATACCACGATTGGAATTATCGGCTGCGCATTTACTTGCCAAACTAGTTAATCGAATTCTGCCCTTATTTGCAGCTAACAAACCTCAAATATTTTTATGGTCAGATTCTTCAGATACCTTGCATTGGTTGAAGGAAATTCCATCGAAATGGCCTACCTTTCTTGCCAATCGCTGCGCAGATATCCACAATCTTGTGCCTGAAGCCCGATGGTCGCATGTCCGCTCTGAAAACAACCCCGCGGATCTTGTTTCTCGAGGAATTAAACCGTCTGAGTTAAAGGAGGCACAGATTTGGTGGATAGGACCTTATTGGTTTTCTCAAGAGCAAGACTCTTGGCCTCATTCTTTATTGCAGACTTTCTCAAACGTAAGTTTTTCTACCAATGTACAATGTTCTTTCGTTTCCTCGGTGGTAGGAAAATCAGATTTAGCTGATGGTACTACAGTAGGTTTGGATTTTGCTAAAATGAAAGATCAATTTATTTGGAAATTGTTGAATGATTGTTCTTCCTTATCTAAATTATTGAGAGTTATGGCTTACATTTTAAGATTCATAGATATCGCTAGAAGTAAGATTAATCAACTTAATAGCCAGTCATCAATACTTGAACAAAATTGGTATAAAATTGAAATTGCCGACTATAAAGGGGTTTTGTCTGCCACAGAAATTTCTAGAGCTTATTATACTTGGATTTATCTAGTGCAATATTTGCATTTTTCAAGGGAATTTCATTTATTAAGGCAGCAAAAGCCACTTCCAAACACTTCGTGCCTAGAAAGTTTGAATCCATTTATACAACAAGGTTTGTTGTTAGTAGGTGGACGCTTGAAACATTCATTGTTGTCTTTTGACCAAAAACACCCTGTTATTTTGCCTTATGAAGGTAAATTTACGGAACTTGTAATTCAAGATTGTCATGCGCGTACTCTTCATGGAGGCGTACAACTCACATTATGTACACTTAGGAATCAGTACTGGTTGATTAAGGGAAGACAGCGAGTCAAGTCGACTATACACAATTGCCTTACTTGTACTCGTTACAGAGCCACGCAGAATTATCAACAAATGGGCAATTTGCCATCTCCTAGAGTTGTGCCTAGTCGACCGTTTAGCCAAGCGGGAGTTGATTATGCTGGACCATTTCATATTCGCACCTCTCCAGGAAGAGGTCATAAATCATAAAAAGGATATATTTGTGTTTTTTTCTGCCTTAGTACTCGAGCTGTTCATTTGGAAGTAGTCTCTGATTATACAGCTGCAGCGTTCCTGGCCGCCTTTCGACGTTTCACTGGTAGACGAGGTCATTGTAGCTTACTACTCAGTGACCAGGGAACTACGTTTATGGGAGCTGACTCGGAACTTAAGGATATGTACAAGCAAGGAACTACGCACTGTCAAGAATTGTCGTCTACATTGGCTAAAGACGGGACTGCATGGCGCTTTAACCCTCCAGCTGCGCCTCACTTTGGAGGCATTTGGGAAGCGGCTGTAAAATCCAGTAAGTATCACATACGTCGTGTTATTGGCGAGAATAAATTAACGTATGAAGAATTTGCCACATTACTCTGTCAAATTGAATCGTGCCTAAATTCTCGTCCTCTTGTGCCTATGTCTGATGATCCCGCTTACCTACAATCACTTACTCCTGCACATTTTCTTATTCACTCCTCCTCTTATATTGTTGCAGAGTCTGATTGTACACAGGTCAACATTCCTGCCTCTAAACGCTGGCAAATCATTCAACAAATGACACAGAATTACTGGCGACGCTGGTCTCAGGAGTACCTGCAAACTCTACAGAAAAGAGATAAATGGAGAAATCCTAAAAAACCAGTTCAAGTTGGTGATCTGGTCATCCTGCGCAGTAAAACTACTCCACCAGCACAATGGCCACTGGGGAGAATTTTACAAGTATATACAGGTGACGATGGCTTGCCTAGAGTCGTCACAGTTCGCACCGCTGGTACAACATTGAGAAGACCAGTTACTAAGTTAATTATTTTGCGACAAGAAGATTAGAATTTAATATTAATTGCTTTAATTTCGCTTAATTTTATTCTTTAAATTGTTAAAGTTATATGGATTGTTTATTATTTATAGATTAGAATCTACTCTTAAATTAGTAAAAAAAAAAAAAAACGAATGAGTGCCATTGTACTATTGTTAATTAGTATCTTCTGCGAAGATAGGTGGGCGGAATGTCTGAAATTCATTTAACTATATGATATAATGTAACGTTTCGGACTACTGTAATCAAAATTTGAATATCAGTTTGACTATATCGTGTATATGTCACTTCCGTTCTATTGCCTTTTCGGCAGTCGCCACGAGGATTGCGAGCGAGGCACACCTATTTAGGCATAGTCTGACAATAAATTCTAGTCACAGCATATTTGATTGTTATCTTCATTATTATCCATCTACAATTTAACGTAATAATAAACATATATATATATATATATACACACACACACATTAGTATTATAATATCCTTATATAAATATATATATATATACACACACACATTAGTATTATAATATCCTTATATAAATATATGTATATGTACATATATATATATATATATATATATATATATATATATATATATATATATATATATATATATATATATATGTTTCCTACGACAAATTTTTTTTTGCCTTGAGTTACCTAGTCTACATAAATATCATCATTCTTTTTTATAAATTACCGTCAATATCGAAACGCTCAAACCCAACCAATGGTTATTCTTATTACGAGCGAGTACAACTAACCTTTATAAACATTATACAGTCTTTAAACCAAAAACTCTTCCTTTCATACATATATTTATTTTCTTTTGAACCATGCAAAATTTTTATTATTAGTGACCCCCTACATGCGGATCACTAAAATAAAAACTCTTCATCTTCACGCCTCTAACACGGTATAGAATAATTAAGGGACCCTGTAAATACGAGACAATCGCAAACATATGAATATACCCTCAAACTAAAAATGAATTATAAAATACATCGAACCCATCAACAAAGCCCCAGACTTCGACTTGATAAGTTACGTTCTGGGCGAACCCTTGAATAAAACCCCACCAGATGACGGTTTCGACGCAAAATTTGAAGAAGAGTCATTCGAAATCATTCATAGTAACATTTGAATATACCATATGGGTCGCACAACGCATAATTGTAACTACATCTATAAAAAACGGAAGAACTTCGTCCGATCTATAAAGAGAGTCGTAGAAGTTCTCGAATTAAAGTCTTCCAAAACACCATACCCAGACCTCGAAAACCCTACATCAACACAAGGCAAAGGAGAATAAATCCTTATAGACATCATAAGCGTCTCCGAAAACGAACTAACTTCACCAAAATTATACGACATCGAGAACGGTCTGCCCCAAAGTCCCATAAGAATCAACTGGTACGAATACCTTATAATCGACGAGGTAAAGTGTAAAAACCACCCCATACAGGAAAATCAGGTTACCTCGCGAGGTATCGATATAAATCTGAACGATTACCGTGTGATTAACGAGGTTTAGACAAACTCCAAACCAAACAGGGTAACGGTGTACCCAACACCCGCAAAATATACAAAATGGCGAACGCTAATGCCATAGTAAACCTTACGCACCATCAAAATATAACTGAACCAATGCTCAATGCGATGGTTGAATGCATGGCAGTGCAACAAGCTCTGCTAAACATTCCATCCTACGATGGCAAAAATGTGCTACTAAAAATCTTCCTACAGAACGTAGAAAATGGCTACGACATATGCCCAGAAGGTATACGTAATGCTTTCTTCAAAGACCTTATCACTAGATTACGTGATACTGTCCGCGATGCCGTTGGTGATACCGCAATCAACTCGATAAATACCTTAAGAATGCCCTTAAGGAATATTTTGCGCCCAAGAAAACATATTCACATTACTGTGCCGAAATCCAAGCCATTAGAATGAGGCGAGGGGAAACAGTAATGGAATATTACAGCCGAGTAAAAAGAAAATCATGGACAGCGAAAAGGCATCATTAAAGGAGAAGTTCACACCAGAACAAATACTCCACATGATCATCATGTTAGAAGGAATTGCACTCGAGTCCTTCAAACGAGGACTCTGACGATTTATTATATGCCGTAAGCGTACAGGAGCCAGAAACATTGGATGCAGCCCTAAAGATATCACAACGTATCGAAAGAGATATTACAGGCTCTAACGACAGAAAAGGTAACATGAGTATCATACCAAACGACCTCAGAGAAAATGAATGCGATAAACGTCATGTTCATTTTCAAAATGACAAAATAGCGTCTAATCAAACACCATGGAGAAGCCAGTCTCCTACAGACCACTATAGAAATAATCACTACCAATGATCCAACGAAAACGTCCAAAACAGGTCCTCATATGATCAGAGAGCGAGAGCTAATTACGACCCTAATTACCAGTCCAGGGGTCCGACTCATACACGCCAGCACGAAGGACGCGCATACGAAGGACATCAATATGACGGACGTCGAAATAACTTTCCAAATAGGAGTCCTACTCGCTAACACGAAGGACGTCAATGCGAAGTACGACGAGATGACTTCCCAAATAGAAGCCCTAATCGCCAGTATGAACGACGTCATTACGAGGAACGAAGGTCAGATAACAGACAAGATGACCGTATTAACCGGACACGCTCTGCAACTCCAACGCGTTACCCTCTCCAAACGCTTTATCCATACGTTCCCTATCCTCAGCATTACTCATTTTTACCACCATATTTCCCTCAGTACCCGGCTTAAAACTTAGCTAATCCCTCTTTTCAGTGGAATAACTCCGAGGAGAATTTAAACTCCTTGGCAGCCGGCCGAAGAAACGCGTCGACAAGCGAAATGCCCAAAGAGCGTCCCCAGCGGTCAAATTTGTATCAGCCGAACAACTCCAGAAGAAACCTGTGGACGAGCAGCCGCTACCCTAATAATCCTGAATGTTCCCGAACTACAACAACCCACAGAGTTCTTAATAGGTACAGACGGTGAAATAAACCTAATACATTTCAAGACACTACAATCCAAAACTATCATAGCTGACCATGAAGCCATTACCATAACAGGAATCACAAAGGATAGTTTAACAACCGCTGGATCAACGGAACTAACCTTCTTCGACACATCTATTAGGTTCCAAGTCCTAACCGACGACCTCCCAATCCCTATAATGGGAATATTAGGGGTAGATTTTCTGAAGGCTGAATCGGCAGAAATTTCCACCATAATGCTTTGATAACACTATCATAACTTATAAAACCAATCAGATTTAATAACTACGAATACAGAAAACCTAAACCTACTAGATATATATTACAAGCTGAAAGAAAAGTGTCAATAAAAATAAACTTGTACCCCACTGATCTAGGAACAGGATATTTACCTAGACAACAGACACCCGAAAACATCTTTATTGGGGAAGCTGTCGTCACTAATAACAACCAACAGTGTTACGTCATGGCAACCAACGCATATATGATGAAGGTCGAAATTCCACCAATGGAACTACAACCTTACAATTTCGATAACGAGTCAGAGGACTTCTTTTAATCCGATGACGATGACCATAAAATAACACCAGGAGACCACCTAAAACGAATCGTCGACTCCTTACGAATGCACCATCTCAACCAAGAGGAACGAACTCACATAATTGACCTCGTAACTCAATACCATGAATTATTCCACTTACTCGGGGATACGCTACCAGCAACCCACGTATTAGAACACGCCATTCCAATCACGGACGACGCACCAATATTCATAAAACAATACCGGTAACCTCCTTCAGTGGCCTTTTATGGATCGTCCCAACGAAGGCCGATTCCAAGGGTAATAAAAGATGGCGGATAGTAATTGATAATCGAGCCCTAAACTATACCAAAACAACCTGCACCACTCTACAAACAAAAAACCTTACAAGTAACAGCTCATGGACCAACCCCATCAACAAGTGGGACATCCAAAACAATAAGGCCCGCTTCCTTTAAGAAAAAGGTAACCTTCAGTTCTGCAGACGATTCCGGAACGAATTCAGAGACACCACGAGAACCCAGAAAACGATACAGTCAATTGTCGAGTCTCATATCGAAAGGACCACTAACTAGAAAAGCACTACCCTCTTCTGAAGATGAACTAACCAACAGAAACACCAAACAAAAATATTAGAGAAATACACACAATGGCACGATCAACCCCGGTAGAGCCCGAACTGTCCGAAGACAATGAATCTGCCGATTCCATTGCAGATTTTAGACGACAGATACGGAACCCCTTCCCTGCGCTAGACGAGGAAACCGATGAGTCATCAATGAATAATGACCAAGTTAAAAATTAAGTTAATTAACAAAAGTATAACGCATATGAAGGATAATATCCTTCACTTTACTTCAGCAGATTGCGAATTCACGACATCCATAACGAAACTATTGATAGACTTGGAAAAAATAAATACACATAGCATAAAAAATGTAAAAGCTAAAAATGGCAAGTCATCATAACTTCAAAAACCACGGTAAATATCCTTACATCAATACTAATTAACAAAGATTTTGAACTTGTATCACCACAAGACCTCTGGCAAATCCTTGATAACGCAGCAGAATCAATAAGAAAATATACGATTAAAACATTATCAGTGTCGAAACAAAATGACCTATCAGACCAAATAACGTTTTTTACATTCCTCGATTTGCTTAAAGAAACACTAGGCGAATGCGAATGTACAATATTCATCTGCTATGGAACCACTACTATACCACCAGAGGATATACGAAATTAAATAATTAAAGAATATCACAACAGTCTGATAGGACCTCTTCCGAGGATTGCTACCTTGACGTGGGCCCCATAGGGACGGTGGAAGGGCTCCTTTAGTCGAACCGGGAAACATATTCAAACCTAGCCGGTGGGGGAGGGGATGGATGGAAGGACGCCCAGTAAAACATGCTCTCCTGTTTCGGATACTTCCTCTCGACAAAGAGAAGGAGGAAACGGGGATGGTTCCGGCGGCCCAACTAGAGGCTAAGGGCAATCCGCTAATACGGCGAAGGTGGTAGTGCCGGTTGGGAAATACTTTACAGTACACACACACACGCGCACATGAATACTGCGGGTGCGTAGCAAAACCACGTTCGTTGGGTCGACCGGGGGCATTCCAGCGGGGGGAGGGGGCGGGCTGACGGCCGGAGGATACAGTAGAAAAACTGGGTTGTCTGGTGCTTCCAGGCCGCGGGATAGTACACGGGCCCGGGTCGGCCTAACCAGCACGACCTGGCTGCCGTATCAGCCGGCGAAAAATCCCCCTCGGCCTAGACAGTGTCGGTTGGTGACCGGATAGGGCCATCCTCGAAGGAAACGTTGCGTTCGGGCGGCTGCGGGGGCAACCCTGACGGCCAACACCGGAGTCCTCCCAGGAAACGTTGAGGCTGAGGGTCCTCGGGCGGCTGCGGGGACAACCCTGACGGCCAATACCGGTGCCCCTCAAGGTAATAAGGTAAGAAATAAACATAGGTATAGGAAATGCTCCACAGGGTCGGACGTATGTAAAAAGCATTCTGGATGGAGTGCGGAGAGGGCTCGCTCTACCGACATACCCAAAAGAACGCGTTCGAATGACTACACCCGGAGAGAGTTCAAAAAACGTCTCGTTGAGCATGCCTCCGGGAGCTACGGTAGGGCGGTGGACACGGCTCTCAAGGTGGCGGTCGTCCCTGTTGGGTATCTTGAGGTACGCCTCAGCAAGTCGAAAGGCAAGCAGGTACTGGCGGCTCTTGAGGGGGAAATCGACAACGCGTCCGATGGAGCCTTGTTTCAGAATTTCTTGGAGAATTTGTTTCAGAGGGACGCGCAGATTTTCCACTGCAAAGACCAAGGCGATAAGGCATGGACGACGGAAAACGCCAGGAAGTGGGCATGTGGGGAGGGCACCCAACTCAAAACTATTGAGATGAGTGACCTCGAGAAGCTGGTCAAAGCTCTGATTTACGTCCCGGGAGTATGCACCCTCGAGGTTGCAATGAAGAGAATTTGCAGGCAGAACCCCACTTTTAAAGCAGAATCCTGGGCGGTCTCCGGCAGTAAGACGGTGACCGACAAATCGGGGCGAAGAAGGCGGACGAGACAGCGATGGGCCCTTCTGGAGCCGAAACAGGTAGAGCTGCTGAAGCCTCTGGACTTCAAACCTTTCTGCGGCTCGGCCAGGGCCCATGTCGTGGTCTTATTTAAAGGTAAGTCGAACGAGGCAGGTCCATCGGAAAGGTCCGCAGAGGAGGAGGAGGAGGAGACCATGGAGATGGAACCCTCCAGTGAAGCGGAAAAAGAGGTAGGCAACGGAGGGAAGGTTGCAGATACCAATGGATAATTGGGGGAGGCCTAGAACTATGAGCGATACCACAGGGTCCGGTTCTATACCGGTTCCCATAATCTCGTTCACGCAAATCAACTGGTACCATAGCAAACGCGCCTCGACAGTTCTAGCCAGACGACTAGCAAAGGTGCATACAGGCATATGCCTAATCCTTGGATTCATAAAGGCAAGATAGCAGGTTTAGGAAGGTGTGGCGATCTGATCAGTGGTAGCACCATTTCGACAAAGACGTGCCTTGTCATCAAGGGCCTGCAAGTGGAGACGGTGCCTAAACACTGTTCGAAAGATTTGACCACAGCAAGAATTGAGTATAGGTCAGACAAAGGTGACACAAGGAACATCCTGGTAGCGGCAGCCTATTTCCCGTACGACGCATATGATTGCCCGCCCAAGGAAGTCACGGCTCTGGTTAGAGAATGCGAGGACAAGGGACTAGGTCTAATCATGGGATGTGATGCCAACGCTCATCACGTTATATGGGGCAACTTGGACATCAACGCGAGGGGAGAAAAGCTGCTAGAGTACCTAGTCTCAACAAATATGGACATTATAAATGAGGGTAAAAAACCGACCTTCCAGAACTCGATCAGGGAAGAGGTCATCGACATCACCCTTGTATCGAGATCAGTATGGATGGAAATAAAAGGCTGGCAGGTGTCGGAGGAAGTCTCGATTTCGGATCACAATTTTATTGAGTTTCTGATAGGAAGGACGGGAACGGAGGCTAGACTGAAAAGAAACCAGAGGAAGACAAACTGGGGTGGTTATTGGAAAGAACTCAAGGATAAGCTCATTAACCTCCCCACCACCTACGAGGCGGCGGAGGACATAGATCACTACTGCGAGATCATACAAGGCACAATTATCAGTTCGTTTGAAAACAACTGTAAGTTAAGGAAAAGTGCAGCTTCCAAGGGGGCACCATGGTGGAACCACTCCTTGGAAAAACAACGTGAAAAAGTAAGACGGATGTATAATAGGTCCAGGCGAACTAAGGAGGATCGGGACCTGCTCCTCTTTAGAACGGCATAAAAGGAGTATAAGAGGTCAATAAAATTAGCTAAGGTACAGGGGTGGAGAGGACTCTGCGAGAGTATGAAGAATCTGACAGACACTGCCAGATTGTGCAGAGTCCGACAGAACCTCAAAGGTCCACTCGCGGATACAAACCGACTGAAGTCAGATGCATGGGCAGAGGACGGACAGGAGGCATTAGGTGAGCTACTTGAGGCCCACTTCCCGCATTTTCAAACTCTGGAGGAGGAGGCAAGCTTCCGGCTATACGCGAGAAGCGGAGACTGGAAGTTGGCACGCCTCATAACGGATAAAAAAAGAATAGCGTGGGCAATAAGCACCTTCGAGCCCTACAAGGCTGCAGAGCCGGACGGGGTGTTCCCGGCGTTGCTGCAGAAAGGACACGAGGTGCTACTGCGCTAGAAAAGTTGTTCAGGACATGCCTGGATCTGGGACACATACCTAGAACCTGGAGATAGGCCAAGGTAGTGTTCCGGTATCAAAGAATTTTAGACCAATCAGTCTGACGTTGTTTTTACTCAAAGCGATGGAAAGGCTAATCGACAGATACATAAAGGAAACGGCGCTGCTACAGGTACCGCTACATGCCAGGCAGCACACCTACCAGGCAGGCAAGTCGGTGGACACAGCCCTGGCGGAGGCGGTTTGTTGAGACAAATCTTTCTCGCGAATTTTTAAGACAAATCTTTCTCAGTTGGTATTTTACATTTTTTAAAAGATAGAAAATTAGCAAAGTATCAATGACTTTAAAAAAATTATCTTGACCTTGAAATGACCTTCAAAGACAAGTTCAAGGTCAAGGTCGTTGGTACCAAAAGTTGACCCTCTTCGACCTCTACAATTTTTGTCTGAAACATTTTTCTGTAACTAACCATAATTCTGAGATATTTCCCATAATAGATTAAAATGGTTCACCCTGGATATATTTTCATACAATACCAGCGTCCATGAATCTACAAACTTCACACCATTCGAACTAATTTTTGGTAAAACCGCTCGCACCCGCTCTTCTTTTCAAACAACACAGAGACATACTCATCGTATATGACAGATCTAGTAAATAGATTACATGATACCAGAGAAATTGCCACAAAAATCCTGATAGACTCCAAATATAAATCCAAGCGCTACTGCGATAGAAAGGCTAAGGACCATCCGTACTCAATCGGAGAAAAAGTATATGTACTGAAGGAACCTAGAATGATTAAATTGGATAAAACACAGTCGTCCTAGAAGATGAAAATGGCAAACAATTTATAAAACACATGGACAAAGTGAACCCAGCCTATGATCAACAGTGGCATATCTATTTCAGATGGAGCTAACATGGTATCTCATTCTAACCTATCTGCTAATTCAACTTGGACAAACTAAAAACTCACATACCATACACGTTGTCCAAGAAAATCCCGGAATATACTTCGAATGATTGGCAGATGTACACTATACTGAAGCAGATTGGAAAATTATAGTTTTCGTAGACACAACACCACTCCACTTCAACGCCACATACATGTATCATACAGTGCGGCAGTAAGATTAGGACACACGACTTTAGAAGGACTTATTTCAAGTATCAAATTCTTTTATTTACCAAAAATAAACCTAAATATAACCAACATAGATGAGACCATTTTTCATAAAATTCACAAAATTAACAACACTCTATATTTCATCCACAAACCTTATCACACTTCTCACAATCAGCTCCAGAGCACCTGAACTCAGAAGATATAGACAATAATACAGAAGCTTAAAAAAGAGATATTTTTCATGTTGCTCTCGTGTATAAAAAACAAATTTGTTTTTTGCTTATACGCTCGCACACCAACAAAACGCTTCTTGCTTCCGAATGCCTTGTTTCTTTTTTTATTTATTAAAACGTAGTTTTGTTTGCTCTCTGTCCACAGAAATATGCATACTATAGTACTCACTTTCGTAGCCGTAGCAGCAGTAATTGTCTTTGCCCATCCCTATGACCTCATCCATATACCCAACAACCCTGGATTATACTTCGAGTATATGGGAAACATACACATGGCAACCGACCAATACCAGAACAAGGCCGCAATGGACATCAACGCCGTCAGTCACGACAAAACCAACTTAAAGAACCAAATCGACGAGATAGTCAAGGAATGCCCTAACTCACCAATTCAACAGGCAAATTCAACGACTAACTACCCGTAGAAACAACACCAACACTCTTCACGTCACATGACAATAACCCAAGCAAGGATACTCTATGAAAATTCTCCTACCCAATTCTACAGTTTATCCCAGAAATGGCTTAACAAACTCAAAACAACTTTGGACCTCCACATCACCATTTATGATGAAATGATAAAAATTACAGAGAAAGCCAAAGAACGAAAACTCAGCATTCTGCTTCTCCTGCAAGACCTACAAGATAACCTAAAACGACACATAGGATACCGAAGACCAAACATAGTACTCCCGGATATTGACCTGTACTCAGCCGACCTCAACAAAATAGCACGCGTCAACATCAATAGAGAAGGAGGAACTATATACGTCAATATAAATTTTCCACTTTTTCCATGCACCTACGAACTCTACAGGATTCACTCCATGGCCGTACCACTAAACGACGGAACTTCCGCTATCATCGAACCAAAGGACCAGTACATTGCCAGGATTAACGGAACCAACCAACACTTCTTCCTCAACAACGAACAATTGAGAACCTGCCTTCGCGATTACCAAAACACCTACTGCAACTTTCAACACGTCAAACAAGGATTCATAACTTGCAAACTTCAAATTTTAACGAACTCTTCTAACACCATATGGGAAACAAGTAACATCGAGACTTTTTCACGACAGTTAACCTACAAAGCAGAACCAAGGACCATACTTCATCTATACACAGACAGTAAGCGAGTAGTCTTGACGGTTGACGAAGAACCAGGACTCCGCAACTTGCCTCTCACGATTAAGGACGTAAGCGAACTACAAGCCCACTACTACGTCCTGATCAATGGAGAAAAACAAATGACGGATGTGAACTCGCTCGCGAGATAAACTGAATATTCCCACCATTTCTCCTTCCTTCTCTTATTCCCCTATAATCATCCTTCCCCGTCCCGACCTAAGACTGAACCAACTTCTCGCATTAACCCTACTCATCATTTTCAATTTTTCAAAACGTGCCAGATCCGATGAAACAAAACCTCTGTAAGTAAAAACTGAATGGATTATTCTCAATACACGATCTCATCATTCTGTTTCTACAGCATCGAACCAAAGGAAATACTCCCGAGGAGGAAATATACACAAGCAGGAGGACGATGAACTGTCTAACAGGGGAGGTGTAACGATCTAATTAAATTTTTTCTCTTATCTTTTTTCTTTTTTTTTGCGACGCACTTCTGGTATATGTTTTCTCCTCTGAACAGGCGTAAGTAAAGCGACGTTTCAATTAAGCAGAAAAATATTTCTAGCAATAATTAAGACATCGATCATTTCTATTAACAATTTAGACACCGCTCGACTTTCCTTATTTACACAGAATAAACACGGGTGCAATATAACCTATTGTAAAATTCTCATGACACTCTTGCATATTTGTCTAAAAATCAAACGATGTCTTAATTAAGAAATAATAAAATTTAGCGACCGTGCGATTCCGACTTTCCTTGTTTGCGCAGCTGCAACTAGACAATTGTCAAAGATCGAGCGAAGTCACGAATAGATGTACTAAAGCAATAAATCATCCTATTCCGGGGATTCCGCCGCTCATCCGCGCACCTGTGCACCCATTGTCTTCCTTCAATCTACATCTCAAAAGATATATATTGCGGGTGGCAAAGGCACACGGGACAGTCTAGAAGCTAATAGTATACGCCTAGAATCCGGTCAGAGCACCGATAGATATTGAAACAGTCACGATTTTGCCTCAGAGCAGAGAGCATCAAGCATAGTAAAGTACAGTTTAACAGTTGTGAATTTAAATAAATACGTGCGGATTTCACCGAGTTTGCTTACATATAATAACGAGTTGTAACCAGATATCTTTCGCATATAATAAAAATTATGTACAACCAAAGGAAAAATATTGGTCATAGTTCCACTAATTTGAAACCACCCATCCTGATTAAAAATTAACAAAAGGACGACAAAGCAGACAAATAAAACCCAAGCAAAGTAAGTTTTTTTCTTTTTATTTATCTTTTAAAGGATTCTCGGGTCCGCAAAAATATCCCGTCTCAGCCTCCTCATCCATACCAAGGAACCCTGCCACGCTTCCTTCCTTTCAATAGCGCAACCGCTCGGCGCGATTTGAAACACGCGTGACTCTCTTCATTAATTTATTTATGTAATAAAATAACGTAGAACGTCACATGCACTTGGTCTCTGGAGTCCGAGTTGGCTCGAAAAATGATGAAAAATCGCGACTTGCCATCGGAAACTCCAGAAACAAAGTGCTTGGGCAGGGCGATACCTCAATATTTAACAAAAAGGGGTGTTGAAGGTAGGTAAGAGTGGGGAAGAGATAATAATATCAGGAGTGTAAATAAGTAGGTTTTTTCCATGAGTTATATACTAGTACATATTTTGAGGCATAGTTATTATTATATGGTTGTTCATCATAGATTCGTTTAATAGTCTTAAATAATTCGAGCAAATGATTATTCTGAATCGCCGATAATCTATAGATAAACCCGAAGAAACCCTAGTTCAGGTTTATCCTGATCTTACCCTAGTTTATAAATTGGGGGTACTATACAGATGATGTAGGGCGTTGATGGGGGTGTTAATTACACACCCTAGGGCTTTTCTAATTACCGCATTTTGTATCAAATCTAATTTTCTGAGATTCTTTTGGGTCCAGTTATGAAAAAGAAATGAGCACCAATCTAATCTTGGTTTGATAATACATTTATAGAACAGAAGGGCGGTAAGAAGTTGAACTCCCCGGTTGAAAGAATAGATAGAAAATATCATTTAAATAACAAGTTTTGTTTTTTCAGCAGTTTTGGATAAATGGAGGTCTCATTCTAGGTCGCTGTTCCAGAATACTCTCAGATATTTAGAACCGTAAAAGTTGGAAAAACTGTCATCGTTGATAGAAATAGTGTTTCGATTGGCCATAATAGTAGTGTTGCTGTGACCGAAAAATACGAGATTGCAATTTTTTACCGAAATTTTTAGATCTAGAGGAAGTAGCCATTGGTTGATTTTATTATGACTTTCATTTAAGGATTTGATGATTTTAGAAGGGTTGGTACTCGAGCAAAGGAAAGAGAGATCGTCCGCAAAACCCAGTCCTGAAACTCTACTATCTAGGATTTCAGTGATTTTACTGATATATGGGTAGAATAATAACGGGCTAAGGGTACATCCTTGAGGGAGTCCCTTGTTGGCCGAGACGTCGGCAAAGTCGCGGCCCCCGAAGAAGCCTCTGATGTTGCTGTTGTTGGTTAGATTTTTAACAAAAATAACAATTTTAAGAGAAATTCCTATCTTGATAAGAATGTCTAAAAGTTTGACCAAATGTACTGTATCATAGGAACCTTCTATATCGATGCCTACTACTCCCAAGAGTTCCGTACGTGATTTGGCGAGGATAATTTTAGAATGGAGAATCGAAAGGCAGTCCGAACAGAATCTGCCTCTACTAAAACCGTAAAAGTAGTCCAGAAGCAGACCTTGCATCTCGATCCACCATTGTAATCTGTCATTGATGACTCGTTCGAGAATCTTCAGAAGTGTAGAGGTCAGGGAAATGGGCGGTGCCGTATTATGGCCTACGCCAACTACGCCATGCCGTGGGGCGCTGGCCCTAGGGGGAGGGAGCAGGGAGGTGCCATAATCCAGAACTAAATGAAGAAGGTACCGCAACGAGGGGCGCCGACTGAAACGGCACTTACTCACGAGTGTTCAATTAATTACTTATTAATTTTATAAATAAATATTTTGTAAAACCATATTCAAAACCTTTCAAAACCATATACCTCAGACGTACAATTAAGTAAAGAATTATTATAAATATATTATTAAATAATAAACTTTCGGAATCATATCATCACCCGCGCATAGAAGTTCAATCAATAAATTCATATTATAACACATATTTTCAATACTACATACCCCAGAAATTAAAATTTATTATTAACTAGTTGTTATTATACAGTAGTCTTTTATAGTACATTATACAACAAGGAAATAGTAGTCTTTATTCCCACGTTGCATATAGAATTTTATTTTTGACTTAACCGTGTAATAAAAATATATATTGTGTACCAAGGGTATAAAATGGGCTTTTTTCGACTGAGTGTGGAGTTTGCCAACACACGAGGTCAAAAAACCCATTATCCTTGGTGCACACCCTATTTTATGTGATTCATGTATGGATTTTTGCGGAGAAGGCTCGAAAAGTATAAATAAGTAAATAAATCAACAACGCGCAAGAAAAGCCACTTTATGTCCCGCCGGACAATAAAAGACACTTTATTTCCCGCTGAGCAATAAAGTTGCCTTTTTTGCCCGCTGTTTTTCCCCGCCGGTCAGAAAACAAGCACTATAGGCTCGCATTTCAGATCCAAAAATCCGCGAAAATCTTGCAGTGTTACATAACGTACGTTATGCCCATCTGAACGAAAATAGTCTTTCTTCCCCTGAAAAGTGAGACCAAAATTACACTTTTTGCCCGCAAATCACGTTTTTCCCGCATTTGCGGGAAAAAAGTGACTTCACTAGAAACTAGTCCAAATTCCTTTATTTCAACAAGTTCTATCAATAACCCTGATTTTCGATTGTCTTTTAACAATATTATCTTTTAACAGTTCATTAGTCCCGCTTTCCAAGTAAAAAAGTGGCCACAGTTGAGACGGGCATAAAGTACTATATGTAACTCGGGAAAAATATTCGACATTTTACCCTTGTTACATAATGTACTATTATTTCCTGACAAACCTACTTTACTTCTCACAAATTTACTTTATTTCGCATTTGCGGGAAATAAATTCGAAATAATACGTCACTTTCGTCCCTCTTTTCCGGTCAATAAAGTGGCTGTTATATTTATTTGAGAATAAAATACTTATTATTACATATAGTAGGCTTTTAAAACCACATAACCCAAGTGTACAAGTTCAAAAAATAAATAATTTCCTATTAAACCCTAAGCTCTTAAAAGTGTACAATAGAATATAGAACAAACTGGTAGGGATGTTCGATTATGCAGTTTCATAATCGATAATCGATTTTGAAAAACAATCGATTAAGCGATTAATCGATTAATAATCGTAATAATCGAAATAATCGAAAAAATCGGAATAATAAAAATAATCGGAATAATCAAAATGATCAAAATAATCGAAAACAATCGATTATTATTTGGAAAATAATCCATTGACAATAGAAAATAATCCATTGACAATAGAAAATAATCCATTGACAATAGAAAATAATTCATTAGATATCAAAAATTTAAGAGACGAAAAAAATAAAAATACCTTTTTCACATCGAAAATAAGAACTACCCCGAGCTCAGCATTTTGCAAATAAATAATTTTAGTAATAAAATCGTAAGCATTTATAAGCTCAATACACAAAAAACCCAAGATGGGCAATTGGCAGTAAGCAAAGTTATGTAATAGATTTGTTAACCTTCAACCATAAATCCAACTACCCCATGCTAAGCATTATGCAATTAAAAAATTTTAGTAATTTGAATTAAAAAATTTTCATAATAACCCAAGTAAAAATGATTTTATATATAATTATATATGGCTATTGGTCCGGACGTTAAATTTTTTTATTTTTATTTTCCTTCGGGCCGGGCAAAAATTGCTTCTAGAGACCTCAAAAACCATGCGCGCATAGGTTTTAAACCCATAGCCTCGACTTTTCCCGTGCCTCAAAGCACCCGAAGTTTCTTATGGATTTTACATGCAAAAAATGAACCAAAACGTTTATCCTTTGGAAACCCAGTGAAAATTGTGGAATTTTAACTTGAGAAGTATATTTTCCGATGTATTTTGAGCCGCTGAATCGAATGGTGGTATTAGTTTTTGCCTGCATAGTGAAATAAAAAAGGTATAAGCCACAATAGTTGAAAATCTCGAAAAATCGAATAAAAATTGACGTCTAACGCTTATAATCAGTAAATTATTTTTCTATTACACATATTTCCATGTATTTTGAGCTCATAAATTCAATGGTGCTATTGGAATTTGACAGTTCAATTGAGTAAAAAAATTAGAAGACCGAAATCGTCGAAAAATCGCGGTAAGAAGGACAAAAAGCTGATTTGTAATATTATCGTATAATCTGAACTACTGAATTGAATAGAATCACATACACTTATCAGTATGAAAAAATAGAAGAAAATTTATAAGCTTAGATTGGGAAAAACGATCTTTTGAAGCAAGATTTTGAAGTTAAAAATTAAAAAACAATTCAAAAATTAGAGAAACTGAAACAAAAAACTTTAAAGTTTTTTGTTTATTTTTTTATTTTATTAGCTGTAAATCATAGTTAAAAAAATGTCCAATTTTTTTTCTATAAGTAACGCTTTCTCACATATTTAGTCAATCAAATATTCTAATCACATATTCAAACAAAATATTTATTCATATGGCGGCATCAACGTTCCATGTTGCTATCCGGAAACAAGCTTCGGTAATCTATTATCACAGGTACTGCGATTGCTCGTCATCGTTAATCAAAAGTTTGTAGAATTCAGTCACCAATTTTACTTCTCTTTCTGCTGTATCATTCACGACTTTAAGGTTTTTAACAACTTCCAAGCCATGAATGTAGTTTCATTCTTTTGTCCATTTCGATGGATTTTTCGCCAAAAAAGTTGTGTCAATTTTAAAACATTAAAAAAATTTACTATGTCGTTCAAATTTTTTTCATTAGCGATAATTCATTTTCCATGAACAAAAGCTCTAGAATTTGACTGTAGAGCTTTGCACATTTTCAATTTTTCTTCATTTGAAATAGTAGTGTCAAAAAATGCTAATGCTGCTAGTTGCGGTGTTAAATACCACAAGTGATTAATAAATTTTCTAACAACACGTTCCTTGTTGCTATCCGGAAACAAGCTTCGGTAATCTATTATCACAGGTACTGCGATTGCTCGTCATCTTTAATCAAAAGTTTGTTGAATTCAGTCACCAATTTTACTTCTCTTTCTGCTGTATCATTCACGACTTTAAGGTTTTTAACAACTTCCAAGCCATGAATGTAGTTTCATTCTTTTGCCCATTTCGATGGATTTTTCGCCAAAAAAGTTGTGTCAATTTTAAAACATTCAAAAAATTTACTATGTCGTTCAAATTTTTTTCATTAGCGATAATTCATTTTCCATAAACGAAAGCTCTAGAATTTGACTGCAGAGCGTCGCACATTTTTAATTTTTCATCAGTTGAAACTTCTATCAATTCTTTTGTATTCGTACAAACATATCAAAAACTTTAAATCTTGATTTGGTGCTTGAGCAGCAATCGGAGCACAAGACCAGGCTTGAACGTAGACTCTTACTATAAAAATGCAAACGTCTCTATATTTTACTTCAACATCCTTTTTGTCTAGCAAATATTGTTTCCGAAAGATGAATATTTTCAAACAATATATTGCTTCTGCCATCCTTCTAGCATGGTGAATAGCTCCAGGTGGATGAAAAGTTATACCGCTAGGTAATTTTCAGCTTAGAAAAACGATGACTAGTTCCAAAAATTCTTCGAAATCAATTCTGATTAAAACCTTTTTTAAATACTCCGAACAAAAGTCTAAAATTTCTTCTTTTGCATCTTGCAGAGATTCATTTACAAAACCATCACTAATTCCTGGTTCGCATTTTTTAATCAACACATTCCCAAAAATCTAAAAAAATTTTTGAATTAATCTTTCTAATATCACACAAGCTCCGTTCATTCGACCAGTATTGCTAGCTGTTGAATCACAACAAAGAGCAACAATGTTTTGTAATAAAGACAAGTCATTCAAAGTATTGAATACTGCTTGAGCTTGATTTATACCACTACTAGAAGAGATCTTAGGAACACCCAAGAGTTGTTCCATTCCACCACTTGTAATAATAATAGCTAGTCTATCTGTAGTTTCTCTTCGTAAATATCCTGGGAGCAACTTTCCATCCCAGTGGATGGTGCTCGGTAAATCAGAAAAAAGTGATGGAGCAAGTTTTTTAATGGTCTCATATTGTTCTTTGCGAAATTTTTGACGAGCCTCGTAAATAGATGTAGTATTTAATACTAAATTGCGCGTATCAATGCCAAATGCTTCCAGAGCGGCCATCAACAAATGCATCAAGTCTTTTTTACTAATTTTACATTTATCTAATACTGTTGCCAATTTCGCAGTCATAATTGGTTCAGTAGCTCGCCTTTTAAGAGGAGGTGTACTTTCAAAATATGGAGATTCAAATTCAGATCCAAACAATTCATGTAATTGTTCTGTAAATAAAATTAAAGAAGATTTTAAATTAAAGGTTAATAAAATAAAATTATGCTATAAATACATTTTTTCTTCATTAGTAAAAACTGATATCGACTGGCTAAAAAACCACCTTCTAAGTATCAGTGTCATAATTAAGTATTCCAAAACCAAACAAAATTACCTCTCTGATCAAGTAAAAACTGTTTATCAGATTCGTCTTCCATCTTGTTCAGTGCATCTGCGCCAGCAATGTCAAATATTTGTTTATGCTTTCTTCATATGCTTGTTTATGTTTTTTCTAAGTGTCTGATCTGCGTGAAGCATTTTTTAGTATTTTTCTCCATCTTTCATATTCAGCTTCTAGTTTAATAACACATTTTTATCTTCTTGCGTAGGAATTCGAGCTTTTTTCTAAATAATGAGACACTCTTCAATGGTTAAGTTTGTACTATCATGTAAAGACTTTGAAACTCTTCATAGGTTATAGAATAAAACAGCTAGTACTTGTTTTACCGTTGGTAGATTATTAGTTGCAACTATTTGATTAGTGCAATGGAAAGCTAAATAAAATTATTGATGGACAGATATCTTGAAGATGAAAACTATCATATTGTATTGTCACATTATTTTGTATCAGCTGATCCGAGAATACTTTAAAGTCGTTTATACTATATTAGCGTCTTCTATCGGAGTTTTCGAATAGTCAAAG
This sequence comes from Gastracanthus pulcherrimus, assembly GCA_949152435.1. Taxonomy (NCBI): domain Eukaryota; kingdom Metazoa; phylum Arthropoda; class Insecta; order Hymenoptera; family Pteromalidae; genus Gastracanthus; species Gastracanthus pulcherrimus. The sequence goes on along the minus strand of OX424575.1, from coordinate 113,425,701 downwards.
AGCACGCAGCGTTGGCCATGAAGACTAGAGTAAAGGAGTACGATCGAGATAGAAATATCCCTAGATTTATAAGATTAAAATTTGTATAGATCGTTTGGTACTTTATGCTGTACAGTGCGCTGCCGTAGGTAGTGTTTGACTAAAATATTAGGCTATGATGATTTGTTTACTTTTTTGAATTCGCTAGTTATGAATAATACGAGTTAACTACTTAATATTACTAACATAACAATAATTTAATAAATAAAGTTATTTTGGTGTAGGACGAAAATGTGCTGTTAAAACGTGTGAAATGGTAGTTATGCAGAGAAAAAAGCAAATACGAAAGCTAGTGGACTGCGAAAAATTACGAATATGTACAAAATTTATAATGTTAATTTTTTCATATATGTTATAACGCTTATTAAGGTATTAACATATATAAAATATGCCTATTGAATCTATATGCACATACAATAATATTTGACAAAAATGGTTAAGAAAACATTTATAATAAAGTGTTTTTAAACAAAAAACCAGTGCTAATATCGATACAGAGCTAAGTAAATTTATAATTTTTCATAATATACTATGCATTAAAGTCAACGTATTTCTTTTTTTGTTAAATTATATGATATTTTTTGCGTTTAATAATAGATATTTGTATTTTTGAACATAATTGTATCGGTATTCAATTAGTATATCTATATTTATAGGAAACCGGTGATTTCAGCGCTCCCTGCTGCTTGAAGTTCTACTTAGGCGTATTAAAAAATAGAATATTCCTTAAACATTATGTTTGTACTCCTTTACTCTAGTCTTCATGGTGTTGGCGTTCAAATATTACTCTACGTCACGAAGCCAACTTCAGAGCGAATATAGCGAATATATTTGCATGTTGACTAGGGATAGGCGATACCAAAAAAATTATCGATACCAAAGTATTCATATCGGTATCGATGAAAGTTATAATTATTTTGTTATTATTAAAGATTTCTTCGATTGACTGTAATCAAGTAATTTTTCAAAATGAGAATTAATTTTATTATGATTAAAAACAAATTATTAAAAATTAATTGTTAAAAATCTAGGTGACTATTATCAGATAAAAGTACAAAGAATTTTAAAATGAGAAATACTTTTAATATACATTAAAAATAATAAATATATTGAATTGGTTCAACCAGAAAAAATAATAAACTTTTAATAATCTTTAGTGGATTAAAAAAATTACCTAGGAAATGAAATATGACAATTTTTTTCTCGCTCCTTCAAAAATTATCATTATTTAGACATCAACCGTTATAAAATGGATTTTCTTTGTTTTAAAATGACTCACCTAAAACAGAAAATAACTATACAACTATACTTTTTATGTTAAAAAAATTGACTCAGTATCAGTAACATTGTAAAAAACTCGTTGTTTGGATTTTTTACCGTGATTTACGAGTTTTTCGATGAACTTGGTTTATAACTTGTTTTCTCGATTGAACCGGCAAAAGCCAATAGCACCATTTGATTTAGGAGCTCAAAATACATGAAAATATATGTTATTGAAAAAAAATTGTCTACTTTTTACTGATTACAAACGTCCCTGGTTAAAAAACTTATGATATCGGATAAGACCTGATAAAACCGAGTTCAAATTCCGGACAAGATAAGATTGACTTTTCGATCTCATCCTGTTTTATCCGCACGTATCCGGAAATAACCAAGTTTGTATTGATTTGGATATGACCATATGAAATAGGTTTCAAAATCCGGATAAAATCGGATAAGATCATATAGGTTTATTTTACAATCTGGTCTTATAAGTTTTTTTAACCAGGGAAGAGCCTGTGTATTTTTTACTACGCCGATCTCGTCACTCGGCCGTAAGATGGCGCTATTCTTGAAAATAAGATAGCAGATACTATACCACATGCTCATAGCGAATACATAGACATCAAGAACTACGGAGCGCACTACCTAGATCGCGTCATCGGCCACGATAACCACCTGAACACTTTCACCGACCGGCAAGTACACCTAGACACCAGAAACTACTGACCGCACTGCTGATGACGACTACCATAACCACGTAGACATCTTCTTCAACCAGCACGCACAGCTCTCCTCTACCGCGCTGATTAGCTGCATTGCTCACCCCGCGATGTTCTGTTCAAAGGCCGATTCTGCTCATCGGCGGAGGCCCAATCTTAGTTTCTTAAGTGTCGAACTTAATTTTTCATTCCTCACTTTGCTCCACTGTTTCAATCCATATAGAGTATTTTGCAGCCTGCAAACCTTGTCTTAATTGTCTTTATCAATATAAGAGTCTGGTTGTCTTATATATATATATATATATATTACCTCTTCCAATTTGCCATGAAGAAAGGTGGTTGCTGCATCAATGTGGAATACTTTTAATTAATATTTAGTTGCTAAAGCTAATAATTTCGTTACGGTTTTGAGTCGAACAACTGGTGAGTATGTTTCAGATAAGATATCAAGTGAAAAATCATGTCAAAATCTCACCTGATTTCTTATTTGAATTCTAACATGATTTCTCACTTGATTTTTTTCAGTAGATATCATAGGAACAAAATCTAAAATTAACCTGTTGCTTATTTTAGGTTATGCTGCTAAATCGTTATCATAACTATTATGAGTTCTGGAATTTCCGACTATACTGGAACAAAGATATGTACCAGATATGTACCAGATACCAGATACGTATCTTTCTCCACCAAGTTTCCGACGGAGCGGAAAAAATATACGCTACCGATGTTCCGTTTCAGTTCCGCTTCAAAATTTCCGCTGCATGTGAACGCACCCTGAATGGACGATTAAGACAGTGATACTCCAGCACACCTTTGTGTTTTTGTTCTGCTTCTATGCCTTAAATTGGTAAACGAAAATATGAAAAATTGAAATTTTAAACATCTTATTTCAATAAAAAATCGTAAATTAGAAGAAGTAGTAAAACTTGTGTTTACGTAATAAGCGGAATTATTATTTGTAATTACTTTTTCTTAAGGAATGAAAAAAGGATATGTGTCAAATTATTGATCTGTCTGTGAAAGAAATAAAATATTTGTTGATTATAGTCTTTAAAATATACCTGTCACGTTGAAATTATATTTTCTTTCAATATGTTGCAACAATTGTCAGGTGTTAATATTGTATTGTTTATTGCTGCTGGTGTTCAAACAGTATTACTTCTATTTATTTTTGCTAAGAGGCAGATTATGAGATTCACTTTACGTTCTAGGAGAGGTCCACATACACCTATAGCGTATGACACTAAAAAAGTAAGTTGGAAAAAATCAAATTTTTAATTGTTCAGTCAGACTTTGGTTATTGTTAAAGAGCAGAATAACTGGGCTTTTATTTTCAATTATTTTGTACAATATCATACTTTTTATACCAATTGTATTATTTTTAAAATCACAATTTTTGTGATAATTATTTGTGGTGATTCATTCATGTTTTTTCTTAGAATATAAGTTCGCTATCGATATGACCTTGGTCCGTGGGAACCTCAATTCTCATATCCTCTTCCCAAGTCGCTTGTTTTGATTTGATGAAACCATACAAGAGTACAAGAGTACAGTTACAAGAATAAGGTTTCATTAGTTTTTAGGGTAATATTAAATTAGAATTTAGTATTAAATAAATACTTGCAAAATACTCTTCGTATTGTTAATAAAGAGATCATGCTTATAGCTTGTAGCTTGATGGCTAGAAGTCAAATCAACTTTACTTACAATTTACATTATTATATATTTTCTTAATGATTTTGTCTAATCCAATGTTTTAGTTTTCTTTTTATAGTGACTTTATTATTATTTAAAATTTGAGTTCTTTTGGTAATATATTGTATATTTTAATAGCTATTATATAACTGTTTTTAAAACTAATAATTTTAGTAATTCTTGCTATAGATATACTTTTGTTTCTTGTGATACTTCTGGATAGTAGATATTTAATTTTCAACTTAGAATAATGATATTGTAGTGATTCGAAGACAAACACCCTGGTACCACAATTTGCTGTAATCGTGATTACACAGATCATGCATGGTCAGCTTCTTAATTCTGTTGCAATTCTGCTGATAGATGAGAGTGGCAGGTTCTATGCAGCAGAATTGCGTAAGTCTTATAGAAGCTCAAGTTCAAGTTTTGGGTCCTGAAAACACATGCACAAGTGTAGCAGAATTGCACAAGAATTGCGGAGAGAAACTTCCAGTAGGTCTAATGTGGTAAAATTGCGCAAGTCTTGTGGAAGCTTGAATATAAACATCCAAGTCTCTTTTTATTTAAATAAACATGTAAAATATTTGTTAAAAAATGATTTAGTTTATAATATACATTGTTAATTAATAGAAAAGAATTATGAAGTACAAAAAAAGTAAAAAGAAAAAATGGGTGCAACAGGGATTTGAACCCAAGCTGTCAAAGTTACACCCTAAACCAAAAAAGTAGCGAGAAATAGGAGGTGCACTTTAACCACCATGAACGTAATCTTGTAGAGGAACTTTCGGCGTGAAATGGCATATACTCATCAACGTTAGCGCCTTGTAATACATATTTATAATTTATATTGAATATTTTATTTGAAATAATAAAAGATATTTAATGTTCTTTTCATTGTCTACATTTAATTCAGACATCATCGAAAAAAATATATTATCTCCGTCATTATCGATGAAAGCATATCTAATAATAATATACACATTAATTAATATGGTAAACGTACAAAATAATAATGCAATTTTATATTTATTTATTTTTATTTATTTATTTATTTATTTACTACCAGAGTATAATACAATATATACATGTTATTATATCAAGAGGTACATAGAATAAGTCTGATGTAACGTTCATCCTATAGAGGTAGTCATCTACCTGTACATAGGACCGGTTTGAACTTAAAGCAATAAATTACTTAGAAACTATGAACTTAAAACTAAAGGAGTATATATAAATAATGTTTTTAATTTCAAGAATAAGTGGTGTTTATACTTGAGAAAAAATTCAGTTCTAAATTGCACTAGAATTTTTATTGTTGGTAATATAGGTTTTTCGTATTTTCGAATCTAGCGACTATGGTAGTATCCGCAAAGTTAGCGCTCTGCAGCGTCTCGCGTTCGCGTCTCGCTCACGCATCCCTCCGAGGACAGATCGCCTGCGACGCTCCGACTGATCGCGTCGTCGGCCCCCGAGTGTAACACGGTCACGTTTCGTTCTCGCGCAGACGAGAATCACGCCGGCTCAACGAGAATCATCCGAAGTTGCTCTTACCTTTCGGAGTCGCGTATTTACCTATCGTGTACATCAATTGCTCTGCCAATTATAATTAAATAGCGCTACGACAAGCACGTTGTTACGTGCACTTAATTTAGAATAAACAGTGCATATATCATAAAGTGGTGTCTTTATTTCTGGTAACCCTCTCAACATTTATAATTTTGTACGGAACAATAGTCAACAACTCATATATACTTAATTCTTTAAAAATATTTAAATATTCAAAAGTTTATTATTTACATGCTTAAAAGATTAGTCGCCGCGAGACCATATTTTAAATTTCTTTTTAATGGTATCTTTATTACATATGAAATTCTTGAAATCATTGTTTAGATTATTAAAAATATTAAACTATTTTATAGCCACTTGTGACATAGTAATTATTAATAAATAATTTTTATTATCTCCTAACTAATTTCACGAAAAATCTTTACTTTAAAATCGAATAATAAGAGCAGCACTGTATGGCCTACGAGTCTCGTTCTCTCTGAGGAGGTCGCTGAATAGATCTGCCCGGAGCTTGACAAACCCCAACGCTGAGCCAGACGAATAATAACAATAAATAATATAGTTATTAACAATTAATTACTCGATTGTACCCAAAGATTACAAATCAAAATCGGGAGTTTATTAAAATAACATAAGAAAGAAAATAATTTACGATCATTTACATTTAATGATCAATTTAATGGTAATAATACTTAATAAAACCTTATTTGGCAAATCTTATTTCGGCCACGTACTACCCACGCCGCTTGCCAAGATGGCGACGCAGTCACACCGACGCACCTCCGAAATCTAACCTGTAATACAAAACGAAAACCCCCACGTCGCGGTTAATTTTTTCAATTACTACAATATTTTGTAACACTTAGAATTTTATAAACAATTAGAAATTAACATTCGAGACCGATCATAATGTATAACTGACACTACTATTGGCATTAACCTGGTTCGCTAGCAACGCAACCAGTCTGACACAATCCTGAAAAATAATTTAGTTTAGCAATAATAATAATCGTTTTCAGAAATAGAGAGAGATGATAATAGTTATTATGGATTAAATAAATTACAGAGAGACTCGTTCGATGAGACGCTTGTTCGAAGAGACATCAGGCATAAATTAAACCACTCACCTTATTCGGTATTTTACTCCAATAAATAAATCAAACTAAATAAGCAACGAAAATATTATTAATAACTCCAATAGCTATTAATAATCAAAGAGAAAATGTAATTACTTGTTCTACTCGACTTTAAAGTAATCTCACATGAGCTAATCTCTTCTCACGATTTTACAAAGTAACAAGATGGCTACGGCGTTTAATGAAATACAAAGAATTATACGTCCATACTATACGATAGTCCAGCAACGAGTGAGTGAGGAGGACGTCGTCCTGCCCGGCCTCGCGATCGCTTCCTTCGGCTTTTCAGGCTCCTACTCCTGGCAATTACTCTCACTCCCTCGGCGTCCCTATCTATTAGCATTGATCGTGTTTTCAGATAACTCACGTAGTACCTATAGGTTAAGTACAACGTGATCTGAGATCAATGTCCTGCTCGATAATTCGTTTTGGTGACGAGAGCGAAATTTAAATTAATTAAAACACGAGAGAAGATTGTAGCGACTCTTACCATAGATGCGAGAGAGTAGGGAAACTCTCCCCTTTTCCTACTAGTCACCGCCGCGCCGCTGCTGCGACTACTTGGCAGTTGCTAATAAAATCGTTCATTATAATTACAGCTCTCATCATTGAATTTACCTCATCTCCTTATCCTGAACCTGGCAGAGTGGGACTGCCCATAAACCCAGACTCCTGGGTACCGTCTTCCCATACTGGTGACCCCGACTGAAAAAGGAGGCAGAGCAACAGTCGAGCGATGGTCGGAGAATTCTTCCTTGGAGAGAAAAGCAGCGCTGCAGCGAGCAGGGCATTGTCACGTGCTTTTGGATTGCTGCGTGATTTCAACGCAGCACGCCGTTCTCCCCGCGCACCTTCTGCGTTGCAGCGGCGGATCCTCTCAGTACGTTTGAGCGTCTCAGCGTACCTTTCACCAGGGCAGCGATTGCAGCCAAGGTCACCCCAACATGCTGCCCAATGCTGCGCGCGCGTTTTCATTATATTGAAAGCACGGGTCCCCCGGTCGCAGAACGCTGTCGACGCCTCGATCCCGAAAAATATAAAGCGGCTAAGGCGGAATTCGAGCGCCTAATCAAGCAGGGTATTTGTAGGTTATCCAAGAGTTCTTGGGCCAGCCCGATACACATGGTCAGGAAGAAAGATGGTTCATGGCGTATCTGCGGTGATTACCGCAAGCTGAACGCTCGCACCGTCCCTGATAGTTTTCCGATTCCGTTTCTTCATGATTTTTCCGCTAGCTTTTCAGGTAAAAAGATTTTCATCAAATTAGACCTCTTTAAAGCCTACTACCAGATTCCGGTAGCTCTGGCACACGTCATCAAAACCGCTGTAACTACCCCATTGGGTTTGATCGAGTACATTTTATGCCTTTCAGGCTTCGGAACGCAGATCAGTCTTCTCAGAGATACATCTGTCAAGCTCTTATTGATCTCGATTTTGTATTCATTTATATCGTCGATATTTTGATTTTTTCGTCTTCTGTCGAAGAACATGAAAAACACATTCGAATTGCTCTGTAAAGTCTAAAAAAGCATGGTTTGCGTCTTAATTTATCCAAATGTGAGTTCGGGAAATCAGAGATCATTTTTCTTGGTCACCTCATTAATCACGAGGGTTCGAGGCCCACACAAGAGAGAGTTCAAGCGATATTAGAGTTCCCTAGCCCCACAGTCGTCGAATTACGAAGGTTCCTGGGTTTGGTAAATTTTTACTGTCAAGGACTATATCACGCGGCTGAGACTCAAGCGCCTCTCTATGGTCATACGCACAATGCAAAAAAGAACGACCAAACTCCGATCGATTGGTCCTCTGAAGCTCTTCACGCGTTTGAACAAACAAAAAATGAACTTGCTAAAGCCACGCTTCTCACTCATCCGTCTATGGATGCTGAGACTCGGTTAGTCACTGATGCGTAAAATTTTTCAATAGGGGCCACTCGAACAATTTATCGATGGAGATTGGAAACCACTTGCTTTCTTCTCGTGAAAATTCTCAAAATCCCAGCTCAATTATAGCACGTATGATCGCGAGCTTACCGCGATTTATGAAGCTATTAAATATTTTAAGTACTTCTTAGAAGGACAAAAATTTAAAGTGCTCACGGATCACATATCCCCCACTTAAGCCCTTACGCAAAAAGCTGAGAAAGCTTCGCCTCGCCAGTGTAGGCAATTGAGTTTCATCTCGTAATTCACCACAGATATCGAGTATTTGCCAGGTCCTGAAAACGTTGTGGCAGATGCGCTGTCTCGCATAGAAGTTTTACGTCTTCCTATGGAAACAGAATTCCCTGAATTAGTATGAGAGCAACCGAGCGATCCAGAACTCATGGAGCTACTCAAATCGTCCAAGCATTTCCTCATACTTAAATGCATCGAGTTAGGTCCCACAGCAAAGTTTACTGTGATTTGACATGCAAGATTCTTTGACCATACATTCCCAAATCTCTCCGTAGACAGGTGTTCGATAAAATTCATTCATTGTCTCACCCTGGAGTCAAAGTCTATGATCAGCTGATCAGACAGAGGTATGTCTGGTCGAACATGCACAGAGACATTAAAGCCTGGTGTAATGGATGCCTCGACTGCCAACAGTCAAATGTTTCACGTCATGTTAAGAACGAACCTTCACAGTTCGTCGCTTCTGACGGTCGATTCCGCCATGTGCATAGAATTAGTAGGCCCACTCTGATCGCTTCTCGCGTTGGCAGAGGCCGTACCTCTTAACGATATTACTGCTGAGACAGTCCTTAGAGCTTTCCAGGATAACTGGGTTGGACGTTTTAGAGCACCCAGATTCCTTACCACTGACCAAGGGTCCCAATTCAAAGCAAAAATCTTCAACGCGTACCTCTCCTTTATCGGTTGCCAAAGAAAACGTACAGTTGCCTATCACCCATGAAAGCTGCGCTCATGTGCCAGCACAACCCCAACTGGGTCAAACAACTGCCTACCGTTTTACTCGGCCTTCGCACAGCTGTTAGGAGTGATACAGGAGCTTACCCAGCTGAATTTCTCTATGGAACTACCCTTAGGATTCCAGGAGAATTTTTCATTCCCGACGATTTTGTCGCAGATCCTCAGATTTTTATTGAAGACTGTAGGGAACACATGCGAGAACTTAGACCTGTGCCGGTAACTCACCGTCATAATCCACGTAATTTCTTTTTCCAAGATTTGCAGACTTGCTCCAATGTTTTCCTCCCAGAAGCTGCGGTAAAAAAGCCCCTCGAACGTCCTTTTAAAGGGCCTTATAAAGTTTTGGAACGGATTTCCGATTATGACTTCAAGATTGACTATAACGGCTCACCTCGTGTAGTCACGACAGAGTTACTTAAACCTGCACACTTAGTACCTGACGATCTTGAAGCTCCAGTACTGAAGGAAGTTTCGCCCTGCGACCAGTCTCCAATGCTAATGGCTAGACCTATTCTCAAAACCTATCCGAGTAAGAAAAAACTCACTTTCGCAAACCTCGAACCTAAGTCGTCTGAATCTTAGATATAGGAAATAAAATTTATTACGTAATGAGTTCATAGATTATTAATGAAAACAGTATTGCGTAACATTAGGTGGAATTGTAACTATGAATCTCAGATTCCTTTATTGTTAACGGCGATAATTAGTGCTCTTGCATAACAAATGTTCATTAAAATCTGTGATATAGGCTGAAACACTAGTCAAGGTTACCGAAAAATAAAAGAAAAGAGAGTACAAAATAGTGCCTTTAATTGCGTTTTCTCGAGGGGGAGCGTGTGGCGACTCTTACCATAGATGCGAGAGAGTAGGGGAACTCTCCCCTCTTCCAACTAGTCACCGCCCCGCCGCTGCTGCAGCTACTTGGCAGTTGCTGCCCGACCATAGACCTGTAGAGACCGTTATAAATACTTACCGTTGAATAAACTCGTTCATTATAATTACAGCTCTCATCATTGAGTTTACCTCATCTCCTCATCCTGAACCTGGCAGAGTGGGACTGCCCATAAACCCAGACTCCTGGGTACCGTCTTTCCATAAGGTATTGGAGATTGCTGCCATCTAGGCAAGGAGCGTAGCTATTCAGAGCCGTTTGAATCACGGCGCTAGCACGCCCAGGGCCGCGGCAACAGGGGAAAGCGCTTGGCCCAGCTCCACGTTGTGCGCAGTGGCACCGCACGAGCTATATTCCCCCTCGCGCGCGGCTCTCTCTCTCTCTCTCTCGTGCAGTACATTCTATGCTCCGCAGCACGTGGCCGTTGTTTTAGTGGCTGTGTCTACAACCACGCATTTTAGGTGCGCACTTGAGGGCGCACGTATGATGACAATAAAAACTTACCATAAATAGTAGTTCGTATGTTTATTTCGATGAGATTTTCAAATCTATCAGATAATTTATCATAGTTAATTATATTAAAACTTTAATTGTCTTTATTCCACACTCGACCGCTATGGCTACTTTTTGCCCCTGATAATCGGGGCGAAAGTAGCATATATTTCCCGTAAACAAAAGTAAAATTGAAATTTTTTTCTTTTACAATTTTTTGTTTTACAATACTATTCGTTTTATAATAAATTGATATACATCTAGTGGTTTTTTACAAAAAATAAAGAAATTGCAATTACAAAATAAAGAAAATCTTTATTTACATATTTTCTATTTGAGCGCGCGCATACGCATTCTTCTAGATCAACCTAGAAAAATATAAGAAAACTCGCCGGCCCTACTTTTTAGAGTCAATAAGTGGGCACGGTCGAGAGTGGAATAAAATACATATATGCAACACGGGACGAAAGTAGATTTTTTCCTCGGGTGATTAGTCCCTCGATAGACGATTTTTCTCTCGGGTGATTACTGCCCTCGCTTCGCTCGTGCAGTAAATAAATGCCGAAAATAAACGGCAAAATCAGCGACTTTTGCGTTCAATATAAATATTTTATAGTTTGTTTCACGAGCTTTTTGATGGTGATAACCATTTCTCAAAATTTTCATAATTTCACCTTAAAAAATCAAAAAGAAAAATAAATTTGCATTTTTCTCAAGAAACGTAATTTTCTTTCTTTTTTTTAATACTTTTACATGAAAGGTCAGTTTTTTTACATAAAAATCATCTTTGTCTCAAAAGGGTTTTCGTGGTATTTTCGAGTAACTGAGCTTCGAAGAACGCGTGACCTCCACCGCGTCGACAATACCGCAAGCGACACCACAAAGTCACGAGTTGATTTATTTTTCGTTGGTAGGTGGCGAAATCTACTTTGTTTTCTATGTACAAATGAATAGTGCAAGGATATGTATAAGTAAGTGTGAACAAAGTTGATATTTTTAGTTTATTTATTAAATTAAATACTGAACCATCAGTATTTAAGGTAATTTATTCTAATTGATTCATTATTTCTTTATAGTTCAGTAATTAGAATATTGTATGTATATTAAATTCGTACATAATAAATTAAATACATTGTATTTTATTACAGATTTGATTCATATTCATGTTATTTTATTTCCTCTATCCATTTATATTCTTTTAATTTAGTTTAAAAAATTATTTTACATAATGCCACCGAAAAAAAAATTATGTATCGTGGAAATTTAAATGTTTTAATCCTTTTCAAAAGGATAATTATAATGAAAGAAACAATTTATTTCATTTAACTAGTAAATTAAAAAATAAGCATTCTTCTCTCCCAGTAGAAACTAAAGTTTGTATAAAATGTAGAGCTCATTTTTAAAAATCTCTTCGAGATTCTGATAATACCCCTCCAGTAGATAATAATTATTTTGTTCAATGTAATAACGAATATCATAAAACCGGTGTTGCTACCCTTGATCAAATCAAAGAAAAGTTCAAACAATCTAATGATAAAAACGAAAATATATTATTGCTTACCCTCGCTCTAAAATATTGGTCGCGCGCAGAATTAATGTTAGAATTTAAATCGACTGAGCGAGAAGCAAGAACTGCGAAAGAATTGGTCTCAAAACATGGTATTTTAGCAACTCCAATTCCAAAAAATGGAAGTTACTATCTACTGAAGCAAGTACTTTAGTACGTAAATTTGTGAACGAGATGATATAAGTCGATTAATGCCTGGAATAAAGGATTTTGTATCAGTGAAACAATTCAAAATTGAAAATGAAGACGTAAAGTTAGGTTTCACAAAATTTACACAATTTAGACCCCCTCATTGTGCATGATCCAGCGGAACTCAAAGAATGTGACAATAACTTTCAAGAAACCTTTGGAAAACTATCGTGATTGCATAAATGTAATTGTATGTTCAGATCCTAACGATACTTGTTTTCTAGGGGAGTGTAAAAATTGTCCTGGTGTAGCAGAAATTAAAAATTATTTAACAAAAGTTTTCGATGATAAAGATATTGAAGAAACTAGGTTTGATGCATGGACACAAACTGATAGATGCACATTAAAGACTCAAGTAACGAAAGTTGACGAATTCGTAAACGAATTTTGTGAACGATTATCTAAATTAAAATTACATCATTTCATTGCTAACAAGCAAGCGCTATTTTTAAAAGATCTTAAAGAAAATTTAAACGAATGGGAGTTTATGATTGACTTTGATTTTGCTGAAAACTATGTGTTTGTCGTTTAAAATTCAGCGCAATCTTTTTATTGGAATAATAATTAAACTACTGTATTTACAGTAGTTGTTTACTACATAGAAGCTGATAAACTTAAACATAAAAAGCAACATAACTTACCATACTTAACATAAGTATGGTTATTTTATCTGATAATTTAAATCATGACGCTATTGCTGTTTATGAATATCAAAAAATAATCATTGATCATTTAAATTCAAGCTTTATGGTTACAAAAATTTATTACGTCACAGATGGAACGGGTCACATTTTAAGAACAAAAGTAGTTTCGCCAATCTTCTTGCTCATGAACAAGATTTCGGAATCACTGCTGAGTGGCATTTTCATGTTCACGGTAAAGGTGCATGTGACGGTATAGGGGCTAATTTGAAAAGTGGTACGAAACGCGCTAGCTTACAATGTCCTGCAGGAAATCATATTCTTGATGTTACACTCTTATATTCATAGGCAAGAAATTACTGTAAAGAAACAGAGGTAATTTTTAGTACCAAACAAAGTTATGATTCAACTGCGAATGCTTTAAAAGAAAGATTGAATAACGCAGTGACGATTCCAGGCACATTGCAGTATCACGCATTTATACCTTTCGAAAGTGTTAAACTAAAAATGAAGAAATTTTCACAGTCTACAAAGTACGACATTTTTGTTAAAAGAGTGAAAGAGACAAAGTGAATTAAAGCCAAGAACGCTAATTTGAGTGAAAAAAATTAAGAAAATAATAAAACAGACGAAGTAAACCAAAACTAAGAAAAACAATACGATTAAAAAAAAGTTACGTAAGTAGTAAAAAATTCTAATGTAAACAAAAAGAACACTTAAGAAAAATATAAGATACGTGTATGTATCATACATAGTACATGTTAACTACACTTTTTTATGAGGTTGAGCTGTGCTGCCCAAGCACTGGCGCGGTGGAGAGTCACGCGTTCCTCGAAGCTCTGTTATTCGAAAATACCAAAAAAAACTTTTGAGACAATGATGATTTTTATGTAAAAATAAAATGACATTTCATTTAAATGTATTAAAAAAATGACGTTTCTTGAGAAATATGCAAATTTAGTTTTCATTTTGATTTTACAAGGTCAAATTATGAAAATTTAAAAAAATGGTTATGACCATCAAAAATCTTGTGAAAAAAACTATAGAAACCATTATTGAAAATTTTTTAAAAACGAGTCTTATATTATTTATATCGAACGCAAAAGTCGCTGATTTTGCCGTTTCTTTTCGGCTCAGGACACTTGACGTGAAATGCCTCATATTTATCTTATTTCATGTTATAATCAAATATTAATACTAGATATTTACAATGCATAACTCTGTTTATCTTCTGATTGCCTATTTGTAAACACAAGGGGCTGGACACACTATCACTATAAATTATTTATTTGATTTTAATTCTTTAAGGTTTAGTATTTATTTAACATGCATGATCTATGTATTATTTTTAATATTATTTATTTTTAATATTAAATCACCGAAAAATGATTGAATTGTATATAAGTGTAAGGCGAAAAAGCTAATTATTTATAAGTAAATAATGCTGTGAAATATTTAAACATTTTTTTGCAAAAGTATAGAACTAAGATATTAAATATATTTTTCCGATCTATGAATCTTTCAATGTATATCTTCAAAAAGTTCGTTCGAGTGGTATTAATTTGCACTCTGATAGTATACTGTTAATCGAGCTTGTTCTATATGCTCCGGTAGCTATACGAACATCGGTATTAAGTATTGTGTTTAATTTGGCGAGTATATGTTATTTTGATGAACTGTCCACCATGCAACCGTAGTCTATTTTGGACTGAATTAAGTGTTGATATGTGTTAGTTAGGATTATTTGATTGACTCCCCAATTTTTAGCTGCCAATACTTTTAATAAATTTATTCTACTTAAGCATTGTTTTTTTTTAATTTTATATGTGTGGCTTCCAAGTGAGTTTCTTATCGAAAATCATTCTTAAAATTTTTATTTCATCTACTATTTTAATTGTTGCGTTTCCTAGTGTCAATTTTAACTTATTTTTTAGATTCCTATTTTTATTGAATATGATAGTTTGCGATTTGTTTTTGAGATTTTTAATCCAGCTGTATTTGAGAATTCGTCAAGATGATTAAGAGTTTGTTGTAAAAGTTTTTGAGTAGTTTGGAGATTCTTGCCTTTTATAAAAATAGTAACATCATCAGCGAAAGTGGTGCATTCGACTGGTTGATTGATGCATTTAATGATATCATTTATTGCTAGTAAAAAGATGATCACACTAATTAACAATCCTTGAGATACGCCATTGTCGATATTAAATGTATTAGAATAGGTCTTGTTAACTTTAACTTTAATTTTCCGGTTGTTGAGGAAATTTTTTATGAAAAAAAATATGTTACCGGTGATTTTATGTTTTATTAAAGTATTCAGAATTCTTCGGCGCCAAATTGGATCATAAGCTTTTTCTATATCGAGGCATAATGCTATCATATGTTGATTGTGTGCAAAAGCTTCACGGATATTTGATTCAAGCGTTACCAGGCTATTGTATTTTTTTCTAGTAATTTGCACAAACAACAGGCCAAGGCGATCGGTCGATAGTTTTCTTTGTCATATGTGTTTTCGTTGGGTTTGAGAAGCGGTATTACTACGGCTTGACTCCATATGTTTGGAAACAATTTTTTAGACCAAATTAGATTAAATATATTGATAAGGCAATGGTATGCTGATTCCGGTAATTGTTTTAAAAATACATTGTATGTGTAGTTATTATGCTAGATTTTTACGACAATCAAAAGAGTCGTTTAACGCAATAAATCGGAAAAGTACAAAAATAGGAAAAAGAGGGGAAATAAGAAAGAGGTAGGGGGTGAACTGATAAAATTAAAGTAGGCGGCATTTACGTATAGTAGACATGGCTAAATACATAATAATGTATTTGTATGTGACGTTATTATGCTTAATTAGTACGACTATTGAAAAAGTCGTGAAACGCATTGAATCGAAAAAGTGTGAAATTAGAAAAAAGAGGGGAAATAAGGAAGGAGGGAGAGTGTGAAGTGATAAAATTATAGGAGGCGGCATTTATGTATAGTACACATGTCTAAATACATAACTACGTGTTTGTATATGTCGTTATTATGCTTGATTTGTTCGAGTATCGAAAATGTCGTGTAACGCAATAAATCGGAAAAGTACAGAATTAGAAAAAAAAGGGGAAATATGGTATGAGGACAATGGGTGAGGTGATAAAACTAAAGTAGGTGGCACTTATTGATAGTCATGTCTAAATACATAATTATGAGTTTGTATGTGTCGTTATTATGCTTGATTTGTACGACTATCGAAAGAGTCGTGTAAAGCCATAAATCAGAAAAGTATGACATTAAGAAAATGAGGGGAAATAAGGATCGGGGGGGGGGGGGGTGAGAATATAAAATTAAAGTAGGTGGCACTTATGTACAGTATACATGTCTAAATACATAATTATATGTTTGTATGTGTAGTTATAATGCTTGATTTTTACGACTATCGGAAAAGTTGTAACACGACATTTTGTACGTGTGTTACATATTAGACTGTCGGTCGAATCGGCATAGTCGGAATGAGCTGTGCAGTACAGGTTCGATGCTCGATTGAAATTACGCTTATGAAATCGTAACACCGAAGGGAGAGCACAAATTTAAGATATGCAGTATCGCATAGTGCCCTCGACTACTACACTGGAACCTAATCCCCGCGCGATAACACTATTCTACTCACTACACACAGCAGTCACTGCCACATCACAACCCCTAGATGACACATAGAGCATGCGAGCTCCTCGACACCCTCAAGCAGCTGAAGAAGCCGGACGGGCTGCCAACACATAAAGCATCGCATAGGCTGGAGTCGGCTTGTCCTGGCTGAGATGCGCTGAGCGGGTCCTGGTGTCCCCTTTCCTTGCTTCCCTTCTTTCGAATCAACCTGAAATCACATACAAATTGTATTACTCCCCTAGAATGTAAGCAGAATGGTATTGGAATAGTACGCACGTGGTTTGATGTTCTGCAAGGCATATATGGAATCACCTTGGGCGGAGCGGCTGCTTTTCAGGATACCCCAGAGGCCTACAGCATACACCCTGGGAAACATAAAGAGCGGTTAGTCTACAGAAGATAAGAAGACCAAACTGGAGCTCTCTTACCTAGTTTGGAGGGTTTTTAGAGGCAGCCTGGTCTCCTGGACGCAGCATCGCAGGTCAGCTTCTGGGTCGCTTCTCCATAACAGCAGCAACAGCAGTCGCAGAAGCAGAAGCACTCGCCAGTCACCTAGAGGCAATATAGCATGAAGTAGAGTAAAGAGACAGTAGTATACAAATCATTGATCTCACCTGATAGATGTATTGGCAGTTGAAGAGATCAGCATAGCAAGCTGCTAAGCAAATGTAACGTTTTCGAGGTTAACCGCGTCCCACTGCTTTGCGGCAAGTACGCAGTCCTGGGAGTTGTAGCTCTTGTCTCCGTTTCACTTCGTCGTCGCAATTGCCCGCGTACACCTGTTACTGAATGTCTCGTCGTACATCCTCGTCCTGGCTTCCAAAACAGCGTGTCGACTTTTCGCCGTATAACGTGACTTAACGCTCGCAGGTACTTCTCTTTCTGACTTCACCAGCCGCACGCACTGTGACGATACCCGAGATACGCGTGCAGCGCCGCGAGTACGAAGCGAGAGACTCGCTCACTTCGTACTGAGCCGCGCTCGTATGCATCTCGTGATCAGCTTGCTCCGTTTTTGCAAACCGTTTTCACATTAGCTTGCGTATTGCGATTTGCCCGTCGTTCTTCTCGTCCCGCGTGTGCCAACCAACTTGGACTGTATATTTTCGAAGGAGGTCACACCGAATTTTAAGAGAAGAGTAAGTTACACAGAATACTATTGTGCTTAATAATTATATATATAATATAAATTATAAATTACCCCATTTTATTCCTCGACGGCATTTATTAATTAAATTGCGTCCCTGCAACAACCCGAAATTTATACCACAAATTAACGTAATAAATCGCGTACTTCTATTTACGATAATTCACAATAATTCACTATAATTCACTGTAATAATCTGTAATAATCTGTGGGCTGCACGTGGTCTCGGTCGCAATGGCCGCCCTTAACCTCCTTGCACGCGCGCCGAGCCGAACGCTAACTGAAAATAATACAGAATACGGCAACTTCCTGGAACCCGCAATCTGGAAATAAAACAGAAATACCGCAAAACCCGGAACACGAGCAGACACTCCACGACTCCTTCTCCAGTTACTGGACAGCAGTACTTAACCTGTAATTAAGCAAAAAGAAAAAAATGGACATATCTCACCAAGTAATGTTCTCACAAGTTCAATTATAACTTCTATTGATAATTCTAAAATGCCGGGCGCTCTTTGGGCAGAACTCACCGGTGAGAATGTTCACTCACGGTGAAGCAATCTCCAATCCAAAATAATTCCTATTCGACAATACTCGAATTTTCGTAATGGCGTCGAAATATTTCCCACATGCGTCTACTCAGAATTCTGCTAGGCTCTCTGCTACTAGAAAATAAACGTCTAGTCGTTGCGGTGGTCACTGTCTAGTGATCACTCTAGACGCGCCTTGCTCCCTCTCCGCGTCCCGTTCCTTTCTCTCTCTCGTTCCGTACTCGATTATTCTTCTCGTGCGCATCGGCGGCCGTTTCATCGACCGTTTGGCCGGCGCTCGGTCTTTCTCGTCTGCTCTCGGCGTCCTTCTCGTGAACGACGTCGCTCGAACTCCTCGCGCTACGGTCGCGCTCCTGGGTGCCCGCTCACGCGAGTGTGTATGTGTGTGTATGTACATCGTCTGCTGCTGCTGCTGCTACAGTTGACTCGTGGCGCCTGGCCGCCTGTGTCTTTCTCGCTCTATCTCTCTCTCTCTCTCTCTCTGCTGTTGCCTAAAACCAACAAAAGAGCTGAAGGACTCGATAACTGCTCCGACGCCTGGGCCTCCTAGTATCGCCCAGCTTTTGGCTGGGCATCTCCTGGCCTGTTGTCAATGTGCTGCTGCTGCCTGCCATGTGTGGTGCTGGTCCCGTGCCTGTGTGTGTGTGTCGCGTTGTCATGATCGCCCGTGTAACATAGATAATTATACGTGCGTGATTAATAAATAATTAGTAATAAATTAATCATACACGTTCGGTAACCTAACCTACTCCGAATTTAACCATATGCTGCTATCAATTCTTGTGGCATTTTACATGTCACAGACTATCGAAATAGTCGTGTAACGCAATAAATCGGAAAAGTATATTAAGGAGAAAGGGGGAGGGGTGATAGTGTGTGATTGAGTGTATGAGTAGGAACGTCGGCGAATGTGTAAGTATGTGATTAAGTGAGTGACAGAACGAATGCACGGGAGCGAAAAAACTCAAGTGCTTTAGTGAATAAGTGAGCATTTGAGTAAGTGACTGTTTGAATAAGTAAACATGCCAATAAGTAAATGAAAGATTGCATGCCTAAGTATGTCAGTAAAGGAGTGAGTGATTTAGTGAGTAAGTATACGAGGAAGTGATCGAATATGAGAGTGACTGAGTGCTCATGTGAGTGTATTATATTGTACATGAGTAAGTGCATGCGTTAGTGGGTCAGCGAGCAAGTGAGTACGTGAATGCAAGAATGATGGCATGTGAAAGTGTATGATTGAGTTAGTGCATGAGTTAGAACGTGAGGAAGCTAGCAAATGAGTGCGTATGCGAATGATTGTGTCAGTGATGCGTATATAATTGGGGGAAGCATGCGTGAATGATAGAGGAACAAAGTACGAAAGTGAATGTGAGAGAAAAAAAGAGTTAAACATAATATGAGAGAGTGTGAGAATATGAAGAGAAACGCATTAATTATTTGTTTCATATATATACCCACACTGATCATGCTAACACGCAACCCTCTATCCATGCATCTCATTATCCACGCACTCTACTATCCACGTACTTTTCTATCCACACACCTCTACTAAAAAAATTAGGTTTTCTCTCAAATAAAAAATATGAAAAAGTCACGTAATTGAATAGTCACTTATCTACATAGAAAATTATCGGAATTCTGTTTTAAAGCGTTTGTAACTTTTAGAGGTTTGGAGTTTGCCAACTACAAATGTCTTTTGTAATAAATTCACGGATAATATGCTTTTTTATTAAAATAAACATTAAATAATAAATTAAGTGAGAAAATGTGTTAAAATTTCATGCGATTTTTTACATTATTTTACATCTGTATAACGAATACCCCACCGGGAGTGGTCGTGCATAATAACTGCAATAATAAATGCAAGTATAACTGCAAATATCGCTACGGCGTAGTTTGGCACACGGACCGATCTGAGCATAGGAGAAGGAGGTAGGGGAAACTCACGCGAGACGCGTGAGTCAGCGCGGGTAGCTACGCGAAAAACAAGCAGATTGTACTGGGCTGTTGCGTGGCGTACCTGAAAACTATCTAGGGGACTGTTGGGTAACACGAAGCGTTCGAAACGAGGAGTGAGAGTGAGTGATACATAGATAGATAGATAGATAGAAACTTTACTTTTACATATACAAAAAAAAGTTAACAGCAATTTCATACAAATCGTTTAAAATCATCACAATGTTTGTCATAAGATATGAATATCACATAAGTTCATTATAATACAAATATCACATAAGTTCGTCATAAATACAAATATCACATAAGTTCGTCAGATACGAATAAATTGCTTTTCATTCTTGAGAATCTATAACGTCGGAAAATAAAACTAATGTACAATGCTTATTCTACACTTTCATTCCGCTTCAGTCACTCACCCATGCAACATAAATACATTCTTACGTATAAAACATTCAACTGAACTCAAATAAAATAACTTAGGACATCACGAATCAGTCTATGTTTGCGAGATAATCTTTTGCGAGATAGAAAGAGATAGAGTGGCAGCATGTGCAGTGAGTGCGGCACCTCCGTGTGTGATCAACAGCCGCCACATCAACATCTTAGAGATGAAGACGATCTTCGAAAACGAGAGAAAGGGTGAGAACCGCGGATACCACTCTAGC